>OZ025291.1:99882459-100482459 GCA_964019185.1 Maratus speculifer | reverse complement strand
AATTTTTATGATGTTTATAGTTAGTCACATATTACGTGCGCCATGCATTAAACACCATGCATTAAACGCCACCAGCACAAGACATGAACTCACAGTTCACAACCAACTTTTCGAATTTTCGAACATCACTTAGAATAGAATTTTTTTAATAAAAGAAAAACAGTGTTGTCAGATTTTTTAAGACGAAAAATATTACAACTACACTTTTAATTTAGCAGAGCTCAGGTCAGGTGTCGACTGGCAGTCTATTTTGTTTCTTTTTTTCTTTGAAATGCGCGTGTTACAGAGATTTTTTCTTTCGTTATAAATATATTCGTAAAAAACATCAGTAAATGTTTAATTTTCTTTATGTTTCATGAAATGTTATGTGGACACAATTAATTTAAAATTTCAAAACGATTTATTAATCCAACATCAGAAATATATAATTCTTTCAAATTATGAGTTATGCAATACATTATTATTATTAATGCTACGATCATTTCCTCTTGAGAAAATTTAACCTCTGGTCATCTATCAAAAATACTATTTTCTTTTCAATCATCATGAAAGAAATATGTTAGTCCTCTTATGAATCTAGAATTATTTGTTTAATGTGAAACAGTGTTTGAAATTTAAGTATATTTAACACATTACAATACAAATATGGATCAAAAAGTGTCTATGACTTCAGTCTGCTGTTTCATCCATCTAACACTGCGATAGCATTTCCTTAGAATCTGTTCAATCTATTTTATTTATATTGTGTGAATTTATTTTAGTTATTGAAATGGAGAATATTAATTTTTAAACTGTATACACACACACACACACACACACACACATATATATATATATATATATATATATATATATATATATATATATATATATATATTCTTTTTTTTGTAAAAGAAATTCATTTTTACAAGCTTAAAAAATGCCAATAAGAAATCACTGCTCCTTCTAGTAAAAAGATCTAAGTTGTTCTTAAAAGTTATTCTTATTGCAATATTTTTCTTCAATGATTAAAAGAGATTGTAAATGGATGAATTGAATCAAGGTATTAAACTTTCATTATATTTAAACTGCTTGAGAAAATGGTTTATCTCATGATACGCTGTAAAAAAAAGAAAAAAATCATCCAATTTATGTAAATTTAATGGATTTTTTTGTAGTGTATCAATAGGTAAATTTTTATTGAAAAATCTCATACGTAAAAATTTGGTATTAAAAAAATTTAATCTTTGGCATTTTTTTTAATGCGGATGATTCATTAAATAAAATATAAG
This sequence comes from Maratus speculifer, assembly GCA_964019185.1. Lineage (NCBI taxonomy): Eukaryota > Metazoa > Arthropoda > Arachnida > Araneae > Salticidae > Maratus > Maratus speculifer. The sequence continues at coordinate 100,481,188 of OZ025291.1, read as the reverse complement.
AATTGAATAAATTGTAGACAGTATTATAATTGGATAGTTACGAATAATATTTTTGTAGCAGAAGTTTTAGAGTGTGCTTTTTTTTCTAAAGTGTAATCGGCTTCAAGTTTGCACTTCTTTCATACAGAATTCTTTTTATAATACGATACACTTTGTTATGATGCGTAAAAAATTCTATAAAAACATTTATACTTGTTTAATATTGTTCATAATAAATAAAGAACAACAGAAAGGCTGTAAAATTTATATTTTAGGTTACATGTAGCGATAGTAAATTTAAAGGTAGTTACATTTTGGTTTATACAAAAAATACCTTGAAACTAATGAAACTTTTGTAAGGATAATAAAAATAAATTTATTTTATATAAGTCGAAAGGTAGTAAACATAAGGCAATAAATAAATTTCAATGATGTGTAACCTTATAAATTTCTTCCATTTTATCTCGACTTTTTTAATATGCGAGAATATTTAAAAAATTCTATTTACCATGCTTTATCCTTTAAATTTTGCTCTATATTTTAGAATTCAGGTTTTGCTTTCTTACGTTTTGTAAACGATTTTTTAATGTAACTTAATTAGTCTCTTAAAATTTCCTTAAATATATTTATGAATATTTAAAAATCTGGAAATATGTGAGTCAATAGTCTTTATTACATCCTCCAATTTGAACATATCACATTCCACAGTGCATGAGTAAAATATTTGTAATACACAGACGGAGGTATTATAAGGATTCCGTTTTAGCTTTTTAAGTACTGATTCCTACAAAGAGCATAAATGTCTCATTTTTTACGAATATGCATCTCTAAAAGTTTGTTCACAGAAAATTCAAGTTTTTTTTCACGTGATATTAGTCCTCCAAAGGTAACGTTCACTTGTATTTTTATCTTAAATGACTATTTGTACTGTGATGGGGATAAAACAAACTAATCAGACAGTTTTCAAATTTAGGACACAGAGCAAAAATCTGTAACTTCACTTTATAAGACGCACAGTATTGTAAAGGCTGCACAAATGTTTAAATCATATACATCAGAAAATGCTATATTATATTTTAAAAAAATGATATTTTTTATATACATTTTTAACTTGCCGATTTTATGTTAAAGATAGCAATTTTAAATTAAAATAAACAGGATAAAATATACTTCAGTTGTCATTGTGAGGCCTGGAATTCCATAATATGCTCTGGATGATTAGATTTAAAAATTTAAAAACTAGGTTTCTTATTACATTTTATCTTTTTAATTTCATTATTTGCTGTAACAATATTAACTTAGGGGATACCGGAGCCCAGTAGTGACATTTTCGACATTTTTTATGTTAGCCGTAAAATTTGAACTGAAGCAAAACATTCAGTGTATCATATCATTAGAGTAAGCCTTGCGTAACATATTTATAAAACTACTATTAACATCATTAACGTCTTTCATAACACAAAATGAATTCTGCGTAGCCTCGAAATTTGTCACTACTAACTCCCGGTACGGGGCAAGTTGTGACATGCTTGGGACACATTGTGACACATAAATGGCACATACAAGTACATTGTGACATACACAAATTATGTAAGAAAGGCGATTAAATGGGATATGTTAAATAAAAACTGAGAAATTTAATCATTAATGACATTTCTAACACAATAAAACACTTTCATGTTTGAATAATATTTTAAATCAAACGAAAATAAAATAGTTAAATTGTTAACATTTGTAAACTCTTCATCCTTTGTAAAGATAGTTTTAGAGACACTTAGCAATAAAAATTTTAAAAAGCTGTCTTAAATATTAAAGAAATAAAAATTAACCCAACACTAATCTTTGGACATATTGATCTTTGACTCGGGAGCCTACCACAGCGTGTAGGCCTGTATCATATATTTTTAATCACTCATTGTCATCGCTTGTTTCAGCGTCTGATTTGCAGTTAATACAAATATAATAAGGTTCATTTTTGGTAAATTTGACATATCCCTTTCTTTTACATGTCATGCATTTCACACAGTCTTCTCTGAATATAAATTGTTTGTATTGCTCCCAGCAAAATAGATATAAGCAATTTTCGTCATCTTCAGAGCTATCCAATACTTGCTTCACCCTTTTATTCAATAACCTAGGTGCAATTTTTTTATGCACTACTCGGCCTTTCCATACAGTTTCTTTTTTGCTTTTTCTTCTTCAATTAGTTTCCTACATTCTTTTGCTTTTTGTACTGCTCGAATTTTCTGTTTTACAGGTGTGCTTGTTAGAATGGCAGATTTCAAACATTTACGAATAGATCGCTTGTCTTTTTGAGGTCCTGTTTTAGGAAGTGGTCTTATTTCTGTATAACTTACCACTGACACATTTCTATTATTAGTTGTCATAGAATCATCTAACTCAATGATATTTCTTACTTCTGAAGACGGTCCTGCAATCTCACCATCGTTAATTAAAGTTATTGCTGAATTGCTTGGTTTATTAACATTTACATATTTACTAATTTTTCTTTCGTTGTCATTATGTTCTTTAACGCTCTCATCTCCGATAGATAGCTCTTTCAGTACGCATCTTGTAATTCCGCACCATTTTTTCTGAAATTTAAAAACTTTCATTAAAAATTATGCTGGGGTAAGTAGTGACACTGTCACAACGTGCCCTTTAGACTAGCCCCATGTTACGACATTTTGAACATTATTCATTAGTTTACGAAATTTTGGCATGATTAACAAAGGAAATACATAGAATAGGAGCTCAAAATATAAGCATTTAAATAATGTTAGGTAAGTTTACATACCTCAATATCGTTAGTGGTAATGACGATTCAAATGTACGCCGGAAAATTTACTTTTACGATAGAAAGCAAGATAAATATTTTTATCTCGAAAACAACGCGACGCTATTATTATAAAAATACACAGCATATTGAGATAATCAACCTCTTCATTCACGTGACGCGACAAGTGCTGCAACCTATTGGCTGAGTCAGAAAGCTCGAAGGCACAATTTGCCCATGGCACAACTAACCCCGGTCTCCCCTACTACATTAAAAAAATATTCGTGAAGATTTTCACGCAAATAAACTACGATAAATTTTAAATTTTAAAACAAAAAAAATTCCACACATTTTTTAATTAGAATTTATAAATACTCATTGCGTTTTCGATTTATATATAAAAAAAGAAAAAGAAAAAAAAATAACAAATACATTTAATTAATTTCTTTTTTTTTTCAAAATTAAAATGTCTTTGAAATATCATAATTATAAAATATGAAAAAATAGTTAGCCGCAAAGAACAATAAGGTACAAATAATTAATTAATTGTGGTCACTGAATCCTAAGTACAATTGAAAGAAAACTGTAGAACTGGCAAATATTTTTTATCAAAGCATTTATTGAAAAAAGAAAATATATTTAAAAAGTGAAAAAATGAAGGTATACTATAAAAAAGCGAAAAATGTATTTCATAATTAATTTATTACTATCAAAAGTAACTGCAGATAAGAAAAAAAAAAATACATAACAGAAAAAAATAAATAAACGCTTTGATACTTTTCCTTCAATTTAACACTAAAATGAAATTCTCCTTAATCAAAAGGATTAATTAGTCAGTAAACAAATCTGATAAAAATAACAAAGAACATTTTTAAAAAAATAAGAAATAATTAAGAAAAAATATTGCTATTTTTTTTCTTTGTTATTGAAATAACTTTTTTTGATCAGCATTCAAGGGAAATTATTTAAAAATAGCAATATTAAAAAAAACACTGAGCAATAAGTTATATATAAGTTATGATTTTACATATGATGTTGAGTTGTCAAGTTTGTAATCCACTTTATAATAGCTATAAGGATCCGAATTTTTTAATTTTATACGTTAATAAATAATGTGGAGAGAGATAAACATACATTTATTAAGTTTTATTTATTTTTTTATTTATGCATATAAATGGAATTAATTATGACTTTTTTAAATGCCTGCTTTTCGGTTGAAAAAAAACTAGTAAAAGGAATGTGACTGTGAGATTTTAGCACTTACTAACGTATAGATAGAAAGTATTTACAAAATTGGATTGTGGCAGTTTGCCTGTTGTCCTTTTTTGTAAATATATGCGTATTGCAATAAAATTTATTTCTTTTATTGAAGTTGTTTACATGGTCGTAGCACGAATTAAGCAGAGCACCTAACCTAAATAAGCGACCCGGTTGCTTGTCTTAGTGGAGCATAATAAATAAAAAAAAATCCCCACATGTACGCTAATTGTGCCTGTTGCATGTAAAATCTGCCGTCGGTGAAAAATCCTCCAAGTTGAATTACAACTCTGGGGGTGCCTTGCAGGTGAAGGTCTCGTCACCTGATCAAGGCTCTAAATTACGAGACCAACTTGAGTTGGCATTTGCAGTGCAAACAACAGGATATAACGTTAAGCAACCGAAAAAAAACTATGCTCAAACGAGAAGCAAGTACTGCAGATATGATGACGTGCGAAGAGAAGGAATCAGGTTTATTGCCGCTACGACTCGATTAGGCGGTCCGTCGCCCCGACACCAGGTATTTAATGCGTTAAGCTGAAATAACTCGGCAGGTAGGAGCCTGGTCATCGGTTAGAAAGAAAGAAAGCTAAAGATTTTAGTTAGATTGGTGGCCACCGGAAACGGTTGACTATAGTGTATTTTAATGATGTAGCAATATTTAAAACTGTTTGAAGTTTATATGAACTTATCATGCGCTTTAGCAAAGGAAGGTTCTGTGATCTAAAATAAAGTAAGAGACCTTGTAAAGTATGTATGAATTGAATATAGTCAACAGATTATTATATAAATCTGACAACTTGTCATAGCTGGAAGCTCTTGGAGGAAAAATTCCTATACGCTGAGCTATCCTATGTGCTGTCCAACATGTGCGTTTCTATGCATTTATGCTTCGAAAACTCCTCGTGAAATTATCTTATAATTATTAAAATTAAGGTATATTATTAATGGCCGGTTAACGCATTTGCTGTCGCCTGGAAATTTGTTATTTAAGGCTGATTTTTCAGACAAGTTCGATCCCCGAATATGCTATTATTCTCAAACAAAATAGTTAATATTATTTTCAAGCAAAACTAAAATAATACATAAAATTTTGGAAAATTATTTTGTAAATTCTCGTTGGATAACTTATTGCTTGGAATGGATTATATCCACTATCATGAGTTCAAACTTGATACTCATTGATATTTAGATCTAATTATTTTTCTTGATTTTCGACTAATTGATGATTTTGAAAAAAAAATGTAAAGCACTGTTGTATTTATTAATATTTCAATTACTACTCGATAATATATAATGTTTTTTCTTAAAATCAATAGTTCTTGCATAAATCAGAAAGGATTTAAAATCAAAACAATATTTAAATGATCAAAATTGCAAAAATCTGGAGCTGGGTGATTATGATAAAGCAGATATTCATCATCGTTTGCCTAGAAAAGACAACTGACAACATTTTCCAATCAGTTTTAAAGCGGAAATTCAGGGATGCATATAAAAAATAGATCACAGTTACCAGTGTACACAGTCTTTATCACATTGATAAAGAAAACTTGAGTTTTTAAATTTTGATGGGTCATTTTTTTTTACATTCATGTCGGGATATATATTATCAAGTAGTCATGAATGCACATTAGTAAATGTTATTCAAGCAGTATACAATACTTTACGCAGTTTGTTTTGTTTTTAAATATCTAACAAACATGATTTTAATCTCCTCTGTATGAATATATATATATATATATATATTAACGTTGTCTCCGCTGAAGAGTATTTCTTCTTAACTACACTCATGTCCATAAATTAAGGATAATTCAGAATCACATGGAAATTAAACTCTAAAGTAAAAATTTCACTTAAAGAATTATCCCCCACATCTTCAAGACTAATATGCAAATTTCAGAAAGCCATCAGATGGCACCGATAATACGTCACAATGACGAATGTGTGAGAGAGGCGTATGTAAGGAACGGTGACAAAGAAGTAAAACTGTTAACAAGAATTTTCTAAGCCTTTCAGTGCCAATAACGGACAGTTATGACACAGAGGGCGTATGTGGATGATATTTTACGTGATAAAATTATCGGCCGTCTGGAATGTGGACGTACTTAGATGGAAGTATCCGAACTTCCATCTTGGAACTTGGAATTGCCCAAAATGTAATCTCTATACTTTGGCAACGATTCCAAGATCATAGAAATGCTAGCAGGCGTCACAGTTCAGTTCATCTCCGAGTTACAACCACAAATGAAGACTGTTATATGGCAATAACTGCCAAAAGAAACAGATGGAGCACAGCATCAGATCTGTCTCGTCAGCTATTTTCAGCCACGAGTATGACTGTTTTAAGGCAAACCGTGTACAGACGTTTGGGAAATATTGGCCAATATGCTCGCAAACCTGTTAGATGTGTTCCGCTTACGGCAACTCACTGTCGATTGCGATTAGCCTGGAGTAGAGAACATGCAATATAGACATCGTCACCGTGCATTTGTGTAATGTTTTCCGACAAGTCAAAGTTTAGCTTGCAGTCTGATTCACGTCAGACTTTCATATGGAGAACGCCAGGCACCCGTTACCACCAAGAAAACATCATTGAACAACAACGTTATGGGGGTGCAGGATTCCTCCTTTAGGGTGAAATTATACTGGGCTCCCAGAACAGATCTACATGTTCGAACCGGAACCATGGCTGGCCAAATTTATCAGACCACTATTCTGGAACAACATGTACATTTGTTTAGGGGTGCCATGGACTTTTGTTTCCAGTTTGTGTTTATAAATGATGACGCTTGTCCTCACCTAGTAAACATCGTAAATGAAAACCTTCAAGGTGAGGATATCACTCGTATGGATTGGCCAGCATTTTTGTCTGATTTGAATCCGATAGAGCATGTATGGGATATGCTTCGCCAACGGGTTACAGCCCGTCAACCACCTGTTGCATGTGTGCCGGAAGTTGCAGTGCTTGCTGAGAGCAATGCTTGCTGAGTGGAGTAATCTTCCCCAAGATGAGCTTGATAATTTGATACTCAGCATGCCTGGGCGTTGTGTAGACTCTATTTCATCGTCTGTGAGAGATGCAATTTATTAACCATCATACTAACCATATAGTGTTAAGTTTTTTTAAGGGGGATACTTTTTGTAATTGCTCTAGGGAGCAACAATTGAAGAATTTATGAATGTTATCATACATACACCAGCGTTTTTGTTGTTTTCCTTTTAATTAATAAATGGGCTTGACGAATAAGTCACGTTTCCTTTGTTTCCGCACCTTTATTTGCTGAAACTGGCATTATCCTTAATTTATGAACATGAGTGTATTAAGAAAACTACAGCACACAAAAATATGAAAATTTGTAGTACTATTGAGAAATGTTTCATAAACACAGTGATGCATGCAGTTTTTAAATTCAAGAATTGTTTTTAAGAGATATTTAATGCTGAAGTTGGTAAAAATTGTTCCATTAAAAAAAGTTTGATAGGAGAAAAAAAACTATACATAGGATTTTTTTTCTATTCTTCAAAAAATATAGAATAGAAACTCGCGATGTACAGGCTGCATTTATTATTTTAATTTTCTATATTTTTGAGTGCTTACTTTCATTCAAAATTTAGACATTTCGAGATACGTTTTAATATATTTTAGAAAAGGTTATTACTTTAAATTGTTGAAGAAGAATACTCTCTCAAAATTAAAATTTTATTTACACGCTAATATTACAAACTTAAAAAAAGCTTTTAAATGAAAATTAAATGATTAGGAGTCAAGAATATTAAAATATTGAAAATTACATTAAAAAAACTTTTTTTGGATGTGAATATTAAAAAAATAAATAAATAAAAAACGAAAAAAAATGACGTATTTATTAAAATGCGTTAACCGTCGTAAAAGGAAGAATATTTTATCTATCTATATTATTAAGGCAAAACGTATCTGTGAGTAACGCATACGTCATTTTGCGAATGACAACAGTTCGAAACATGAAATAAAATGCATTTTGCGATTTTTCCTATCGCAATTTTTTAAATTTCTGAACATCCCACATTTTCAATTTTTACACCATCGCATAGGAAAAAAAGTTGTTATAAATACAATTTGTGTGAAAATTGTACATTTAATACCACTTTTGTGATTGTGGCAACAAAAGTATTTCATTTCTATTAAAAGAAAACGGAAAAAAGCAAATTTACCGCATCTTTCATTATCATTTTTTTTTAATAAAAAGCGGAAAAAATTTAACTTTTTATAAGAAAATGTGCAATTTTGCAAATATTTCACATGCTATGTGAAAGAATATCATTTTTTATAAAAACCAGTGAATTTCGGTGTTATTTCGCCTTTTTTATCAATTGTTTTATGAATTGTTGAATGTTTTTTTAGTTTTTTAGAAACTTATTTTACATTCGATACAACATTTCTCTTTAGAAAAATGTGTTCTAAAAAGTAGTTGTTTGAGTTATTTTCTCCGCTTTTACCTAATTTAGCAAACAGCTGAAAGAATGCAAGCATATTAATCCGTATGTAAAATATTTTTCCGAAATTTCAAGAAATATCAATGAATGATTTCCTATGAAACATAGAGCCATTATAAACAAACAAATGAAGGTATAAGAATCATTAGAAATCCAAATTACTTCTTCAATGATGACATATTTTTTGAGGGTTTGTGGATTATTCCGCTATGGTGATATAATATGTATACATTTCTATGGATGTTGTTTGTGAATAGATTGTTAAACAATGGTTTATTGGTGTCAAATGACGTTATTTTATGAAAAAATACCTTTTTTAAAATTTTGCAAGACTGAAAAATGTTTTGTAGAAGTGCGTCATTTTGACACTAGCTGGTGCACTTATCTTTCAAAAATAATTAAACGAAATCGCACACTGATAAAATGCAATGCTTAATAGAAATTTAGTGTGTCTCTATGGAAGAGCCGTGTCATAAAGTGTGTATGGCGTGATCAGAAGTTTTTCTCCATAAAAGGGCGATTATGTTACAGAACTAATAGAGAGCGTGAAAAGCTACTTACATGTATTTGACCAGACCTGAGTTTTTGTACATTGAGGCCCCTATACCTACTATACATGAGATTGGGAGTCACTAAGCCCTAAGTGGTGGACGCGGCTAGTGCGCAGGTAACAGAGGTATGACATTTCGGCAAATTTTAAATCCGTTTGATCACGTCTGCCGTTTTAAAATTTAAAAATATATTATTAATATTATCGGAAAACAACAATGACAGACCATTATCGCGCGGTGGGAGACAGTTTTGAAAGTGCTGAAAAAGATAAAAGTTTGAAAGTAATTGACCAGATCTGCCTTTAATATATTTTGTCTATTAGGGTCTTAAAATCTTATACTGATTACGGCAGACGTCTTCATTGAGTACACAGTTCAGCAGACAACCAAATCTTAGCTAATACTCGGTCAGGTGTATATGTATTAAGTTCCCTGTTTTACATCGATATGATTTACTTTATCATTGTATTTATAAAATTAAATATTTAATTTTTTAAATTATGTACTAAAATTTATAAGTTTGATGATAAAAAAGTAAATATATTTCGAAACAATCTCAAATATTAAGCTATATTGCAGATAACAAATGATCATTCAAATATTGATTTTACTTTATTATTTTTATTCATTTAATGCAAATTTAAAAAAAAATGAATTAAAAAATGAATCCTGCATTACAAAATATTTATTTCTTTTCATTCATTTGAATCTCGCCTATCATTCTGTGACGATTCTATTCTAAAAAGGGGTACAAGGCTAAGATGGGCATTTTCTCGTCTGCTCTGCCATTAAAGTTGACTCTTACTTCTGTTATTTTCTACTTCCAATCAAATTTTAAAATTCTATTACCGTAATGTCTGGCGTATAATCCGTGGATCAAACAATTATGTTTTGACCCAGAATTTTTTTTAATGAAATGCAACTTAATAGATCGCCGTAAATATTTATCTTATCTCATTAAATAAGATTTTTGGGACCAAAAAGAATTGTTTGTTCCGCGGATGATTCTCGAAAATTACGATAATATCACGTTTTAATTCAAATTAAAACGTCTGTATTTAGTGTTCAAACGACTTATTCGAGTAGAAATAAATCTTTCAGGAGTAGTGGTGCGATAATTTTAAATGCCATTCAATTCTGTAATCAAGAGACAGAAAAAGAAAAAAAATTCCGATAGCTTATTCTATAAAACGAGACAGTCAAATTGCCGATGATTCTAGAAGTACTATTAAAAAAATCGAGAAGAAACAAGAAATGCGCGTAATACTGTTTTTAGTTCATCGCTAAAAAAGAGTTAAAAAGAATACCATTAAAAATAATACCTATAGATGATTTCGATTGCAGCGTTATTAACCAAATTGCACACGATTTTTTTTGTCATCTAGAATACAATTCCGCCTTTGAATAAATTGCTTCCTGTTTTGAAATAAAGAAACTTTGCATCATTTACCACAGAAAGTTGGTTTTAAAGTTAAAGATGCCAAAAGAAAAGACTTAAAACTTGAAAAAATTTATATATATAAAATTTTTAGTTTTTATTAATATTAACTACGAAAACGTTTTTACATAAATAGATAATATTCCCCAAAAACGGATTTTTTTTAAATGTAGCTAAACAAACTGTTCACCTCTATTTCGATAAAATAAACCAGACTTGACGCATGCGCAATAGCACTGAGAGTTTTACGATACGATATCAAACAGTATGTGTCCTTTAAATTTACAAAATACGAGGCATCTGTATGAAGGTTCAAAAATATACTGAAAACATCAGGCAAAAATCATAAATGTGGGGACATAACATGCCCTCTCAGTTATAAAACCTCAGTTATTTAAATGCTAGTAACTATAAAAGAAAATACTATAGGCTAGAATGAGTACAATAGTAAATCATAGGGGAAAAAAGAAAGATAAATGTGGACAGTCTATGCATACTACATCTGACCGGGTCATAGATAAGGCACGCCACACACTAGCGAGACATGCGTCAAAAATTGTGCAACATGTCGCAGTCAAACCGGTTTTTCCTTTGTTATCAGGGTGAAATTGTCGCATGTCTCATGTTTTTTCGCTCAACGTTTCACAGGTGTGTGGCCTCCCTAAGATTTGAATGTCTGCTAAAGTGTGCACTCAATGAAGACGTCTGCCGTGATCAATATAAGTTTTTAAGACCCTAATAAGCAAAATATATTAATGGCAGATCTGGTCAATTACTTTCAAAATTTTATCTTTTTCAGCACTTTTAAAACTGTTTGCCACAATTTTAACCGCGTGATAATGGTCTGCCATTGTTATTTTTCGATAATACTAATAATATATTTTAAAATTTCAAAACGGCAGACGTGGTCAAATGGATTTAAAATTTTCCAAAAATTGATACCTCTATTACCTGCGCACTAATCGCGTCCATCACTTTAGGCTTAGTGACTCCCGATGTCATGTTTAGTAGGTATAGGGGACTCAATGTACAAAAACTCGGGTCTGGAGAAATACATGTAGTTAGCTTTTCACTGGCTCTTAGAGTATAAGGATTTTCACCTTGATGAATTAATTCACTACGCTGAATTAGATAAGCAAACAAAGAAGTTCCATAACCTCATTTTACCTTATGTAACGTCACAAGAGTATTGTCAATCGTATTTATTGCATGCAGATTATTTCAGAAATTTTCGTTTAGCTTAAAAATAATATAAACAATTTAATATCTGTTTCCAGCTAACAGCAATCGAAACTTCAAGTTTTGAATTTGAATGATTTTAAAATGATCAAATTAAAATACCATTTTTTTAGAGTGGAATACGAATATGAGAGTACATATGTAAATTTTGAGACCGTGAAAATGATATCGGGTTTAAATTTCACGGGTGATAAACTCTATGATTTAGTCAAGGCTTAATAAATTTTGCTCTTTTTTCATTTTGTAATACCAAGCATAAGCGCCTTAATTGATAACTTTGTCATAATAACAGATCTTTATTATATTTAACTTCGTGCATTACAATAAATGTTTTATGGAAGTAGTATTTTGTTAACTTCATTTTACATAAAATTTATTTAAGAGTCTGCATTTTTCATTGCAACTAATTTTGTAGGCTTATTATAAATAAATGAAAGAGTTTCATCTTAAATATTTTCTTTCGTCGAGTTTCGACAGTTTTTGCCTTGTATTTAAAATAGCCAAATGATATTAGTTAGATTAAAATTAAAGATTAAAATTAAATGCACATTTTTGTGAGACATTTAACATTTCTAAATAATCTCTTAAATTACTGATGAAAATTCTAGGGCAGCGTAAATAAAAATATTTTCTTTCTAGCAACGGAAGTATTTTTACGTGAATAACAAAAAGAAAAAGAAAATCTTTAAAATAATAAATACATTAGTGTGCGTAAAATGCATCAAATTAGAAAATTAACTCCATACTTAAAAAGACAAAATAATATTGTATAGCACTTAAAAATAAAAAAAATAGATGATACATTTGTTTCATATTTTGATATGATTCTTTTAACTACTGTTATAAATTCTAACACGGTACAAATAATAGATCTTTCAAAGAACAAAAGTATTTTCACGTGAATATTAAGAACAATGAGGAAAAAATAATGAAAATTACATCAGATTTAAAACTATGCATTCAAAATATCTAACCTGAAAAAAATTCTCAAAGCGCGGTTTAAAAAATACCAGGAAGTAAAGACTCTGTGTATTTCATTCGTTCAACTGATTTTATTTAAATAAACACGTAAATAGACAGTAGATGCTTAACAGTGGCTAATTTGACCTTAAAAAATCAAACGGAAATGAATGGAAACGATATCGACACGATATTGTGTAAGATTTCCATAAAAAATTTTATTAATTATTGCTTAAATTTTTGCGATTAAGGTTTGATGCTGTTATTTTAGATTCATTCTTAAACTTCACTATTGGAAAAGAATAATATATATATTTTCAATGTGGTATTGACACTGGAATTATTAATACATAATAAACTACATTGAATTAAAGTGAACATTAATTGTGCTATATAAAAAAACTTTTATTTAGACCAAGAAAATAAAAAAAAATATTTATTGTAAATCACTTTATTATAAAATATTTTATTTCTGAACATGTAATCGAATTATTAATACATAAAAAAATACATTGAATTAAAGGGAATATTAATTGTGTTATATAAAATAGTTTTTCTATTTAAACTATTGACATAGAGATATAATTCTTTTTATCTTTAGAATAAGAAAATATAATAATGAAAAATATATATTGTAAATCCTTTTATTATAGAATATTTTATTTCGGAACATGCAATGGAAGAAGAATTTATACGATCAAAAGCAGACTCTAGTTACATTACGATTATTATATTATTAGGCAACTGTTGGAAACACAGAAAAAAAGCTTGAATGATCAGAAAACAACATAAGGCATATAACAGCACGTCGTTTTTCATTTTTAAGCCAAGCTACAGATTTTTCTTTTGCTATTTTACCCAGACAAAAGATCAAAACAAAATAAGTTACTGTAAAACAAATATCTGTCAGACAAAATACTAGATCTAAGTGTTGTAATGGATTCTTCGGAGATATCGGATGCAGCACGTAGAAAAACATCAAAGTCATTGCTCAAAGGTTACTCTAACTAGGTAATTTGTACAGTTTTTTCTTTTTTGCTAATGTACGTAAATAGTAAAAGTGAAAAGACGGATGAGGTAAAACTTTTCACAAAAGTATTTAAAAGATATCGTACCTGTAAGAAAAGCACTTTGTATCTCATTTAAGCATGGTATAATTGCAATTTTATTTCTGTTCGAGTACATTTTACACTGTAAAATATGAAAATCAGAAAATGCATACTTTAAGGGCCATGTGTTTATTTTGAAAAAGGTTTTTAGTAGATTAGTACATTTAAATACCCTGTATTTATAAACCAAAGTATACAAAAAAAAATACAAAATAGATTTTTTGTCAGAAGTTTAAATAATCTAAAAGAACGCTTCTTAAGTTGTATTTTAAGAACACTTAGTATATGTTTAATAATAAAATGTACGAGTTCAATAATTAAGTGATAGATTTGTTTTCCTCCTAATACCATTATCATGAGAAACACATCTTTAATGCAGTTTTTTAACCAACAGTGCTATATTTTATTTTCCAAGATGTGAAATGGCCTAATATATATATAAATTTAATTAAACTCTTTTAATAAAGGTTTGGTTAAAGCGAGAATTGTGTATAAAACGCGGAACTTGCATGTTAACAATTGCTCCTCATAAAAATGATATTATTATTTTCACTCTTTATACCAGCTTGTGAAGCTGTACAACGGATAGTACGAGAAAACAATGTATGAAGAAACTGTTTTGATGATCTTTTTGATGAAAAAGTTTTGTAGAATTAGGATATGTTAGTTGTAGGGAGTTGTAACGTTAGTTAGGAAATATAGATTTACTTCCTTACTGAGCACTGTTCTCTCTCAACAGTAATATTTCCACATTATAACTGTTTTCAAAATGTAGTAATTTCTCAACTTTGCATTTAAAAAAAGACAAATGTTTCTTAATTTACAACAAATGTACTATAATCATGAAAAAAATATGAAATTTATATTTATATATGAATTTATATCTTCATAAAATCCCAAAACTTTAGCTAAGTAAACAGTTCCCAAGTACACTCCATTATAAGTGTTTTTTGTAAGGGTGTAGAAGCAAATCAGGCAAAAGGGCCTTTTTCGCCTTAATTCAAGACTCATATTTGCCTAATTCTAAACAACAATAAAGTTTATTAAAATTATGACTTAATTTGTACATTTTAAAATAATCCGTAGCATTATAATTTTCCTCTAACGCAAATAGGTACAAAAATACCGCTTATCACATTTCTAATACCACGAGTGAAAATTCGCAAAATTTGATAGCTTTTCATAAAAAGTGAATTCCTTTTAAGTTAAATTTATCTGATTTTTCTTGACATATTAATTACAAGAAACAATGAGATTTTCATTAAACAAGCTGATCCAGACGCTGAGACGGAATGATTTCACATTTTCAAACATAATGTACAACTCAGCCAAGCCAGATATTATTTCAAAAGCACAGTTTTTTATTGAGTATTTTGGATAGATTTTTAATTTTATGATAAAGACAACCTTCAAAGAATTTTTATAATACAAACGGAAAAAGCAGATAATTTTATTTCCAATGAATATTTCCTTTTTCCCGTAACAAAACAAAAATTTAAATCAAGGGAGTATACTATTCTCTTTCTTTTTTCTTTTTTTTATTGATCTTAGAAATCCCCATACAATTTCGATATGTCGTAAACTTTAAATTAAAGAAAATGTATTTCAATGGGAGACAAATTTAATATGTGCATGTAAGTCTTCTTAAAAATGTTGTCACATACGGAATAGAATTTCAAAAGAGTCTTACGGAAATGCACTGTATATCGAATTACTTACCTTATCTAGTATTTTATTCATGTGGTAACTTTAGCACGTGTCAAAAATTCAAAACATTTTTTCGAAGAAAAAAAGTATTAGTATAAAGAATATTTTCTGCCTGTTGGGATATCTTGTTTCATTTGAGAAGTATATAAATGGCTCTAAGAATATGGGCATATTTAATTTATTTCAGTAACACAATTTTAAATTATACATGTTTGTTTGCGAACACCTCAAAGTCTTTAAATATATGTTTTTTTATATTGCTTATGAATGTTATGAAATATACTTATAAAATTTTGTCTCTGTTGCTGTATGCTCAAAATGCAATGCATAGTCTGCGTTCTTAGGCATACATTTTGAAAATAAGTCATAGATTTTAAATAATGTTGAAATATATTTTAAAGATATTAAGTTTTTTGAAATACAAGTTTCTAAAATAGATGAATTGATGCAAGTTTTTAGTGCTAAATTTTGCAATGTGAAAGTATTTGGCCTTGATAATAAATAACCTTAATTGTTAAATGCTTGATTTTTTAAAAATAAATTTAATAAAGGTTTTTAGGTTTTCATTTTTTATACTAATAATAAAAATATTTTTAAAAAATCATTTTTTCTTTAAAAGTCAGTTATGGTTAAAAAGCAGGTTGTTACTAATCGGCAATGCCGGGCTTTAAAAGTAAAAATAATTTTCCTTGGTAAAATTCTATAACCTTAAACACACATGAATTTTGAGAACTATAATAAGAAAAAAAAATTACCTGCTCACTGCATCCTAAAATAAGGTATTTTGGAAGCTTCCAAACAAAACAAAAAGAAGATGTAACAATAATTCAAATAATAAATCTATCTGTATTTTTAAACTCATCTGTTTGTTGAAAATTTGTTTAATAATATTGTCAGTACGTATTTTCTCATAACATTAGGCATTAACGTTCAATATAATTGTAAAATATTTTAAAAGCCTAAATTGGGTACGTTGCCGAACGGTAACTCGCATTTAAGAATTAAATATACGTAAAACCAAGGTTTAATTATAACTAAAAATTATTAAAACAAACATAACGTTGATTATACTGTCTATCCGAGCAAAACCTTAAAATTTGAATTATTTTATATATTTCCAAATGTTAAAAAAATACTTAAAATAAAAAATATTTACGCGCGTTACATTTAAATCGTAAATAACAGTGATATTAGAAATGAGTTAATACCAACAGTAAATGAAATCCGCAATATTTATAACAGAAAACAGTAATCATGTTAGAAATTCATATTTCTTTCAAAACGTTTAAGAATGTGCAAAAATGCTGTAAAACAGCAAACTCATTTCCTGGCTTGAACAGGTATCCCATTATTAAACGAGGAATATCGATCGACGAAACAGGTGGGAATTGCGAACGAATGGTTTCACAAAAATAAGCTTTTTAAAAGAATCTAAATCTGATGTTTTGAGATGACACTTTCGCATTGTAAAACAGTATTAAATGGATAAATAGTACCACTAGAAAACGAAAGCATATAATAACAAATACATAAAAGTACAGAAAATGTTATTAATTTCCTTTACCTAAAATTAGTTCAAAGATTAGTTTTGCTAAGTAATTATAATAGTGTCACAATTTGTAATATTATGTAATGAAGTAACATTTTGAAACATTTTATTCGAAGCGTTTTCCTAAAGCTAGGTAAACACACATCTAAAAAAAGTTTGCTCTTAAAAATGAAAAATATATATGTGATTATGCACAATTTGTGCGTAGAAAGTAAATATTTCTGTAATTTTTGTGCAGTAAATACATGTATTGTATATTATATGTATATTATATGTATATTATATGTATATTATATATATTGTGTTTTTTTTAACTGTGTCCACTTTTTGCAAAAAAATTAGTGCAAACTCTATACTTGCAATTTGTAGAATTTAAATATTAAAGAAGAATTTCAGAAGAAAAAAAAGATCACCTTTTAATACTTTACCGCACCATGTGCCACATCTGACACATACCTAAAAATACTATAATTCTCATTACATGCCAATAATTTGGCCAATAAGACCAGTGTAACTGGTCAAGAATAATTGAAAGAAGGAAACGAGACTTATTTTGCCAATGTCAGTTGGCTGCATTTGTTAAAAAATTAGATTTGTTCTTCTAAAATAAAGAAAAAAATTGATTAAGCTACTAAGGCAAAATTTACTATTATAATTTTTACTGAATATATAAAAATATTACTATAAAGCAAATTGTAAAGTATTAATTAGATAAATTTAATTAATTCAAGTCCATATAATTCCAAAATATATTGATACAATATTTAAAAATCCTAATTATGTATCTAGGATACACATGGTAAATATTAAATTTTAGCTGGAAATTATATATATATATATATATATATATTTGTTTTCACTATTTTACTCATTATTAGGCCAATATATAGATATTTTTTTTCTTAAAAATAAGAAAGATCGTACAGCGAAGGGTTAAACTGTAATTTCATCTTCTTAGTTTTGATTTTTAGCTCACAGGCTATCAAAGCCTCAGAGCTTATGTGCCCGCCCGTTTTATACGTATGTACGTATGTGCGTATGTACATAACTCGATAACGCATGATAAAAATATCCAACTCATTTGGAATTTTGAATAAAGGTTTATTATGATAAGGAGCTTCTCTGTGTACTTTTGAGAGTCCATTCGATAAGAATAAGAAGGGGAACGGGGGCTAATGCCCTTCCCCATAATTTATAAAAATGGGTTTTTCATGCAGAATTATCAATTTTTGCTCAAATTATGTATAGGATCATTCTGATGAGGCATCTCTGTGATTAATATTGGGTGTTCATTAGATAAGTATTAAGAAGGGGAACGGGAACTAATGCCCCTGCCCTTAATTTGTGTAAATGGATTTTTCATGCATAATTATCAGATTTCTTTCAAGTCTTCGATATAGGATCATTCTGATGAGGCATTTCCTTTATTAATATTGGGTGTTCATTATATAAGTATTAAGAAGGGTAACGGGGACTAATGCCCCTCCCCTTAATTTATCTAAATGGATTTTTTATGCAGATTTATCAGATTTCATTCAAGTCTTAGCTATTGGATCATTCTGGTGAGGTGCTACCGTGATTAGTATGGGATGTTCATTGGATATTAAGAAAGGGAAGGGGGGCTATTTCCCTTTTAATTTGTTTTTCGAAGGGCATTATTATATAAGGCTATAATTAATAAGTAGTGTGCATTAGGGTGGAGTAAAAATGACCAAAAAATTTTTTTTCGGAATTTTTTCTTTGGATAGGTCTAAAAAGTTGCCTTTTGGCACACTGAATATAAGGTTAAAATTTCATTTCATTTCGAATTCATCTTTTGTTCCCTACCAGCTCTTAAAGATTGTGCTTTTTATATGTGAAAACCAAGATTTCACTATGTTGTGTAAATTGAAAAAAAATCGGAAATTTTTGTTTGTTCACATTTAAAAAGTTGCCTTTTGGCACACTGAATATAAGGTTAAAAATTCTTTTCCTTTGAAATCCATCGTTAGTTCCCTACCAGCTCTTAAAGATAACTCCTAAAGATAATAAAGCTGGAAGAAACTTTAATAAAAAATGTTGGTAATATATTTTTTAATGCTGTTTATCAGTTTTATACAGGGTGTTCACTCTCAACGGTGGCCAATGGCTAATTTCTAAACCGTTAGTTATAGACATATAGTTCCAATTAGAAAAATGCTTTAAAAAAGGTAAAGAATTGTTTTTTCAAGCGATTTAGGTTAGAAAATTTTTTAACAAAAAATTACTAAAATTAACTTTTTATACGGTCCCCCGGTCCTATTAGTGATATTTAGTAAAAATTTTCCATCACCCTATCAAGCAATACAAAAAAGGTCCCATTCATGTAACATTAAAATTGACCGAGATATGAAACTTTAAATTTCATGATTTAAACCACTTTTCTGTAGCTGAAAACGAATGAGTTGGACTAAGTTTTCAGGGATTTTATACTAAGTGCTTAAATTATTATAAAGGGCGTCCATTTCCAAGGCTGTCCAACAGATAATTCCTAAACCATTTGTCACAAACATATAGTTCCAATTACAAAAATGTTTTGAATGAGATAAAGAAATATTTTAAAGCAATTTAACTGAAGGTGCTACCACCATATAAGTTTTACGGTAGGATTAATTTTTATTAATTAACTTCAAAATTGGTTAAAATAGTTCAAGACGTGAGTTTTAAAATTTTCTTTATCGAGAAAATCAAATTTTGGGAAATCGCTATTTTATTTTAAAAAGGTGTGTTATTTTGATAAGCCTTTTTTTGCTTAAAACGTTCCTATGTATGTTTCTTTGGAAGCAGGACGTTTAGGTCCCGCCATTTCGGTCCTACCATTTCGGTCCCGCCGTTTCGGTCCCAAGACATTTCGGTCCCGAGCCATTTCGGTCCAAAGACATTTCGGTCCCTTCTCCTGCACACTGAAACTTTATGAAATAAGACATAATTTTAAAGGGAACATTGCAGAGTTTTTAAATTGAAGGCCATAAAATTTTAGTATAATGCGATTATAAGTGCCGAAAACCGCAAACACGTATAACTCTTATCCAAAATATTATAATTCACACAAATTTTGTATGGTAATCCTAATAATAATTGGTAATCCTAATGATGATTGGTAATCCTAATTCTCAAAACAGTTTGTAATTTTAATATAAAAATTTAATTAATATTTTATTAAATATATTTATTAATTAATAACATTATTAATTTACATAATGATTTTTACTTTAAAATAAACTCAATACATAATTAATTTTATATTCAATACATCATTATATTTCTTAGTAGTTCTAAACTGAAATTTATCTTTTACTTGCTTATTTATTGTATATTTAAAACTACAGAAATTTAAAACAATTAGTATAGTTAAAAATAAAACTAAAATAAGTATTATTATTATTTTTTTTTTCTGGGAAAATAGGAGCGAAAAGGTGATACAAATAAATAAATAAATAAAAGCTTAGCTTTGACACTTAAAAATTGACAAAATAACTTGATAAATAAATTGATTTAAAATAACAATATATTACATTTTAATATATTTTATTAAATTATACACTATATTTTATATATGATATTTATATAATTATATTGTAAAATATTATTATATTAATTGTATGTAAATAAAAATAAAAAAAATAATCATCTGTTTAGAATGAAATAGGTCCAGTTTCAAAAAAATTAACTCAGAAAAATTGCCTTCATGACGTGAGAAGACTGTTAAACAATGCAATCATTATTAAAAACTATTATTATTAGGAAAAAAAAGTGGCGGAGGCAAATTTCTAAAAACAAATTTTTTTCATAGCATACCCAGTTACTAGATCACTATTGCTTTCGCAATGTTAATAATGGAAAGTAACTTATGAAAACAAATTTATAAGATGCAACATTCTATTATAAAAATAATAAAAAAAAAATAAAAAAATTGTTCTTCAATAAATATGCCTCATTTCTGAATTATCAAATGGGTGATTTGAGGAAATACGTATATATTATAACTTATAACTGTCTAATTGAATTATTAAAGACATTTATTATTAAACTAATAAGAATAAAAAAATAAGCACTGTTTTTTTATTATTTAATTAATGCTAATTTAAAGGTTCTAAAAAATATACGTAAACAGCCAAAAAAATATTTATGGCAGTTTATATAAAATACGTTTTAGTTTATAGTGTTTATAGAAGTTTACATAAAATACAGATACTAATAATTAATAATAAAATTTAAAATAATTATTCTGATTAATAATAATACTACTAAAAGCAAAAGACAACTTATATCACATAACTTTAAACTTATATCACATTGTTTAATCAAAGAAAACTTTCAGCTCGCTGTGATTTCATTATCACGAGTTATAAAAGTTTAAATTTATCGGAATCTTATATTCAACATTTTATAAAACTTGGAGGGAGGGAGAGAATTAAAAAAATTAAAAGGGCCCGAATATTGTTGAACTTATACCATTTTGAAGGCCCACAAGAATTATAATCTGACTTATCAGGTAGAGAGCAAAGAAACAACAAGGGACCAAAGTTGCTGGTGTCAGTAGTATCTCCCTGAATTTTATTTCATTCAGTCGTACTTATTTATTAAATTGTTTTATCTGACTCCATAAAATTTAGTTTATTTACTTTAATATTTCTAACTTAAACTTAACGTACGCATTAACCAGCCAACTTAAAAAAATACATTTTTATTCCATCAAAAAAAAAAAAAAACCATGTTGTTGCAAACCACAGAAAAGAAATAATAATCTACTTTCAACATCCTCCCACCTTTTGATAAATGGAATTTATCAAAACAATAAATATTAAAAATAATCTAAAAATAATATTACAAATAACTCTGTATAAACATAGTAGTGGAGTTAAACAGTTAGAACTAAATATTATTATGCAAACACTTGTCAATAAATAATTTTAAAATTTCTCTCAAAATTATAGTTAAAATAAGAAGTTCAATCAGTCCTTATAACGTTTCCGAAATTTTACTGTTGTTCCACATTTTCTCTGATCAGATGTTTTTGCTTCTCAGATGATTGCTCCAAAAGGCTAAGATATTCATCTCGGAATCTTTCTCGGGATTTTTCTCGTAGTCTTTGCTGGTATCTCAATCTTTTTGATATGTTGACTTTATCCAAATGATCCAAATCGAGAACTCCCACCGTTCGAATATCTTGAATAAACAAAGATGGAGAAAACGGAACTTCTAAAAAAATTGGTCTTTTTTCATGACAATAATTCAATGACGGGTGGTCCTTTCCATGACACGAAGTATCAAATACAGGTCTAATCTTTGTTGTGGAAATCTCCTTAAAATTTTTTGCTGGATACTGACCTCTATCTTTAGAATCGGAATACTTATTTTTTGTAATTTCTTTCTGAATTTTGATCTCTATCTTTAGAAACTATATATCTGTTTTCCATAAGATTTGCTACTGATGCATTTTTTATTAACAATGAAATTATTACATTAGTTAAAGAACAACCAAATTTTTCTTCGGGCACTTTGCCCATGATAAGCCAACCTAAAAAAGTTTCGTGTGCAACTAAGCCACATTTAAGTTTATGCATGTTTCCAGTAAATAATTTACCACAAATATCTGCTCCTATCAATAATTCTATATTAGGACAACCATTTCCATAATCCCCAATCCATATTTTCTTTTCTTTTAATTCCTTATTCTACGATCCTTTTTTAAGCCTAGGGATTTTACCACAGATTTTTGGCTGATCCAGCACCTCTATATCACAGGAAAATTTTCCACTGAGTGCTTTAAGTTTTAGTTTGTAAAGATTGTGATTCTTTTCTTCAGTTTTAAATCCACCAAACAATGAGTGTGTTAAAATTTTCTTTTCTATTGGATCCAGGCTCAAATTTTCAGCAGTACTTCGTAGAATATACGACTTTTGGGAACCGCTATCAATCAATACTCGGGCTTGACGTTCTTTACCTTTTGACTTCAATCTAACTATCAGTGTTTGAAGTAACACTTTCTCTGGTACACAATGACTCGACAAACTCACATCTGAGGCGGCAGAATCAGAGTGATGTTCAGTCGGTTGAATTTCAGTAACTTTGTTAGCTGGCAATTCCGGACACATCAAAACTAAATGTCTTTTATTGCATAAAATACATTTGATGTTAGTTTTGCAAAATTTCGAACTATGCCCGATTTTAAAACAAAAGAAACAGCATTTTTTTCTTCGTAAAATTTCGTGTTTTTGTGCCAAATTAAGTTTTTGTGCGTTAAAGCATTCTTTACTATTGTGTAATTTTTTACAAAAAACGCAAGAATTGCTTACTTTCTTTTTATCAATGGTTCCTCAGAATAAATCACTAGTAGTGGGCGGCACAAAATGCTGCGATATTTCTTTTCGTTGACGATATTCATTTATAAAACTAGATTTTGCCAAACGAATTCGTTCGTCACTTTCAACTTCCGTTTTCAAAAAGGATAATTAATTTTTCAAATTTTCGCCATAATCATTATTCGAAGAATCAGTTGTAATATTGCAAGGATTTCTTAACCATACTCTGAATAGCTCTTCCGGAATACAGGATTCCACAAGTGGAAAAAGCATTGCAGAATATTTATCTGAGGTTAAGCCTATCGATTCTAGAGCTCTTAAATAAGATTCTAGCTTATCATACAAGTTACTAGTGTTCATTCTATTTTTAGACTCTGTAGAATTTTGAACAACAAGTTTAAGAAGTTGTCTGACATAAAACTCAATTAACAGTTCATCGCGCTCGAATCGCGATTTCAAACTTTCAATAGCCTTTTCATAATTTTCACTAGTCGGTGGAAAGCTATCAATTATTTCGCGAGCTCTTGTACCTTCACTTACGCACTGAATTAAATATTGAAATTTATCTTCATTTTCAATTTCATTATCTTCATGAATTCTTTTGAATTGGCTCCAAAAAGCGAGCCAATCTTTAATATCTGAACTAAATTTGATCAACTCTATTTTTGGTAACTTTAATTTCTTTTTCGTTACAAGCGAGTTAGTTACAGAGCTCGTATACTGCGATTTTAACTCTTTCTCTAAATAAATTTCTACACTCACTCTAACTTTATCCATTTTTTCATTATATTCTTCTATGGCGTTGCATTCAGCTTCATACTCTGCCATATCGCAATTTTCTAACATGTTATTACTTATCTCGTTGTCTAAATCTGCCAAGCGATTGTAAATTCTTTTTAAGCTAGCAAACGTAGATTTAATATTTTCCTCCTTAGGATTATCTTCTTTCAATAAATTTGTTAATGCGTTGTAAGTTTTAGAAAAATTAGCTCTAACAGGAGAGCGCTTTTTAATTAATAGATCCATATTCATTAAACGAAATAAAGTAAAATGTTACCTTTTTAAATATCACGTCTTTGCTGTCACCACTAATGTCAGTAGTATCTCCTTGAATTTTATTTCATTCAGTCGTACTTATTTATTAAATTGTTTTATCTGGCTCCATAAAATTTAGTTTATTTAACTTAATATTTCTAACTTAAATTTAACGTACGCATTAACCAGCCAACTTAAAAAAAGACATTTTTATTCCATCAAAAAAAAAAAAAAAAACCATGTTGTTGCCAACAACAGAAAAGAAATAATAATCTACTTTCAACAGCTGGGGACCGAAATGTCTTGGGACAGAATTGTCTCGGGACCGAAATGTCTTGGGACCGAATTGTCTCGGGACCGAAATGGCCAGGGACCGAAATGTCTCGGGACCGAAATGGCGGGACCGAAGTGGCGGGACCGAAATATCGTGTACCCTGTTTCTTTAGTTCAAAATTTCTATTCAAATTTTAACTCACTTCCAAATATCCGATCGAGGTTCAATTTACACACTTTTTACAATTTGCACTTCCAATGATAATGTAATATTAATACAATTTTTTGTTGCGTACCATTTATTTATTTTATAAGACTACATCAAATTCTGTTAGGTTAAATAATCTAATAGATTTTTAAATATATGTCATTTTGTAACAAATTGACTGTTGCTTTTCATAACTTAAACTAAATAACTTTCTGTTATTATTTTTTACTTATATTTTTAGTAAAACATTTTACTTTAATATGTAATCATCAACATAAATTTAAAAATAATATTGTAAAAATTTTTTAACTCTCAATTTTTAATGTTAAATTTTATATCTTGCGTTTGTTTTTACTTCCAGCAAATTTGTGACTGACCCCTAATTTGCAGCAAAAAAGATGCCTCAACATTAAACAGCCATTACTTGGTTAGTTATTATCGCAGAGGAATGGGACTTTTTGTGTATTACTTGTTAGAGTAGTGGTAAAAATTTACTAAGTATCACTTATAGGAGCGGGGGACCGTATAAAAATTTAATTTTCGTAATAAAAAAAAATGACCTAAATCGCTTGAAAAAATTCTTTACCTTTTTTAAAGCACTTTTGCCATTGGAACTATATGTCTATGACTAACGGTTTATAAATTAGCCATTGGCCACCGTTGAGAGTGGACACCCTGTATATTCCTTTATCAGTTTTAGATATTTTTAGTTACTTTCAAATAAAATTTAAAGTAATTTAATTAAAAACTACTCAGATATGGCAATATAAATCCTTTCTTCTATCTCATGCATGTTAATGCTTTGAAATTCGCTCTTAAATCGCCGAAAGTAAATGTCAATCTGTGTCCATCATGAGAATTTTAAAACCATGAAAATTCGATCACTAGATCCTGATATATAAATGTCTCTTAAGTCATGTAAATACTAAAAATAGCTTAACAATGCTACCTTTTGGGCGATCAACACAAACCTAATCAGATTTTTTTTTATTTTATTGACGGTTAACTAAATAAAAAATCGATGGAGATTAGTGCACTATTTCTTAGATACAGCTATTGTAGAAATCGTGAAAAATGCAGCATAGAAGCGCCATTGATTTCTTTTTTGGGGGGAGGGGGCGATTTTTACCAAAAGTTAATCAACTTGAATGTATATCAGGAACTAACGGAATGTAAATTTTTATTAATCCCCGTGCAGTAGTTATTGATATTGAGGGTCCGAAATATTTATGCCACATACAGACAACTCACAGAGCCACATATTTACCAACAGATTTTTTAAAAAAAGAAAAAATATATTTTTGGTGATATCTGACTCCTAAAATGTGCAAATCCATTGAAAACCAAATGTCGCAAATTTTCACGAATCCAAAACTTTCTTCTTCTAAAGATAGAATAATGTAAAAAAAAAAAAAGAATAAAATTTAAGTCATATAGAACGTCCTTTTATGTCATTTTCTGCGGAGTAGTGTATCAAAATTCGTATAAAATTTAAAGAAAAGTTCTGATATTGTTATGATTTAATAGCCATACTGAAATTATTCTAATTGTTCATTTTACATAAGGTACCCTGGGGTAATAACGCCAGGCGGGGTAATAACGCCAAGTACTTATATTTTGCATAATTATGAAATAATCAGGTAAATGACACCCATGTGCTCTGCGCAGAAGGGTTTTGAGTCATATAAATCGCAAAAAACAGCTTCAAGTTAATTTGTTTTGTTTCATTTTTAGATCTTATTGTTTTTACAAACAACTAAAATTAACGCTTGATCTAAAATTTGCGAGATACGTGTTGTGATATGAAGACTATCTTTTTATCCGGAAATACTTTGTTATTTACATAAATTTGTAGTGCATTTCATGTACTTTTAAAATGTCGTTAAAGATTTTGGATATCTTCTCGAGATAATTTGTAATTTAAAATGCACTGCGCAATAACTATACCGGGGTAATAACGCCAATCCTTTACATTAATACCCCGGTTGATTTCCTACAGTGGCCGAGCAACATCCTAAATACTGATTCAAATAAACACAGTTAAAACTGTGCAATGTTTCTCATATTTCTATTTAAGCGGTCCTTTTTAAGCAAAAAGAAGCTCAATAGCTTAGAATGCAATTTGTCAATTTCTAAGTTTGTAGATTTTCTATTTTTAGAATTGGGCTATCTACATGCAATTATTCCATTTTATTTCATAGTTTTGTTTGCATGGCGTTATTACCCATATAGGTGGGTAATAACGTCAAATAGCATTGGTCAAGAAAAAACGCCATTACATTTTATGAATACATATCTGTTAAATTATT
Organism: Maratus speculifer; assembly: GCA_964019185.1. Lineage (NCBI taxonomy): Eukaryota > Metazoa > Arthropoda > Arachnida > Araneae > Salticidae > Maratus > Maratus speculifer. The sequence goes on along the minus strand of OZ025291.1, from coordinate 100,454,002 downwards.
TTATTTTATATAGATAGTCAATGAGTTGCTGTATCAGATCCTATATTTGTTTGAAAAATACAATCTAAAACTAAGCAGTGAAAATTGGCAGAACCTTAACGTGGCGTTATTACCCCAGGGTACCTTAATATGTACTAATTTTGAAAAATGTATAGCTCAATAATAGTAAATTTTCGTTTCTCATCTAAATAAATGTCACAGAACTAGAAATGTTAATTCCATTTTCATGGAGTTTTATGAATATTTTATTTTTCTTCGCACTTTAGGTAACCTTAATCTTTCTAAACATTTCCTAAACGAGATTTGCATTCAAATACACAATTTAATAACCGTGATTAAAGTAAACGTTCCATGATCTTAAATTATGAATAATTTTGGAAAGTGGTTTACCACATCATAATTTAATCTGTTCATAAAGCTAAGAAAATTCACAATATTAAGTTTTAGTGTTTAAATGACAATTACTATGAAATTGCACATTTGGACTACGTTAATTTTGAGGGAAGGTGGTAGCAGCTTTAAACTTTTAAATGCCAAAAGTATTTTCTATAACATTTAACTATTCGTTTTATGGATTTTTTTATGAATTCGCACCACTAATATCGAATCAATAATAAGTTAAATACTCCCATCGTCAGCCACTACGAAATAAAACGCTTTATAAGCTATTTAATAAGAAATATAATCAAAATAATCAGTGAAATTCTACATAAGAGTTGAGAAAGAAAAATTTGGTACAGAATAACTTAACGAAAGAAATATCGTAAAATGTGACAGTTAAGATTTTTAAATAATGATACGCGTGGGAAATATTTTAAGCTGTAGAAAACATTTTGTTCGTAATAACTATATATATATATATATATATATTACAAATTAAAAATTTTTTCGCCAAAACTAACCTTTATACTATCTTAATTTTCCGTACTTACTTCAAATTATTAAATTAAAATCTTGTTTCTAAATCTAATCTTTTAATCTTTATGCAGACGATATAAATTCTTAATTTGCCTTAAAAAACATCATTCCAGAATGCGTAAATTTAAAAAGATGGCTCTAAATGAAAAATATTCTTAATTAAATTTTTATTTCTTAATATTCCAAATAAAATTCATTTTTCTATGCTTGTATCTACCCTTTTTAAGAAAGACTTATTAAATTTATTCCAAACCCATACCTTTAAAAAAATATCATTATTTTATTTTATCTATTTATTTATTTTTCCGCCGTCAACCTTTGATAGTGTGCATATTAATAAATTCATTTCTTTTCTTTTTCTCTTAAAATTAATCATTTATAAAAATCGTCTGCCTAAGAAATCCTGAGTCGATTATAAATTGGTTAAATCATATATATATATATTTTAATAAATTTATCGTCTGTGGAAAATAGTCTCGTAGCTGGACAAGAATTCTGTTTACATAAAAGAATGATGGTTTGAGGTTACAGAAGGTTCTAGAATTTTCTTTTTAGATTTAAGAGGAAAGCCTCGAGTTGAGAAGGGGGATTCTTGGGTTTTTTCTTGAATGAGTACGGTTCGCTGAAATAATGATGGAATTGCAAAAGGAGCTTTTCCCTTTCTCATGATTACGGATTAAATAAATGAACTTACAGCAGCCAATGAGTAATTATTTGGATTATCTATATTTATTTATTTATTTTCCTCGGTGGCCATGACTTCTCTGCGGTGAAAGGGAAACCCGGCGTTGATGTCTCTGGCTCTTAACTTTTAAATCGTCACATATATATATATATATAAGTATATATATTTTTTCTTCACAATAAAGAGAGTTTGATTGATTCTTATTAATTCGGGATATTTTTTCTAGCTACTAATAATGTATTTCAAAAAATTTTAGTTTAAAGATGTTATTTTTTTTTTAAAATATATATGCTTCAAGCACATAAAGATTCTTTTAAAACTTCATGAGTTTTTAATAAAAGTTATATTCTTAATTGTATTTATATCTGAGCTGCTTTAATAACTCCAAATATAAATTTGGTCAAAATTTGGTGTTTTTAGAATATGGACATATATTCCACTTATTTGAGTCAGAAAATGTATCCCGTGTACTGACAATTCTTTTCCGACAATTTTTGTTCTTTTTTAACAAAAATACATAAACTGATTTCGTTTTACTGAATAGCTGTAACATAAAATTAGTAGCAAACTTCGAAAGTTTCGAATTTATATTAAAATGACATCAATTTTATCTGACATGATCTAACTTAATTCAGCCTTTAGGCTGAATTAAGTTAGAAAGGCTGAATTAAGTTAGATCATGTAAAGTTGTAATATTTCAAGTCCTTTTACACCCTGAGTTATAATCAATTCCATAACATGAAATTCTTATTATAAATGTGACACTTTGTTTAGGTTAAAGTTGAAACAACATCTTATCATACAATGTCTTAGATAAAAGTTAATAAGATCTTCACACAGCAAACGAGGAAGCTGATATTAAACATAACAATGTGGCTTGAGCTGAACTAAAATGATTTTGTATCTCATTAATTTTCTATAAAGTCAATGTAATTATGTCATGTAACATTTTTGTATTATAAGAATTTTTGAGTGCATGTGTTGATTTTGGGAAGTTTTTACTTACTGACATATTGGATCCACTAAATTAAAAATTTTTACTGTTGCCATATTTTGTGTAATCAAATTCGTGGACATTAATGTGCGAAACATACATTTTTAAATTTTTAAAGTTCGTTATTAACTGTATCATAATTTAAAATTTATACGAAATATTTTAACTTAATATGTCCCCTTTTCCTAAAAATGGAAAGAAAACTGTTTTAGGCAAAGAAAAGTGTATTTGAGACAAATTAGAACATAAAGTATTAAACGAAATAAATTGGCATGTGTAAGAATAAAATTTTTCTATTGTACTAAAATATGAAACGGTCAAAGTATTTTAAAACCACATTCGATGATCAAAATGATCAAAGTACTTTCAAATAGATTCTCATGCATTGTCCAAAAAATGTAATAAATTACTAGTAAATATTTATAGTGTGTTAGGAAGCAAGTATATACAAAAGTAAAATTGTTAAAACTAATATTTAACAAAGAAATATTCATTATTAAGTGAGTTGACATAGCATACAGTTTTCAATAGTTTGAACGAGTGAGGAAAAAATTCGAATATTTCATATTTGTACACATAGCCTACTGAACTTAAATGTACGATACATTAACAAACAGTGTCCAAATAAACAATTCGGTATACTTCCTACAATACTTTGACATGCTAATACGAAGGCAGAGAAAAACAGTGAGAAAATTGTGCATATGCAGTTCCGAGCGATGGCTACCAGCGCAGACAGGAAAAATGACCGCCAATACATGCTCTCAAAACAAAGAGAACAAATCAAATCAAGTGAATTTGTTTAACATTTTTCCCATTATATTTACCTGCCTGATATGTACATTTCAGAAGTTGAAGTGTTTTGAGTTTTAACTCTTACTGTCATTCTCCATTTGCATTTGTGGATTACTAAGCACTTACTAGCATCGGGTTGTAAGAATTATTTTCACTTCGTTCGTACAGTTACTCTATGGCATACATACGCGTATTCTAAATTACAACATAAATAAAAACCAACCAATCATGTTTCAAGATGAATTTTTTATGTATTTATTCAGTTGAATAACCTCTGCGAAATTGCAAGAAAGTCCTCTTTTTACAATGATATTCAAACTACAGGTTAGTAATTGAAGTACAGCCTATGCAAAAATTAACAACACTCTCCAAAACAGCAAAATATGCTTCCTAATGATCTAATACGATATGGAAAACAGTAGATTTTATCACGTAAGTGATTAATATGAAAAATAGCATGCAATTGGCAGTATATGAACCTACACAAAAGTAGAAATATTGATATATGAAAACAAAATGATGTTGTGTAATCATAAAGTGTTCGGTGCAAACGAGTTTTCTAGATGATGCGTAAAATTTAACACAATATGCTTCAAAAGACAATAACAAAGGAGCAAATATTCAATCTAATAAACTATTACAGTATATTACTTATTTATTAATTTATTTCTGTCATTAATTTAGAAAATTTTAAACGAAAACGTGCTTGATATTACACGATAATTTCTACAATATTAAGATTTTTGTAAAATTATATATTTTTATTGTAATTTAAAAATTTGTGATGCAGTTTAATGTAATTTCTTAATAACTGGGTCATGATACATTTTCATGATATTTTTTTCAATATTTCTCATTATTTTAGGAATTTTAACTAAAGTTATTATTTTAAAAATGAACACAAAATTTATCAAATTTAAACATTACTTCAACTATTGATATTTTAAACTTTTTTAACGTTATTATTATGTAAAAACATTAATTATTTCAAAAACACTTCTATTATTTATCGTAATAAGGTTAATATAACTCATGAATAAAATATAGCATTTAAAAATATATATAAATTCGTTTAGAAAACAAATTTCAAGAAAAACTTTATGCAACAGTCCTTTAAGGTAAATAATGACGATAAGTTATTTAAAAATAAAATGAAAACGAATTTCATCAATACTGATTCATGCATTTCATTATAAAAAATCTTAATAATTTATTTAAAAATCATTATTTTAATTAAATATACATTTTTTTAATCCTTCAATTACTTAACATTTTAAAATGCTGAGATCAATTTTATCTATAAAAAACAGACATTCTGCTTTTTCTGTTTAAAGAACATACAAAAAGATAAAATAAATTAACAATCTAGAAAATTTTACACTGCCATTGTTTTCTTCAATTAGACATTTTTTAATTACGAATGTCAAAATGTTTCTTCAAATAAAGAACACCTCAGGTGGTTAATAAATAAGGAACTAAAAAAATACAAATGGAATTGACATTAAAAAGCTGTATTAAAGGGGCTAAAAATTAGGTAAACAAAAAAGAAAATGCCATTCCTTAATTAATTGAAAATTCTATGAGTAATTTTAATAGTAAATCTATTTTATTAGTAAATTTTAAAATTGAACATATGCTTTTTACAGAATCAAAATACAATGTTAGAAAGAAAAAAAAATAAAAGCTTTATAAATCTTGTATATGATCAACATTTGTGATAAACATGACAGCTGGTTGTGAGTAAAACATTATGTAAGAACCTTTTGTAAAATACAATTTCCTCTTGTGCTATCTTAATTAGAGATTGTAAGTATTTATACAAACTTTCTTAAAGTAATAAATTTAGCTTTGTCACTACTGATTGCCTAGCAAAAGTGCAGATTTGTAATGCAGTTTTCTACTTATTATTTTCTTCTATCTTTAAAAGAAAAAATATTAGATTCGTAAAAAAAAAAAAAAAAAAAAAAAAAAAAGAGTTTTAAAACATTGAAAGTTATTTTAAATATTTGATAATATATTTTATCCATGCTCATTGATTTATTAACGTTTTTTAGGAGCTGTTAGCTATAAATTTAAAACTTTTTGAGCGGTCTGTTTGATAGAAAAATGGTTAATTATCGTGTTAAGTTCTAAAATAATGTGAAACTATTAGAAATTAAAAAATAGAACTTAACCTTATTTTTCCAGATCTTAGCAAATTGTAGAATTAAAAATAATACTACAATTGCAAACGCGTAATAATGCTATTGACTAGCAAAAATATTTTAAACATTTTGAAGATTTTTAGTATTGTAAATGTATATACTCTACAAAATATGTCACTTCTAAACCCTGTTTTTAATCAAAATTCTTTCGATAGCTGTAGTGCAATAGCAAATAGGGTTTCATTAAAATTTGATTGGAAAGAATACGATATACACAGAGTTATATATATACAGTGGACTCCCTCTATTCCGAACACTCATGGGACCGACCCAAAATGTTCAGATTATGGGGTTGTTCAGTATAGAGGGAGAATCGGAAATGCATTACTACTACTACTACTGTGTAATGAAATCACAGTCGGTATAAAATATTTAGCATGGTTAGTCATACCATTGTGCAATACTTAACTAAATTTAGTCAGTTTTGTACTGTACCATCTCTTTTATTATTATTATTATTATTATTAGTAGTAGTAGTAGTATTTTACAAGACATATATTTACATTACAATACACCTCTTAAAAACATAATCAGTATATTAGTTAAACGAATAATTGTAGTCTGTTTTTGCACTGTACACTGTTAAAAATCTTGTTCTAGTTTGAACCAAAAAAGTTTGTTTTTTGGTGCTCAATATCTGCCACCGTAAGATGGTGAAATCTTGAACCAAAAATTGGAGCTCCCATTGAACCATAGTTCGAATACTTGGAATGAGGTTGAACTAGGAAGCTCCAAATGTTGGTACGAGATTTCACCAACTTATGGTGGCAGCTATTGAGCACCAAAAAACAAACTTTTTTGGTTCAAGCTAGAACAAAATGTTTAACAGTGTATGTGCTCATGCAATGTACATGTTATCTGGCTGTTTAAGAAGTGGAAAAGCTTTGAAGTGATGTTCTGATACAGGTATAGGTCAGTTACAGAGCAAAAGGTATTGAATGAGTATTCTTAGTCATATTGCTTGAAAGTAATCATCATTCGTCTTATTTCGTCAGTCTCTTCTGGACATGCTTCAGGCCCTCTTCTGGTACAGAGCATAATGGCAAATCTTTCTTTTGACATTTTCCCAATTATGCAATTTCCGCTTCTTTTTGCTTATGTTTTGTTTGGAAGGGCTATGAAAAACAGGTCGGTTTCGTTAGCATTGAAAATGTTTGCTGTATGGAAACCCTTCGTTATGTTCAGAAGCTTTATTTTCTATTCTTCCACGGTGTCAATATTTACATCAGCAGCTTCCCATTGATTATTTTGAATTTGATGTTATGCTAAATTTTGAAATGAGTCAACAATCCCTCCGATGCCTTTAATTCTGCAATTTTCTGAAAAATCTGAAGTAGGAGTTCAGTGACCGGATGATTCTTTGTTCGTATTTTACATAAAATCTTCTGAACATTAATGTTTATGTTCTTGTTTCCCGTTTTATACCAAAATTATATACTTATTTGAGTTCACTAAACTTTTTTTTATTCTTCTACAACAAATTTCACTGAATTTCCATGACGCGGAAATTTCCTGAATTTCGATTCCAAACACATGTTCAGTTTACAGAGAGGTGAAGTAAAAATGGGGCCCGAAAGTAGCGTTCATAATAGCGGGGTGTTCAGATTAGAGGGTGTTCAGAATACAGAGAGTTTATCTTATGTTAAGTCTATGGAAGTTCGCCGGGACCATCGAAATGCGTTCATAATACCGGGGTGTTCAGGTTAAAGAGTGTTCAGATAGAGAGAGTCCACTGTATATATAAAAGTTTACAAAATTATATTATATATCAGGCATGCAACAAGGATAAAGAAAATCATATAGAAATAAATTCACGGAAATAAACACATTTTTATGAACACACAACGATAAGTACACTGTAAAATAAATAAATAAACATAAAAAACGGACGACTTTACGGAAACTGTACTGTTAGTCAGTACGCCAGTACGTTTTTTTCTTCGTTTTTTCTGGTATTTACAGAAATTATTTCTTAAAAAAAGTAAATTGTACTGGCCTCCCAATTACCAGTATAATTTCCGTCTTTTTTTTCTTTTACGTTTATAATGGAAACTTCAACCATTTTTATTTTTTGTAATAACATTTCCAACAAAGGTTAGAATGTCACTTAAATGATTTAATACAATATACTTCATTTTTAAGAAATTTATTATTTTCAACTCGGATGTAGTTAGTATAAATCATCCTGTATTAGACATTAAATCAGTTGTTTGCGACCCTTTGTTCTCTTGTAATTTTTTATCTTTGTTGTAAGAATGATTTGTCATTTCATTTTGCAAACTTTTTTTTAGTATCTCTGTATATGAGAATGAATCGTGATGGGCACAAAATTTCAATTTAAGTACCAAATATTCTGCAAATGGATTTAAACTCATTTTTATTTTAAATATCCTTAATTTTTTATCGTTGTAAAAAAACATAATCTGGATTTTTTATTTTAGTAACGTTATTTAATTGAGTACAAGCATTATTAATGGTATAAAGTAGTCAAATATCAAAATTACTTTTTAAAACATTCAAAATTAAAAAACTTGAGATTTTAAAAAAGTACTAATGTCGCAATTTCTTTCTACTTAAGAAAATTCTCTGAGGATTCTGAGGACTTCTTCTTCAAGATTATTTTTTAAATAATTCTAAAAATCCTTCTTATGGACCTTAACTGATTATTAATGAGATCATTAATATTATATCACCTACAAAAAGGTTCGATTTAAACGACACTAATCATTTTATTGGTTTAGAGCTTTATTATGTCTACTTTTTAGATTAATCCAGAAAGAAAATGTCACTTTCTATCATGTTACACATAATCATATAAATATTTCTTTTGTATACAAATATATGTTTTATAATCATGTTATGTTATCTACCTTTCAGAAGAAAAAAATCAAATATAAGTTTTTAAAAGCATTTTCTTGAATGTGATTATTAAATTATATGTTAATTTATACAGATTTATTTAAAATATGAAATTAAAATTCGCATTTGTGTATTCATGCCGCTCAATAACATGTTTGCAAAGTTAATAAAAATATTGAACTTCTAACTGATGCAAGTTTTCCAAGTGGATGAATAAAGGCCGGGCTGGGATTCGAACCAGGGATGTATTAGCGGAAGCCGCCAATGCTCACAAACTGAGCCATTCCTGATGAATGCTGGAGGACTTTTTCACCCAAATGACCACAACGATAACAGAGTCTTATCTGATACCATGGATCAGGTCAACAGAATAAATCAGAGGTCAATATTCGGAACTGCAGAAAACGCTCCATACGAAATCATAATAGAACTTCTAGTTTAAACCTGTAAGACATGTCTTGTTTCGTATCAACATATATATAATAAATATATATTTTATATAAGTATACACAAAGCGTATTTTTAATATATACTATATTATTATTATTTTATAGATTTATTAGAAACGTTTTTTAATGAAGAAATTACCTTCAGCTTACATTTTAAGTGAAAATTACGAATATTCTAATTCACAAATTCTCATTTCATATATATATATATATATATATATATATATATATATATATATATTGAAATATTTATTTTCCTATTTTTATAAATAGGAATTCCCATATTCAGTATGGAGGCATTTCAAATTTCTGATAAAAAAAAAAAAAAAAAAAAACTTAACTTTAGCGGTAACAGACCAAAGAGTCATAGCAAATAATGTCATTTTCATTCAAATGTAGCAAGAATTTTCATTTTCATGATTGAAAATGTACCACAGTGATGTCATTTTTACTTCTTATCCCAGGTGTGAACAAAAGCAAATCGTTTCAGCATCGAAATTCATTTTATAAATCAATTTAAGATGAACCCAATTAAAGGTGTAATAGTTTTGCGAATGAAAAGATGAAAATTTCACAGAAATAAATAACCAGTAATTTTGGTTTTGAATTTGTTTCATGTCGAAAAAAACCTACGGAACCGTAATTGACACATTCATGGATATCGAAAAAAATAAAATTTAAAGTAAATTACTCCTTCAGACACAATAGTAATAAAACACAAGAGTATCTTAAATGAAAATGCGGAGTTTTCGCCAAAGTTTGGTACTTTTTGGTTAGCATGGAGCCACAGTTATCTATACCTATATCTATGCATATGAATATGCATATACAAATGTATGTATGAATACATAATATGATTAGACGGATTTTGTATTTTTTCCCATGTATAATAATAAAAGATTCCAAAAGTAACCGATAGAGGGAACTCAGACGTTCTACTGAGGTCTTTTTTGCAAATCAGACTAGTAATGAAACACCTGACTGGAAATGGATTTGTCATTCGATCGGCATCGTACTATCGTTACCAGATCAAGCGTTGGTGGTTAAACTTTTCTATAAGAATGATGAATCCACAGCTAATTGCATTGCGGGAATTTCGCATGAAGACAGGACTTAAGTAGTTAAAAAGCCTTATTTTATTGAATGGGATACTATAGGTGGAACTGAAAAATGCCACTTTACGGACCGTTGGTGTCATCGCTGCCGACATGCTACACTCAGATATAACAGGCAAATGGACGCGCCTCACTTGCTTTTAATACATGGTGGTGGTAGTCATATTCATCATCTTTTACTACCATAAATTAAATGTACAGTGTCATGTTATTGTGATTTCTTTCATTGTCTGTTTGTATTTTCCTGATTTGCATAAAATGTCACAATATGGAGTGTGAGTGCCATCTATCGGTTATTTTTTGAGTCATTTTTCATTACACATGGAAAAAAATCCAAAATTCGTCTGATCATACGCGCGCAAAACGAAATTTTTTTCGAGCCTTTTTTTTTCGCTTTATTACGGATTTTTAATCTTTGCACGAATTTATGACGCAACCTGTATGTTTCGTCAAGTTGCAAAGCGGGCCATCTCCAAAAAATAATTTTTTGGAGAGAAGCTGATTTTTCAGTGCACTTAGCCAAAACTTGATAGAAACCATTTTAGTTTTATAATCATTATGACAGTATATTTGAAAACACGAAATAAGGTGACAGGATCCCATGAAGGGAGGGTAAAATTTTTGTATTTGTTTTGGATTTTGCCGACTTTACAACTTACTTGGCAGTCGACCGGTTTTGCAACAACATGAAGTTAATTTTCACTAAATTTAATTTGACATTGGGTTTTTAAGGGGAGTTAAAAACAAAAACGTTTTGTTCAATCACATTTTATTTTCTAAAAAGAATAATTGAGAAAAAAGCACATCTCTAAACTTTTAATGAATACGCACAGCTTGGATTTTTTTAATTTCTAGTAGGGCAATGCCGGCATAATATAATTCCAGAAAATATGAAATTGAATCACAAATATTCCATAATTCAACAATCATGACCTTCAAAATATTGGGAAACCACTAATATTGTAAACAAGCTTACAGCTACACATCGCTATTACTTGTTGAGTCATCATAGGTATGTTATTAGTGTTAATACAAAATGAATTTGTAACAAATGCATTTAAAATATTTCTTCTGCTTTTCAATATACTAATACAAAATTATCTCATATTTTGAGTTTAACAAACACCCGCTCAATCTCAATCCACAGTCCTCAAAGTACTAAAATTTATATATAAAAAATAAATGAATGAATATTTCACTAATTAAGTAATTTTTACTAATTAAAGCTTAATTAATAAAAAATATCAGTAATTAAATTTTATTAATTAAAATTTATTCATTATAATTTATTAATAAAATTTATTAAAATATTCTTAAATTTATCAGAAAAAGTCACTTTCTATTTTATGAAATACTACGTATATTTAATTAATTTCTATAGAGGAATTTTGTGTTCTTGAGCTTAAGGAAAGTTAACTTTGTTTAATAGGCAGAATTGTTTCTAACAAGCTTTGGATTATTTTTATTTTCATCTGAAATATCTCGTGCATCAGTTAACAAATGTACAGATTTTTTTAGTCAATTAAATTATATACCACTTATCTTCTTCACTTAGAGACATAAAACTAATTTTAAGCATTTCAAAGGTGAGATGATATAATATAAAAGCTTTAGGTAAAAAACATTCTACGCTGCTCTTGCCAATATAAAAAAAAATCTTATAGGTACAACCATAATACAATTATAAATTAAGTCTTTCATTTCACTTTTAAATCAAAAATTTTAAAATAACTATGTAATAATAACTATGTAATAATAACTATGTAATAATTCGGATTCTAATAAATGTGCAAAACTCAAAATTCTTGGCCTGAATAAAACAAAATTTAAAAATTATCTATTTATAAGTTTAAAAGTAGATTTTTAAAATATCAAAATATCATTGCAAAGAAATTGCTGAAACGTATCGACTTACATTCACATTACTAATCCAACGTAGAAATATTTCACAAAATTAAGTTATTCAGTACATTCATTACTACAAATTTTTTGCAGCGTCTTTAGAATTATCCATGACTATTAAAGTCTATAAATGACAAATTTACCACATTTTTAAAATTTTATTTCATTTTAAACCCTATAGTGAAGAATTCAATCCAAGCGAAATTTTAAAAATAAAAATGACTGTCAAAGTTTCATTAGTTAAAAAAATAAAGAAATATGTTTTTTTTTCAGTAAGATGATTTTTTATCCAATTAGAATAACTTTAATTTCGTTTGATATGCAAAGATATTTCAGAAAAATACACATATATTGAATGATTAAAAACATAAAAATATGATTCTTTACGCGATTTCAATATGTTGGTGAAATGTAATCTTATTACTAAAAAATAAACTGCAGTTGAGGGTTTCTAAAAACTTTTCAAGAAAAGATATATTTTTTCTATTCAAATAACTTTTTACCAATTAAAATTTTAATAAGTTTTTATCTGCAAACTTTCTTGTAAGATAGGAATATTAAAATTTTAATGAAGTTTAAAATTATTCTTAAACCTTCAATTATTTCTATAAAAGTTTTACTATCGTCATTTATCCTTCCAAATTAAAGAAAAATTGTTTTTTTTTTTTTTTACAAATTTGAAGAAAAATTATATCGGTATCTATATGAAATAAAACCTTATATTATTTTGGATTGTAGTATTATTTTCCTATTAAGATTAGGGAAACTATTCCTTAAATTTTAAAAATAATGAATGTTATAAAATAATAATAAAGTAAAAGAATAGGAAAATTCCCATTAAAAAAATTTCTTTTTTAAAGAAGTATTTTTGATATGCCATCTTAAATATTCAACATATATAATTTTAAACGTACACATATGACACATTTAAACAAAACGTATTAGAATCGTAAATAAAATATTGTTGTAATTTATTGCGTGGCTTAGAATAAGATAGTAACAAAAATATTATAGTGTGGAAACATAAAATAATGAGACCGAAAAGTTATGAGAGAAGGTATTATCAGACAAAATATAACTTTTTACCTTAAAAAGCTTATAAGAAAGCCAGCTGTATTATCGAAATATTTTGTACAATAAAATTAGGCTTAAAGTGACAAATTTTAGATACTTAGAACTCTGTAGAATGACATTCATTCATTTTTCTCAAACCTATGAAAATTTTATATGTTTTTTGATATAAAAATAGTTGAGGTTCAATAGGTTTATGAATTCCTGTAATGCCATAAAAGTGTCTAGCGTAGCTGGCGTTCAAATTTCTGATCATAAATTTTCCTAGTTTTATTCTAAATGACTTAGTATCTATTTAATAGAGTTAAACTAAAGACTTTCTTAAAGAATTGATGATTACTCACAAAAATAGGGAAAGAAATTTGTTTTGGCACAGAAAATGAAGATCCGATAAGCCCTTTAAAATAAATTTGTTTTAAATTTTTTGTGTGTAAGTTTGGGGGAAGGAAGAGGAATGAAGGAATTTTTATACAAGGAAGATGAAAATTAAAAAAGTGAATTGTTTTGGTACTAGAAATGCAGCTATGATATGTCCCCACTTAAACTATGCATATATATTCTCTGTGTTTCGGAGAGTATTTTAAATCCGAGAAAAGGTAGTTTAAACATCATTTTAGTTAGGAAAAAGTAATTTCATTTTAAACCCCATAGTGAGGAATTCAGTCTAAGAGAAAATTTAAAAATAAAAATGACTGTCAAAGTTTCATTAATTAAAAAAATAAGGAAATATGTTTTTTTTCAGTAAGATAAATTGTAATAGTAAAAAATATACACGAAAATTTGGCTCGATTTTGTTAATAAATTCATATACATTTTGGTGGCACAACAATGAAAATACACAAAAATCGTCTATTTTTATGCACTTTATCAGGAAATATTTGTAACTTCAATGAAAACCTTCTGACTACAGCCAAAAACATACTTAAAACATTTGTGTAATTTTATGCATAATCGACGCATGTATATTCGAACTTGTCTAGTATTTTATATTATTATTTATTTTTTGATTTTGAAGAAGAAAAAAAAATCACTTTATTTATTTATTTATTTTTGTTTGTTTTTCTGTATTTTTGAATATTTTCTTTTATTCTATTTTCTTCATTTATATAACATTTAAAATAGAATAAAGTATACCTTATAACAAAGTGATTATATATGCCACATAAAAATATCAGAATGCCAGTACAGACTATTTTTTAAATATGCTTAAAATCTTGTATATTTTGATTTAAAAAATGTGTATCAAAACTGAAAAAACTAACTCACGTATCCGAGTCCCTTGAACCTTTTATGTTAAAGGATTATTTCCATAGGATAATTTATGTACCTCTCTGATGCGTTTATATTATTTCCAACACCACTTTTGACACGTAGCAGCTATAAATTATTATCTAATACTGCAAAAGGAATTTAACACGTCTGTGTGATATTTTCAATTTAACTAACTCCAATAAAATCATCATTACTGGTAAATTAAACATCATTTATCATTTTTTTTTGTATTTAGAACGTAGAAGTGAAGCACGATGTTACCATATTAATAAACAAGCATTGTTCCTATTCATTATAAATCAATATAAGGACAGATTTAGATAAAGATAAACTGCTTTCAGCATAAATTGGATTTGATCATAGTAACAACTTTTTATCAACTTAAAATTTTGAATTTCAAAAAAAAAAAAAAAAAAAAAAAAAAAGTGATACACCTTAATTTTTATGCCATATAATCAAATTTATGCATATATAGAAGAAAACATGAATATTGAAGATTTTTATCAGTACTTTTATTTGTGGGTGCATATTTATCTACATATCCATTTAATCCCTTATCACATGGATTTTTCTATTTTTATGATTTTTTTTTAAATTTTTATATCCGTCTAATAATAACACAAGTAGAAAAATAAATATTTTTCAAATTTTCAGCTAAAATTTCATATTTAATAGTGTGTTCCACATCTACACATTTAGGACTTTAAAATATTCTTTTATTATATTTTACATCTAAAGAGCTTAAAATAGTTAATTTTATGTACTTACTACTCTGATATCTCACATGATGCAGTAAAGTGATATAAACGAGTGCATAAACACGCACATAGATAAAACAGGGTTCGTACTCATCAGGAGATTCCTGGGATTTTAGGTAGTTTTGCACTAGAAAATTACTAAAGTACTGATTGCTATATCTAAAAAATTATTTTTTTTCATTAAATAAGGCAAATATTGCTTTAAAAACATTTTGGTTAAATATTTTTGAAGCGTACGAACCCTGTACAAGTTTGTTGTGAATAAATTATAGAAATTGTACTTTTTCTGATGTAATATAAAAGTATGAAATATACATATAAAACTTCGTACTGTATAAAACCTCTAGAAAATCAGCTGTGTGATTTACGTTAACCCCTTAATCTACCGAATTATGATTTCACGAAAATTTTATATTCTAAAACATTTTAGGTAAATTGTTTAAATTAAATTCAAAGATTAACATGATAATTTAATTAACTTTTGAAGAATTTTAGAAGGATTGATGGATTAGAAGTAATTATTAAATTTGAATTTGCAGGGATTTTGTGCAATATTCATAACTTTTCATTAAAATTGTTTTCTTAGTATTTTGTAGAATTATAAAATGTACAAATGTGATGCTCTTACAATATAAATATAGAAATATTTCCGAATTGAAAAATTCCCATCCCCCTCCCTCAGTGACGAGAAAGCTGAAAAAACTCAAAGGCAAAATAAATCATCGTTTTAAAAATATTTTTGTTTTGTATAACCATTAATGCTTTTGGAACAAAATAAATTAATGTATCTAACTCATTCAAAAACAGTATTACAACAGTGTTACGTTTTAAAAGAGTTTTATGATAAATTATTTTAACGGTACTTATAAGTTCCGTTAGTAGATAAAGGGTTAATGGGGCTGATCACTCAGCTACGGAATGCTCCTTCGTAATGCTAAGTCTATGGACATTTGATACATTCGTATATTTAAAATAACTCTTGGAAAAATTAATATTTTATTTCTTTTCTTAAAAGATGTTTCTTTTTTTCTTAGTTCTCAAAATGTCTCTAAAATACATCCTTAATTTAATATTTTATTTTTTAAAAGCTGACGAATTGTGAGTAAAATTTTAACACTTTATGCAAAATTCAGTAGGGGGGACTGGGGCACACTGATACAGCTTTTTTAAAGAATTTTTTTGTTGCCCAGAAAGCAGAAATTTCAAGTTATTTTTCCATGTGGTGTCAGCAAAACTTGTGTAGTGTATTATAAAAATGTACACTCGTTGTTTTATATATTATTTTTGTATTTAATTTTAAATAAATCGAAAAAAGTCATTTGTATCAATGTACCCATCCCCGGGGCAGATTGATACACCTCATAAGACACTTTGATAAATCTGGGAAAATGGAGACAAAATAACACCAATGCATATTTTTTATAGAAATATTATTAGCAAATCATTTAATATTTATTTATATAAATTCAAAACACCCATAATTTATTTTTAAGCAGTATTAAAGCAACCAAAATGAAATGCATAATGACCTGAAGTTCTGGCTGTTTCCTATCTGATTGTTGGTTGCGGTTAATTTGTCATATCTAGCACTTCAATTCCAGCATTATCTTCTTCCTTAAGAAAGGTGAAAAAAAAGTAGGTTTTCTGTTTATAAATCGATTTGTAAACAGAAAATAAAGAATAATTATATTAAAAATTCTGTTATTAATATAATTATCCAGTGCTCTTCTGCAGCATGTTTTTCTTACTTAACATTTCTCATGTCGAAAATACTTTTTTCTCTGGAGAATAGATATAAATTTGAGATATTCCAGGCTGCTTTTTTTTCTTTTGTTTATTCTATTAGAACTAGATGTTGGGTAAGTTGGTACGTCTTCTGTTTGCAAAACTACTATAAAATGCTCTAATATAAAGAAATTAGAGCTATTTCACTTCAATAAAAACTAATATTAGAATTTTTTTCGTGAAAAATGGTTGGATTAAAGAGTGTATGGTCAAACAAATAACAAAAGGTAATTGAAAAATGAACTATAAAAGGATTTAGGTTGTATGAATGTGCCCCTACACAGGCTGTATCAATGTGCCCCATACAGCCATTTTGGATAAAATGAGTCACAAATCTAACACTTCCTAATTTATCTAACAATAAAGAATGAGGAACTGATAAAGAGTTCTTTACTTGCCAGGGAGAGTATTCTTTTGGGTTGAAAATACAGGAACAGTTGTATAATACCACTTCAATTGTACAACACAAATTTACTTTTGACCTACAAAAACAATTAATCACCCGCCTCATTTCATCAAAATACTGAATCATTCACAACTTTCTGTATGTTGTTGTTTGTACTAATATCTCCTTTTGGAGCTGTTGTGAAACTTCCTGTAACGACCCTGTGTGCAGTACAGGGGGTGTATCAATGTGTCTCATGTATCAATGTGCACCAATTCCCCCAATTTACTTTAGAAAAAAAATAAAAATAAAAAAATAGAGACATCTTTTAAAAAGTATATACTAAATGTAAAAGTTCAAAATAGTAATTTTCCGAGGAGCTATCTTAAATATATGAATGCACCAAACGTGCATCGCCTTTACATTAGTGAGGGGCATTCAGAAACCGAGTGATCACCCCTCCCCCCTTAAGTTGGGTGCAAGTGTTTAATTGTCAGCAATTAAAAAAGAAAAAGGCATGGGATAAAACTTCCTTTATTGCAAAAGAAAACACATTGAAAATATTAACGCAACACAAGTTATTGTCGTTTAATTCCTATAAATTTCTCCCAAAGATGTTCACAATATCACTAAAAAGCTACACTTTCAGAGAGGGACAAATTATTTGCTTTCATATTCCAGTTTCTTTTTTATTCAGACGTGAAAAATTTTTCGACTTAGCAATTTTGAATTAACGCAAAAATAATAAACTGGTATAAACTATGCTTATTTCCATATAATTGCTTTATTAATTATTGCTTAAATTTTTGTGATTAAATTTTAATACTGTTATTTTAGATTCATTCTTAAACTTCACTAATGGAACAGAATGAAATAGATATATTTTTCAATATAGTTTTGACACTGCAATTATTAATACATAATAAAAATATATTGAATTAAAATTAATATTAATTGTGTTATATAAATAGATTTTCTTTTTAAATGATTGACATAGAGATATAATAATTTTTATCATTAGACCAAGAAAAAAAATATTTATTGTAAATCATTTTAAGTAAAAATATTTTATTTCTGAACATGCAATCAAAGAAGTATTTATACGATCGAAAGCAGACCCTAGTTACATTAGGCCTATTTTTTGAAACACAGAAAAAGCAAAAGTTGAATGAACGGGAAACAACCTAAGACATATACAGCTCATATTCAAAATATTAGAATAATTGAGAAAAAGTAATAAGAAAAAATTATTTGTCATTTATTTATTTTTTATACTAAGTAAATGCAATTAAATTTCTTATAAATTAAATCTGGAATGTTTAGATAAGATTTTAACATTTATAAAATATAAAATACAGCACAATAAATTAGGTATACAGCTTCCTTAAACACACCAGAATATTAGAATAAAATTTAGATTGGTTCAAAATATTAGAATATTTTATTTTACGCAACAATATTACCTTATGAATATGAAGTAAATGGTAGTTAATATTTTGTAGCATCCCCTTTAGCTTTCATAACAGCGTACAATCGATCTTGCATACAATATACAAGGTGTTTACAAACATTTCTATCAATATTAGCCCAAATAGACTTTATACGTGCCACTAACTCAGTTTTACTTGAAGGAGGATTTTCTTGAAGTTTTTTCTTCATTATACACCATAAGTTTTCGATGGGATTAAGATCTGGTGAATTTGGTGGCCAAGGAAGTACTTTAATGTTGCGTTGGCGGAACCAATTCTTAGTTGACACCGAGGTATGCGGAGACGCTAAATCTTGTTGAAAGATGAAATCATCTTCAAATAAATCTTCTGATGATGGAATCATGTAATATTCTAAAATTTCTTGATATATCAGAGAGTTAACCTTTTCGTAGACGATGTATAACTTTCCAGGTCCTTCTGCACTCATACAACCCCAAACCATGACACTAGCAGCAAATTTTACGGAACGTTTAAGGCATTCTTTATCAAATGCTTCTTGCTTCATTCTCCAAACTCGAATACCTTGATTACCATATGAAACACAAAACATACTTTCATCACTAAATAATATATTTTTCCAATCTTCATTGCTCCATAAACGTCTTGATTTACACCAAGTCAATCTTATACGCTTTTGTCTTGAAGTCATGAGAGGATTTGTTTTCGGTACACGAGATTCAAATTTAAATTTATGGAGACGTCTTAATGTTGTCGATGTAGAAACTTCAACTCCTTCTTCTTTCCATTTTCGGTGCAAGAATCGCACACTTTTAAAACGGTTTTTCTTAACTATACGCTTCAGTTTCCTGTCATCTCTAGCAGATGTTTTTGGTTTTCGGCCACAATTTCGGCGATAATTTTGAAATTTTCCAATTTTTGAATATTGTGTTAGTATTTTACTAACGCTCGATTGCGAACAATGTAAATAATTCGCTATAAAACATTGATTTTTACCGTGTCGATAGAAATCAACCATACTAAGTTTAGTAGATTCAGGAATATCACTCACACGGCCCATTTTAACACGAAAAAGAAACAAACTGCAAAAAAGAATACTGATTTTAAATAAAATAGTCTGAATTTAATCAATGATGCCACCAGTTAAGAATTGGTAATATTTTAACTTTTCAAAATAATTTTTTTTGCAATTAATCTTTTCAAAAATGATATTAAATTTAAGATAACAAGTAATAGGCACATAAGAACAATAAGTTCTTAATAAAAATATCGTTTGCATATTTTCATTAAAAGACATTAAATTACCAAACGATATTTTCAATTTCTAAAAAAAAGGTAATTATTCTAATATTTTGAATATGAGCTGTAAAAGCACGTCATTTTTCCTTTTTAAGCCAATCTAAAATTTTTTTTTTACAAAGACAAAAGATCAAACAATACAAATTACAGTAAAACAAATATCTGTCATACAAAATACTAGATTCTAAGTATTGTAGTGGATTCTTCGGATATATTGGTTGCAGCACGTAGAAAAACATCAAAGTCATTGCTCAAAGGTTACTCTAACTAGGTAATCTGTACAATTTTTTTCTTTTTTTTTCTTATGTACGTAAATAGTAAAAGTTAAAGGGCGGATAAGATAAAACTTTTAGCAAAAGTATTTAAAAGATATCCTGCCTATAAGGAAAGCATATTATATTTCATTTATGTATGGTATAGTTACAATTTTATTTCTATTAGGGTACATTTTACACTATTGAATATAAAAGTAATAAAATGCACACTGGTAAATTTCATGTGTTAATTTTTAAAAAAGGTTTTTAGTAGATTAGTTGTACATTTAACCATTACGTATTTATAAACCAAAGTGTGCAAAACTTGAAAAAAAAATAATTTTTTTATTAGAAGATTAAATACAACTAAAGGAAAGCTTGTTAAAATGTATTTTTAGAACATTTAGTATATTTTTTAAGAAAAAATACCCGAGTTCAACAATTAAATGAAAGATTTGTCTTCCTCCTAACAACATAATTATGAGAAACACATCTTCAATGCAGTTTCTTAACCAACAACGCTATATTTTATTTTCTAAGATGTGAAATGTCCTATATTATGTATATAGATTTAATTGAACTCTTTAAATAAAGGTTTGGTTAAAGCGAGAATCGGGCATAAAACGCGGAACTTGTACGTTAACAATTGCTCCTTATAAAAAATATATTATTATTCTCCTTCTTTATACGAGCTAGTAAAGCTGAATAACGGATAATACGAGGAAACAATACATGAAGAAACTGCTTTCGTGATCTTTTTGGTGAAAACGTTTTATAGAATTAGGAAACTGATTGTTTCTTTACTGAGCACTGTTCTCTCTCAACAGTAATATTACCACATTACAATTGTTTTCAAAATGTAGTACTTTCTCATCTTTGCACTTAAAAAAAGATAAATGTTTCTTAATTTACAACAAATGTACCATAATCAAGAATAAAAATATAAAATTTATATTTATATTTATATATGAATTTATATTTTCATAAAATCCCGAAACTTTCGCTAAGTAAACAGTTCCCAAACACAATCCATTGTATGTGTTTTTTGTAAGGGGGTAGAAACAAATCAGGCAAAATGACCTTTTTCTCTCTAATTAAAGACTCATAATTGCCTAATGCTAAGCAAGAATAAAGTTTATTTAAAATATGACTTATTTTGTTTTGTTTTTTTAAATAATCCGTAGCACTATAATTTTCCTCTGATGCAAGTAGATATAAAAATACCACTTATATTTCAAAAACAACGAGTTGGAAGTCGCAAAATTTTATAGTTTTTGAAGAAAAATGAATTGAATTTAAATTTATCTGAATTTCAAGTCTGACATACGTTGTGATTGAAATGTTTTTATTCAAACAGTTGTTTTTCGACATAAAAAAGAAATACTTGAAACAATGAGCTTTTCATTATATCAGCTGATGCAGACGCTGAGATGGAATGATTTGACATTTTGAGACATAACATACAATGCACCCAAGCCAGATATTATTTCAAGGGTAGAATTTTGTATTGAGCATTTTGGATAGATTTTTAATTTTATGATAAAGACAACTTTCTAAACATTTTTATAATACAAACTGAAAGAGCAAATAATTTTATTTCCAATAAATATTTCCTTTTTCCCCGTAACAAAACAAAAATTTAAATCAAGGGGGTATACTATTCTCCTTCTTTTTCTCTGTTTTGTTGTCTTTAGAAATCCTTATACAATTTCGATATGTCGTAAATTTCAAATTAAAGAAAATGTATTTCAATGGGAGACAAATTTAATATGTATATGTAAGTGTTCTTAAAATGTATGGAATAGAATTTCAAAAAAAGTCTTACAGAAATACACTGTATATCGAATTACTTACCTTATCTAGTATTTTATTCATGTGGTAACTTTAGCACGTGTGAAAAATTCAAAACATTTTTTCGGAGAAAAAAGTATCAGTATAAAGAATATTTTCTGCCTGTTGGGATACCTTGTTTCATTTGAAAAGTATATAAAAAGGGCTCTAAGAATATGGGCATATTTAATTTTCTTCAGTACCATAATTTTGAACTATACATGTTTGTTTGAGAACAACTTAAAGTTTTTAAATATAATTTTTATGTAATACTTATAAATGTTTTGTAAAAAATTATATTTATAAAATTTTATATATCTTGCTGTATGCTCAAACTGCAATGTACAATGTCCGTTCTTAAGCATAAATTTTGAAAATGACGCATATATTTTAAAGAATATTGAACTATATTTTAAAGATATTAAGTTTTTATGAAATACAAATTTCTAAAATAGAGGAATTGATAAAACTATTTAATTCTAAATTTCGCATTGTAAAAGAACCAGTCGTTGGCCCTGGTAATAAATATAACCTTAATCTTTAAATGCGTGATTTTTTAAAAACAAAATTTAAAATAAGTTTTTCCCCTTTCATTTTTTTTTTTATAAATCATAAAAAATCATTATTTCTTTAAAGTACAGTTTATTGCTAAAAAGCAGATTGTTTTTATCGGCAATACCGGACTTCCAAAGTAAAAATAATTTTCCTTGATAAAATTCTGTAACTTAAAACATACATAAATTATAAGAACTTTAATAAGAAATCAATTTTATCTGCTCACTGCAGTCTAGAATAAGGTATTTTGCAAGCTTCCAAACAAAACGAAAAGCACATATAGCAATAATTGAAAAAATGAATCTATCTGTATTCTCAAACAGCTCAAGACTTGTCATCTGATTGTTGAAAATTGATTTAATATTTTCTCCAGTATATATTTTATTGACAACACTAGGCAGTAAGCTCCAATATTATTATAATATTACTTTATAAGCCTAAAATGGATATATTACCGAACGGCAACTCACAACATTTAAGGGTTAAATATACTAAAGCCAAGGTTTAATGATACCTAAAAATTATTAAAACAAACATAACGTTGACTATATTATCTACCCGAACAAAGCCTTCAAATCTGTATCATTTTATACTTCGAAATGTTAAAAAATTACATAACGTATTTAAAATAAAACATGATTACGCTGGTTGAATTTAAATCGGAAATAAAAGTGATATTAGAAATGAGTTAACACCAACAGAAAATGAAATAGGAAATATTTATAAGCGGAAACAGAAATCGTGCTATAAAAAAGTTCTAGGCATCCCAGTTTTCAAATAAATTCTTAGTAATATTATATATTTTTTGATTTACAGTGCAAACGTGTATACGTGCATGACTTTTTGTTGTTGGCGTTACAAAAAAAAATCTCCCAGTTTCATAAAAAAAAATTTAATAACTTTATATAGTTTTACTGTATGAAATGAAAGATAAATTTATGGAGAATCATTATTGCACCATTAAAGCGTATATTATAAATTCTTCCAATAATATAATGGTATAAAGCCCATGTTAGCTTTACTTAAGACATATTTACATAAAATACAGACATTTTATAAATATTGGTTTTTCGTTTAATATATTGATACTGAAATAACACTTTCAACAATTGATGCGTCATTTCTAAAGTTTTACATTCGAATATTGAGCAAGTATATCATGCAAAACCCAATGTATAACAATTTTGGACAGTTTTTGTAGAATGTTTTTATTTTGTAAATAGGGTATCGTCAAATAAGATACACTGGCCCATTAAATTTAACTTTAGCCCAAGAGAGAAAATGGATTAAATCTGTTATATTTCCAATATCGTTTAAATTATCGATATTTTTGTCTCAAACTATTAGTAATAGCTGACTGGCAGCTCACTGTAAGTCATTCACCAAGTTTTCACCTTAGCAGTTAACGTCAAACAAAAACGTATGAATACGGTGAGAATTTATATCTTACAACTTTTGTCTACCAAGCTGTAAATTAATTTAATTGGCCCCTTTTTAAATACTTGTTATTCTAACAATATTAGTGTCGATCAAGGTCTAATGTAGGCCAGTACGTTGTCTTTCCAAAGATAAAATAGAAAAAAAATTTCTAAAAAATTGGGGTAACATTTATCAATTTATTGTCATTTAAATTTTTGCATATACTTCCTATCAGTGAATATATTTTTTTTTTCATACGAATGAAAACACACACATATATATACAAATGGTTTTGTGATAACAACATTCATTTTTTAAAATAATCCAGTATCTAAAAAAATATAGATAGCGCCTATTCTTTTTTTTTTCGTATGCACTTTTAGGTAGATTTCGTATGAAATATTACCTATTGCGTTCGCACCAGTTTATATATATATACCTTTTCTAGATTTTTAAAAATTATCTATCTATCTATCTATCTATATATATATCCCACTTTTTTATGGACACGATAACTTCTATAATTCTTCACCAATCTCCACCAAACTGGTACATAAATCAAAGGGGATAAAATCTCGGCTAAGTTCGTTAATGGGCAAAATCGGACCAAGGGGGTCGAAATAGGGGGCGTTTTTGTGAAAACAGAAAAAAACCAATAACTTCTTAATTAAAATAGATATCGAATCAGTTTAAAGTTTATATTACTTCTAAATAATGGGCCAAAAGTTTATTCATGACAGATTTTTGATAAAGTTAAAAATGGGCTCAAGGGGCGAAAAAAATAGGGGTTTTGGGAGAAAAAATCATAACTTTGTCAATTCTCAAGCTATCAAATCCATCTAAATTTTTTATAAATATTCTCAAAATTATCTAAATTTTATTATTTGCAAGTTTTTGATAGGACTAACTCTTACCGGTAAAAAAAAAAAAATAAATAAAAACGAAAATAAAAAGGGGTTTGGAAAAAGAAAAAAATCCATAACTTTGTCAATTCTTAAACTATCAAATCCAATTAAATTTATTTTACATCTTCTCAATAATATGTACAACTTTTATATTGACAAGTTTTTCATAGGATCAATTCGTATGGCAGAAATAAATTAGACAAAAATTGGAGTTGGAGAGAAAACCTCTAATCCAAACTGCTTACATTCTGAATCGTTTTTTAAACTCATTTTTTATTTTAAACGCATCCAAATGGCAGATCCTCTTATTTAGGAACTATATAATGTGAAACATTGGCCAGATTTTTGATAAAGACAAAATATATTCCAGAAAAGGCTGCCAAAAAGGGTATTTTGAACAGAATTTCCCGAAGTGACCGTGATAGGAAATTTGAGGAAGTATTCAAATAACAAATTGCGTTTTTTCTGACTCATTTTTAAATCCATTTTTACTCTCAAGCGCATCCTGTTTACAAGTCATCTTATTTAGGAACTGTATAATATGACGCATTGGTCAATGCTTTGATAAAGACAGAATATATTTCAAAAAAGTCTTCCAAAAAGGGTATTTTGAACAGAATTTCGAAAAGTTATCGTGATTGGAAATTTGAGGAAGCATTGAAATAACAAATTGCGTTTTTTCTGACTCATTTTTAAATTCAATTTTGCTCTCAAACGGATGGATTTAAAATTGACAGATTCTCTTATATAGAAGCTGTATAATGTCCCGCATTGTTCAGTTTTTTGATAAAATCTGAATATATTTTTAAAAATGCTGACGAAGTGGGCACTTCGCGCAAAATTTCCCGAAGCTATCATGATTAAGAATTGAGGTTGTATTCAAAATTGGTTATTTTATAACTCATTTTTAAATTCAATTTTGCCCTCAAACGCATTCAGTTGACAGTCTTTTGTTATATAGGAACTATATAATGTGCCGTATTAGTCGATTTTTTAATAAAGTCAGAATTATTTCAAAATATGTTGTCAAAATAAGCATTTGATCCGAATTTAGCCTAAGATGTTCCTGATAAAACCAGTTCTTACAGAAAAATGAAATTAAAAATTTTTCAAAAGAGGACAAATAAAGTTGTTAAACTGGGTTTATCTGTAATCAAATTTATTTTTTGTTGTTGAAATGAGCACTCTTCGAAATCTACCTCCGCCTATAGGCCAAGCCGACAGGGATTTTTTAACATTATGCATAAATATTTAAAATACAGTAATGCGTATCTCTTTGACTTGATTAAATTCTTATAAAACGCTGACATCTTAAAAACATTTTCTAGATTTTAATACGAATCATTATGAATGCTAATTTCGAAGCTTTTTCTTAAGCTCCAGTTTTAAGCAATATTTAAGGTTTGATAAATATTTTTAAAAAATAAAAAGAGTTACTTTTAAAAAGAGTCTTTCAAATTTTATAAGGTATGTTGAAAGATTTTTCTGCAGAAAATGCAAGCTACTTGCTCATACTGAAAAGTGCCATCAAATCATGATAATAGACTTATAGACGTAACTATAAGAAGCATGAAAAATATTTCAGAATTTACAAAGAAACAACGTGTTCAATACAAAGATTTGTGTGCTAAAGTCTAAAGGATTTATTACACCATAAAAAATGCATTTTTATGTAATAGCTAACAAGAAAATATTTAATAATTTGAAAAAAAAAAATATTACACTCATTTTACGAAAATAATCCAAATAAATGTTCATCTATACGTTTCGTAAAATTTTTGTGTTAAAAAAATAAATAAAATTTTAAAAAATTAAAAATTAACAATATTTTGATATTTAAGATAATATTTAAAATATTATCTTTCACATAAAATTAAGGCGTCATTTCTTTAATTAGCTGTATTTTTTCGATTAATTTGAAAATAAGAAAATTGATATATAATTTTTATGTTGCATCTGATGATAGTTAGTGGATATCAGTTTATTAAACAGCACAATCACTTTCCAAGATATATTAAAAATCACTTTATTAGAAATTAGTATAAAAGACTAACCACACTTTAGGTTCTTTTTTTTCGCTATGTCTCTGATTAATCCACTTTAATTATTTAATGTATGTTATAGATCTGTTATAATAAAAACATAAAATGCATATTATCGCATTTACAGCAGTAATTACATTTCTCGAAAGTTCAAAGAGATTATAAGGAAGTGCAAACCACATGCAAATCACATTAATATTAATTTCTAACAATACTCACACTCACTAAAATTATTGGAAGTGGAACTATCAGTCACATTTTTAATATGGAATTATTTAAGGTAGCATACATTAAAAGGAAAAAACAAATGTAAAGTATTAAAATGCATATCAAACACCAACAGATATATATATTTTTTCTTCAATTCCTTATTCCAGTTTTCAGTAATAGACTAAATTATACAATTTGCAAATCATATAATTAAAGTTATGCGTATATGGAAGAAAACATGAATATTCAAGAACATCATCAGTACTTTTATTTGTGGATGCATAATTAACTATATATATATATATATAATCAATTACCACATGAATTTTTCTATTTTTATGATCTTTGTAAATCTTTATATCAGTTTAATAATAAGAAAAATAGTAAAATAAATAAATTTCAATTCTTCGCGCTAAAATTTGACATTTTATAGTGTGTTCCAAATATACACATTTAGGACTTTAAAATATTTTTGTTACATGTTGCAACTAAATGAGCTTAAAATAATTAATTTTATGTACTTAGCACTCTGATATCTCACATGATGCTTTAAGAGACATAAACGAGCACATAAACACGCACATAGGTACAAGTTTGTTGGTGAATAAATTATAGTAATTGTACTTTTTCTGATGTAATATAAAAGAATGAAATATGCATATAAAATTACTTACTGTATAATACCTCTAAAAAATCAGCTGTCTGAAGTTATGTTAAAGGGTCTGGTTACTCAGCTACGGAATTCTCCACCGTAATGTTAAGCCTATGGATATGTTTGATATATTCGTATATTTAAAACATCTCTTGGGAAAATTAGTATTTTATTTCATGTTTCTGTTTACTCTTCTTAAATGATGTTTCATATTTTTCTTAGTTCTTAAAATATCTCTAAAATGCATCCATAATTTAATATTTTATGTATTAAAAGCTGACGAATTCTGAGTAAAATTGTAACACCTTAAGCAAAATTAATCATGTATTTACGAAAAAAAAGTATAAAACAATATAAAAATAGACACATCTTTTTAAAAGTATATACAAAAAATAAAAGTTACAAATAGTAATTTTGCGAGGAGATATTTTAAATATAAGAGTGCAACAAACGCGCATCGGCTTTACATCAGTGAGGGGAATTCAGAAATCGAGTGACCACCACGTTTAAGTGGGGTGTAAGTGTTTAAATGTTATCAATTAAATAAAGAAATGCATGGAATAAAACTTTCTTTATTGTATTTCGTTTCTAGAAAAAAAAAAACACATTGAAAATATTAACTAACACAAGTTGTTGTAATTTAATCCCTATAAGTATCTCCCAAAGATGTTCACAATATCATTAAATAGCTGCGATTTTAGAAATGGACATATTATTTACTTACATATTTCAATTTCTTTTTTTATTAAGACCTGAAAATTTTTTAGACTTAGTAATTTTGCATTAACGCAAAAACAATAAACTGGTATAAACCATGCTTACGATATTCCGTAAGATTTCCATAAAATTGCTTTATTAATTATTGCTTAAATTTTGATATTATTATATTAGATTCATTCTTAAACTACACTATTGGAATAGAATGAAATAGATGTTTTTAATATGGGTTGACTTTGCAATTATTAATATATAATAAAAATATATTGAGTTAAAGTAAATATTAATTGTGTTACATAAAATAGTTTTTCTATTTAAACTATTCGCATAGGGATATAAATCTTTTTATATTTAGACAAGAAATAAAAAAATGTTTATTGTAAATCCTTTTATTATAAAATATTTTATTTCTGAACATGCAATCTAAGAAGCATTTATACGTTTGAAAGCATACTCTAGTTACATTAGGATTCTTATATTATTAGGTGACTTTTTGAAACAGAAAAAGTCCTTCCGGCAATGCCGGGAGGAAGAGGTAGCTTTCGTATACTTATTTATTTATTTTAAATTCAGTTATATAAATCAAATATACGAAGCTCAAAATAGTGGAACACGATTATGTAAGACTGAATACTAGTTTTTGTCAATACTGAATATTAATAGGAATTTTTAGAAATTAGTCATCTTTTATTCAACCTGGTTTTATTTTAAGCGATTTATAGGGTCGCCAAATTCCACGATATCCATTTTAAAGCAGCATGATGGATAAAAAAAAACCTATGAGCTTGATCGAAATCTTAATTCATGTGAACATGCACACTCACATCGAAATCGATTAATATATACGAGTGCTGTCCCGAGCAAATTGACTTAAAAAAAAAAAAAAAAAAATGTCACCCACATTAGAAATTCAAACTGCTATATCCCAAGCGTTTTTCAAGGTAAAGACAAAGCAATAAATACTCCGGAATTCATTATTAAAATAAATAGTTTAGAAAGAACCTTTTTTCTATTTCTAATTTTTTGTTTATACATCATTATACATTTAAAAGATTTTTGATAAATTTAAATGGCCGCCATTTTGAAACAAGATGGCGATAAAGTTGGCACGTGAACTCGGTCAAGACATTGGTATGTACCATGAACACACGGAGTTATATTGAAATCAGTCTATAAATATGCGTATTGTGACAAATTTCAGACCGTTTCAAAATGTCAATCTCACTGGAAATTGAAAGTGCTAAAACTCAGCCATTTTACAACATATAAATGAAACAAAAAATGCTCTGGAATCTTTGTATCAAGGTCAAAACACAAAAGAAAAATCTTTTTCCATTTCTTACTTTTTTGCACCTAATTTTAAAATTTAAATTAAAAAATATTCCGCCATTTTGAAACAAGACGGCGGTTGGAACTGGCCAACAAATTCGGTCCAGGCATCAGTATGTCCTATCTACGCACCAAGTTTAATCCAAATCAGTGTATAAATACGCGTGTTACCACGTGACAAAAACCAGATCATTTCAAAAAATGTGAGCAACACTAAAAATTAAAAGTACTATAACTCAGACATTTTTTAAGATACAGACTAAACAAAAAGTGCTTTGGAACCTTTGTATCAAGGACAAATGCATAAAAGAAAAATCTTTTCAAATTTCTCACTTTTTTGTACCTAATTTCAAATTTTAATTTTTTTTTAATTTAAATGGCCACAATTTTTAAACAAGATGGCGGATGAAACTGGTTAACGAACTCTGTTCAGGCCTTATTAAGTACTATGTACACACCAAATTACATCCAAATCGATTTATAAATACGAGTGTTATCACGTGACAAAATCAGATCGTTTCAAAATGAAGAAAAGTTCCATAAGAAAAATTCAAAGTGCTATAACTCAATCATTTTTTAAGATATAGACAAAGTAAAAAGTGTTCTAGAATAGGTGTTTTAGGATCTAACACATAAGATAAAAATATTTTTCAACTTTTAATTTTTGTCGCATTAATTTTTAAATTTTAAATTTAAAATTTTTTTTAAATGTCTGCCATTTTGAAACAAGATGGCGGATGATGCTGGCCAACGAACTCGGTCGAGATATTTGTATGTACTATGTACATACTAAGTTTCATTCAAATCGGTTCATAAATACGTTAGTTATAGCATGACAAAAATCAGATCGTTTCAAAATGTCAGTCATAAGAAAAATTCAAAGTGTTATAACTCAATCATTTTTTAAGATACAGACAAAGTAAAAAGTGTTCTGGATATGGTGTTTTATGATCTAACACATAAAATAAAAATATTTTTCAACTTTTAATTTTTTCGCATTTAATTTTAAATTTTAAATTTTTTAAAAAATTTTAAATGGCCGCAATTTTGAAACAAGATGGCGGATGGTGCTGGCCAACGAACTCGGTCGAGATATTTGTATGTACTATGTACATACCAAGTTTCATTCAAATCGGTTCATAAATTCGTTAGTTATAACCTGACAAAAATCAGATCGTTTCAAAATGTCAGACATAAGAAAAATGCAAAGTGCTATAACTCAGTCATTTTTTAAGATATAGACAAAATAAAAAATGTTCTGGAATTGGTGTTTTAAGATCTAACACATAAAATAAAAATATTTTTTAACTTTTAATTTTTTCGTATTTAATTTTAAATTTTTAAATTTTTTTAAATTTTTTAAATGGCCGCCATTTTGAAACAAGATGGCAGATGATGCTGGCCAACGAACTCGGTCGAGATATTTGTATGTACTATGTACATACCAAGTTTCATTCAAATCGGTTCATAAATACGTTAGTTATCGCATGACAAAAATCAGATATATATATATATATATATATATATGGTTTTATATATATATATATATATATATATATATGGTTATATATATATATATATATATGTCAACATTTGAACGGAGGGTGGTTTTGGGGTCTGGGGGTCATGATCGGTGAAAATATACCAAAATTTTTTGGAAGTGCTTTCCTCCGGACGGCTGCAATAGGTAGCTTTTTACTTTTTGTAATGAAAGCTACCTAATACTTTTTGTAATGAAAGCTACCTAAAAACAAAAGTTGAATGAACAGAAAACAACATAAGGCATATAAAAGCACGTCGATTTTCCTTTTTAAGCCAAGATGAAGATTTTGCTATTTTGCCAAGGCAAAAGTTCAAAACAAAATAAATTACTGTAAAACAAATATCTGTCAGACAAAATACTAGATTCTAAGTGTTGTAATGGATTCTTCGGAGATATCGGATGCAGCACGTATAAAACCATCGAAGTCATTCCTCAAAAATTACTCTAACTAGGTAATTTGTACAGCGTTTTTCTTTGTTCTTTTTTAACTTATGTACGTAAATAGTAAAAGTTAAAAGCTGATAAGATAAAACTTTTAGCAAAAGTATTTAAAAGATATCGTACCTATAAGGAAAGCTTTTTATATCTCATTTTTGCATGGTATAGTTACATTTTTATTTTTATTAGGCTACATTTTACACTGTTGAATATGAAAATAAGAAAATATATAATGGTAAACATCATGTGTTTATTTTGAAAAAGAATTTTAGCAGATTAGTTGTACCTTCAACCATCGCGTATTTATAAATCAAAGTGCACAATATATATATATATATATATATATATATATATGTGTGTGTGTGTGTGTTTGTAATGCAAAATAGATTTTTTATTAGAAGTTCAAGCAAAACTATAAGAATGCTTGTGAAAATGTATTTTTTGAACACCTAGTATATATTTAAGAATAAAATACACGAGTTCAATTATTAAGTGAAATATTTGTCTTCCTGCTCATAACATAATCATGAGAAACATATTAATGCAGTTTTTAACCAACAGCGCTGTATTTTTCTTTCTATGATATGAAATGTTCTATAATATATATACATATATATATATGTGTGTGTGTGTGATTAAAAAAAATTGCGCCATTTTGCCCGCTCTGAGTTTTTAATTCTAAATTTATGGAACATACTTTTAATCTCAGTTTAATAATGTATTAATATTTTAACAGCTAAAGTTCTTTTTTTCTTATTTTATTAACTTAATAATAATCTATTGATTGTTTCTCAAAAAGAACGGGAAACCATTTCGAAATCTTCTTCCAATGTAGAGGTTTTTTTCCCTTTTTTAGAATAATTATCGAGATTTTAATTTTATTTTTTATTATAACGTCTGCTGGTCTGTTCATGCGCGCATATGAACAGGTTATTCCATTCCCCACAAGTATTAAGATCTTACGGGAGGACATACCCCGTCTGACAATAGGTGATTTTGATGTGTGAGGTCATAGCCTTGATTTTAACCCTAATTGGGTCTTTAATTTGCTGAAGAGGACTGGCGAGGGGCTAGTTTTTTCGTGGAGTGTCGGATTTTCATTCTAGGTTTTAAGAGCGAGAGAATGCAGCTGACTTTTAAACTATTAAGACGCCCGTTTCATTTTTTTTCCGATAAATTAAAACATCGAATGATGTAGCTTAGATAACGCAGGTTGTATGTATTCGATGTGTTCAACGATGACTGCTGGAATAACTTAACTTATTTTATGTGTTCTAAAAAATATGAATTCAAAGACTGAGTGACTTAAACATTTGTGATACATTTTTATTTCTTTTAGAATACATTTTACACTGTTGAATATGAGAATAATAAAATTCATACTGGTAAATATCATGTGTTTATTTTTAAAACGGTTTTCAGTAGGTTAGTTGTGCCTTTATCCACCACATAGTATTTATAAACCAAAGTGTACAAAACTGAAAAAAAAAGAAAAACTAAAAAAATACAGAATCGATTTTTTGTCAGAAGTTTAAATAAAACTAAAAAAATGCTTGTTAAATTGTATTTTTAGAGCACTTAGTATATTTTTAAGAATAAAATACACAAGTTCAATAATTAAGTGAACATTTGTCTTCCTTCTAATAACATAATTATGAGAAACACAACTTTAATGCAGTTTCTTAACTAACAGCGCTATATTTTATTTTCTAAGATGTGAAATGTCTTATAATATACATATATGTATATAAATTTAATTAAACTCTTTAAATAAAAATTTCGTTAAAGTGAGAATTGGGCATAAACGCGGAACTTTTACGTTAACAATTGTTCCTCATGAAAATGATATTATTTTCCCTCTTTTTACGAGCTAATACAGCTCAATAACAGATAATACGAGAAAACAATCTATGCGGAAACTGTTTTGATGAACTATTTGGCGAAAAAGTTTTGTAGAATTAGGAATTGGATTCCTTCCCTACTGAACACTGCTCTCTCTCAAGTGTAGCATTTTCACATTATAACTATTTTTAAAATTTATTATTTTCTCAACTTTGCACTTAAAAAAAGACAAATGTTTCCAAATTTACAAGAAATATACTATAATCACGAACAAAAATATAAATGATTTTTTTATATCCTCATAAAATTCCCAAACTTTAGCAAAGTTACGTTAGTTTTTCCGAATGTTAATAGGAATTAGAAAAATTAATTTGTATTGGCTCATTGTGGATACAATGTGAGGATGTTCTTCCCTTTTTATATATAAAATGTTTCAATTACCTTAAACATAATGATCATCGCCAACCATTACGAAATCAGTCACAATTTAACCTTTTTTCAGGTTTACATGAAGTTGCTGTTACATAATAAAAATCAAGATTTATACAGTTGTTTGAAATTTTTATTATTACTAACATGATAATAATATAGTATATGTTATTTTTACGAGCTTACGTTTAAATCCTGTGTTTTAATAAACACATAATAATTATATTAGGTAAGAATAATACAAATTTTTGAACATTTTACGTTTAATCTTTGCAACCGTTTTTTGTTTGGAAATTGTCCATCTTAGAACGTGACTCGATTTTCGATAAATGTATTCATCCTTTATTTAAGATCCACATACTGCTTAAGAGGACTCTGATACAAATTTTGAAATTTTATCGGATGTTTATGTGTAAAATGGTAATTTCAAGAGCATTAAAGTGTTTCATTTGCTGCACCTAATTCACCATTTTTGATCCTCTCAATTTCTTCGATCTCCAATCCCCTGCTAATTGGTGTCTCCATTCGTTCATCACGCCATTTTCTAGTCTTTAATTCTTAACAATTAAATTGACAGATTGC
Organism: Maratus speculifer; assembly: GCA_964019185.1. Lineage (NCBI taxonomy): Eukaryota > Metazoa > Arthropoda > Arachnida > Araneae > Salticidae > Maratus > Maratus speculifer. The sequence continues at coordinate 100,419,316 of OZ025291.1, read as the reverse complement.
TGCTACAAAATTTATTTTTAGATCCTTAAACTTCCTTACTTTGCTATTAAATGTTTGCGCTGCTCGCTGTGCCATCATTCACCCACGACTCTGATACTTCTAAATTTGTTGCCAGAAATAAAATTAGTCGGTAATGTCGTAAGTTAAGGGAAGAGAAGATTCCAGCAACCATTGATACTACACAATACTTAAAATATAGCATAGTATAATAAATCTTTTGTTTGTCCATATAAATACTATCTATTTTACATTATACAGGAACTGTGTTTTAGTAAACTGGAGCTACGCATGTCAATATTAATGTGTACTTGAAATGAAACTATTTCAGTTACTATTTCAATGTGAAATAGTTTAACACAAATAAGTATGCCGCAAATATTTTCTCCCTTATACGATTATGTAACGAAATTTTTTTATGTTAATGAACTATAAATATTCTTTGCACTACATATTCTACAAAATATATATTTTAAAACACATCATAAATGCATATAAGTTTCATTTAGTTTAAAAGGATGTAATATCATTAAAATGCACTTAAAACAGATTATTCAGTATTGGCCGGAATATTAAAGATTACTCTTAACTGTCTCTGTAAAAGTATTATAAATGCTACAAATTTCTTTTTTTCGACGAGATTTGTGCTATAGTAAAATCAATAGCATACAAAAACTTCAGGGCAAATGAGTATATTTAGGAAAGTTAAAGTGCATACAAATGGGTAGACGGACAGGCAAACCAAAGTCATAAATACTTTTCAGCTAACGTTAGAAAATCTTAAAAAGAAAATCTTATTTTATTAAAATTTAGCTTCCAGACTTACTAAATTCTATCTTTACCTAGTTTTAAATGAACAGAAAAGGAAAATAAAATGAAAAAAAGAAATGTAAAAATTGTCAACATTAATAACCAATACTTTAAAACAAATTTACTTTTTTTTTCAGTTATTGACAGAAATGCGTAATCGGAGATTCACAAAATACAGTCTACCTTACAGCATTACACATTTTTCTCTTGTTAGGCTGTTAAGTTAAATGATGCTTTTTTGTTGGCCCATGTGCATGAAATGCAGGAAAACAGGTGCATGTGCACAGTATCACCAATTCTAGTAATACAAAGGGAGGTGAAAAGTGGAACAGTGTAGCAGTGCCCGCTTTATTCCCTTACCTCCGAAGAAAACTCGTGGAATTCTCATTACAACTCAGTAAAGTGTAATTAAATTGATTAATACCGAAAATACTAGTGAAGCGGTCAAATAAGTCAATATGAAGTTATATGGGAGAATATATTAATTTATCATACTGTATGGTAGAATGAACTAAGGCATATATTTTGCGAAGTGAATTATTCATGTGACTGCGAGAGACAGATCATTATTCATTAATATTTGTTGTTAAAGCTGTAATTCACATGTTGAAATTGTATATGTATTATTGTTTTTATTTGTTTTTGTTGTAATAAATGAAAAGCTAATACAGATTATGCGAAATCTTATTTTAGCTTATCTTGCACTAAGCAGAAGCTTTCATTCATATGATGAAAGTTCTTAAAATTTAGTCTAAAAATTAAGGAAATGGTAATGACAGATTTAAACGAAAGCCAATTTAAATTTAACACAGTTTTTAAATAGGAATTATTAATAAAGACCTTTATATGATAAATAAGAATTTGTCATATATGAAAATAAAACATTATAAGATAATTTCTCGCTTTGTCTACAGTAATGTACGGTATAATAGGGGAAAGTGGTGAGGTATGGGACACATTTTAGAAAACTAAGAAAATCAACTTTATTACACACACAAAAAAAATCAATTTACCGAATACAAGATGAAATACTTTCTAATGTACTTGAAGAATATAGAAACGTAATTTATAGAAACAATTGTATAATAAAAGAAATTGTGATCTTCAAAATGCGTCCCGTACCTCCCCACTAACAGGAAGACATGGGACAGCTATAAAACAAAGCTATGCGTCACAGATAGTCTGTTATCAGCTAGATGTACTATCTAACAAAGATTGTAGGTGATTAATGTATGTGACACAATAAAAAATTCCAATTTCGTCATCACTCAAAGGAAAATTCAGAATTGCTAGTCTTAGATGACATTAAAAATCACCAGTCCAATTTATGTACATTTCGAAGTAAATGAATACACTATCTACCAATAAGTATTTGAAAAATTTCGATTTTTGACATTTTCTCAAATATTTAAAAATATACTTGTCGGATTCTTCTGAAACTTCAGAATTATGAAGATTATGTATGACCTCATATTTATCAACATCCATTTGATAAGCAGGGCAATTAGGGGGCCGACAAAAAATTTAAGAATAACAGAAATATTTATGATCACCCTGTACATGAAAATGCACGAAACGATTTATCGCTGTATGCAAACATGTGTGCACAACCTGTACACTGATTTTTGTAAGAATAGCATGTATATCCATGGAAAAAAAAGTTATTTAAAAAAAAATTAAAAAATTCTGCTATGTTTTTTTGTTTGTATCATGCAAGGTGTTGGCTAATCAGCCGGTTTTACGTGTCATTTATGGCTATTTTGAGTTAAAAACATAAATTAACTAAAGTTTCGACATGTGGGTTCGATAGATGGCATTAGGTGTTCCGTAATCGGCTAGTTTTAGACCTTCCCTTTTCCAGAAGTGGAGTCGTCTGTCCCGTTTCCCTTCCTGAGATAGTATAAATGCCATTCTCTGATCGACTTCATTGTTCTTTCTCTCTTTTCGTTTCCTTCAAATTGTTATGATTTAAGTTATTATAGTTTAAGTTCGAACAAAATATTTAGTTTCTTGTTTATGATGTTTTAAATGAATGATTTTATTTATAATTAAAATTTAAGTTAGTTTTGAAAAGCTCCCGGTGTAATGAAATTCATTACTGTTTTTAAAGAATTATTTTTTATGATTCTCTTAATCATTTTTCAACAAAGTTTGCTGTGAATAGTAATTAACTGAATGTTGTTATGAAGGTATTTTTAAACAAGTTTACATGATTGATTGAAGTTTTAATAAAGAACTGTCGTCATCAAAAACCTGACTCTTTGATGTCTCTCAGATTCAACACAGTTTTATTCCAGGTGTCTTTCACAGCGTTGCTATAGTGTCTCTGCTTATAGCAGTGTAATTATGTATTAGACCTGTATTTATACAGGCTAAGACAAGGTTTTGATGAAATTTAACGCAAATTTCGGAAATATTAGCAAAATCTCTTAGAAAAAATATAACGCAATTGGAAATTAAATATATTAAATATTTTATGAAATAAGAGTAGTTTTATGAAATATTTTTTCTCTGCGCATGCGCGAACGATAAAAACAATTCTTGTACATCATTTAATAGTCAATTCTAAGGAGTAACCCATAAAAATTCCAATCAAATATCGTGAAAATTCAAAAAGATACCATGATTAAAAGTAAGCTGTTTTTACATTGCTCTCTAAAAACGGCTGAATGATAAGGGGTTGGCCACAAATTGACATTTTTTATTAACTGACTTTTAGGAAAAAAGTTGTATTTAATGTATACAATATCTAATACAATATTTCTGTTAATAAGTATCTTGACATCTGTGATAGAATAGAATAAAAGCTCTTTTCCTTTTCTATCACAGGTGTCAAGATACTTATTAGCAGCAATATTGTATTAGATATTGTATTCATTAAATAGTACCAATTTTTTTCCTAAAAGTCAGTTAATAAAAAATGCCAATTTGTGGAGAATCCCTTATAATTCAGCCGTTTTCAGCGTGCAATGTAAAAACAGCTTACTTATAATAATGATATATTTTTGAATCTCCATGAAATTTGATTGGATTTTTTTTATAAGTTACTTATAGAGTTGACTATTAAATGATGTAAAATAATCGTTTTTATTGTTCGCGCATGCGCAGATAAAAATTATTTCATAAAACTACTCATATTTCATAAAATATTTAATATATTTATATTCCAATTGCGCTGTATTTTTTCTAATAGATTTTGCCAATATTTCTGAAATTTGCGTTAAATTTGGTCAAAAGCCCTGCATGATATAAACAAAAAACATACCAGAATTTTTGATTTTTTTTAAATCACTCTTTCTTCATGAATATACATGCTATTCTTACAAAAATCAGTGTACATGTTGTGCAGTATACACATATTTGTATTCTGCAGCGATAAATCGTTTCGCGCATTTTCATGTACAGGGTGATCCCAAATATATCTGTTATTATTTAATTTTTTGTCGGTCCCCTAATTGCCCTGCTTATCAAATAAATGTTGATAAAAATGAGGTCAGACATAATCTTCATAATCCTGAAGTTTCAGAAGAATCCGACAAGTATATTTTTAAATATTTGAGAAAATGTCAAAAATCGAAATTTTTCAAACACTTATTGGTAGATAGTGTATATTATAAATGTTGTAATTAATACGCTACCCTCTAAAACATTTCTATATTAGCAATTTATATTTATCTTATAAAAAAAGGATAAGGACATGTTCCATTCAACCTTTGAACTGACATACTCAATTCCACTCTATACCTTCTTTTATGATAAACATCTTTTATAAAAGACAAATGCTGATTTTTTGGTTAATTTAATTTATAGATAATATACAGTATATTGTTACATAGATAGGGTAACTATTACATCTGTGCATAGACAAGCCATTTATAATCAGAAAACATTAAAAATATATGAAGCAAATTTACTTTTGATTCTTGAAATAATCTCTTTCTTTAAAAAACAATTGCAAGCTTATCAGAAAATCAGATCAAAAATATTTTTCATCTGAAGATTTCACTACCATTACTTCACTAGTAAGCAATAGAAGAAATATTTAGAATGATACAGAAAAAAAGGGAAACTAATATCCAATTTCTAATACCGTCTCACTTCACCTCACTCTCCCCAACACTTCAAGAAAATAGTAGATTTTTCCTAATCTAAAAAAATGTACTATAATCAAGATTAAAACATACAATAACTTCTTAAAAAGCACCAAAGATTCCGAAAAGCGTTACTTCACCCTAAAAGATCTCATAAATTTATTTTATTTTCGAAATTTAAAGAAGAATTGAAAAAAATAAATTTATGTTAGTTGCCTTTCTTTTTCAAAAACGTTTCTGAGTACCTTTCACTATGCAACAATCACTTTTCTCAAATCAGAATGTTATACTTTCGGGTGATATCAATTCTAAGGTAAATTTTTTGATGATTCTTTAGCAGAGGTTCTGATACCACCTCTGCTAAAGAATGGAATTTCCACTATTTCTCTCTTTTAATATCTTCTTTGTATGGCTGTGAACCAGAATTTCCAAGGTGACATTCCTTCTTTGTGGGAAGGGGAATTGACAGATAATCCTATGCAGGTGGTGAATAAGAAAAAGAGAAGATTGCTGAGAGGCATGTCCATCTGTCAGTGAGGTATGCGGATAATCGACAGTCAAGGAACATGTCACTAATCAAGAAAGGAATGTGGAATGTGCCTAATGAGGGAGCTCAAAAGGGGGTTTATATTGGGGAAACAGTGATTTGAGAAGAGCAAGTCTTTTCTCAGATTAGTTCAGTCTGTACCTGGGTTTCGTACCTAGAGGGTGCTCTGTGTTGTAGAGCGTAAGGAGTGCGTTTCTAGAGAGCAAAGGACATAGACGTCCTGGTTTTTAGTGCTCTGGGCCGAGAAGTGCAGGCCGAGTATACTTGTTTTGGGAGAGTCGAGGTTGATCTCCGATAAAGTGAATCTAACGTGCATTGAGTGTGAGGTGGAAAGTGTAATTGGAATAGTACACAGCCAACTTTTATTGTATTTAATTTAATGTTGAACCGGATCACCTATATCCGAGTTGTAATTGTATATAATTGTAAATAGCGTATTTAGTGTGTACATATATTCTTAATAAACTGATAATTCAGTTAATCGACAGCGTAAGTCTTCATTTACACAATCCTCACAGTGGGTGACCGATATCACCTAGTAATATCGGTGGTGGCAGCTATATCTACCATGGACTTTCTTCAAAGTTGTGTGGACTGAGAGGAAAGTCCGACATTAAGTAAACATGTTTAATAGATAAATATACAGTTTTAACAGTATTAACATTAGAATGAAAATTAACATTATTTTGTTATAAGCCCATACACGAATTAAACTATGCAACTGAAAATGCTTATTTGAGAACTGATAGAAACCGAAAAAACCATTTTCCGGGTACAGAGAACAGGTTAATGTATGGTAAAAGCTAATAGGAAATGTTTCTGAAAATGACAGGCAGATTAAAAAAAAATATTTTTAAAACTTCTTTCTTAAATATCGAAAAAAAATTGTTTTGTTTTTTTTTTTTTTTTTTTTTTTTTTTTTTTTTTTTTTGAAGATAAATAGCTCGGAACACCTTTTTATATATTTGCGATCGTTGTTATCGTGCATTTTCTTAGATTAAGAAACATCTGTCACTTTTTACTGTGTTTTTTGTATTACACTTACAAAAAATACAAACAATATTGCATGCTAACAATATACAAACAATATTGAAAACAACGCATTCACTTTCATTCTCAGTTATAAAATACTCATGTGGATTATATTTTTCGGAGATAAATAATGCCGATGAAATATAACTTGCAGGTCAATATGTGGAATATGTGCTTAAATAGCTGTCAATATTAAAGAAATAGTTTTTTCAATAAAAATAATAATAATAATAATAATAATAATAATAATAATAAATTATTCTTATTCATATACAAACAATGCTGATAATAATGCGTTTTTTTTATATTCTACTTTATAAAATTCGCAGATGGATTGTATTTTTTGGAAAAATATATTGCCGATAACATGCTTACTGCAGGTCAACTATTGGAATGTGTGTTTAAATTGCTCCCAATCTTTTTTTTTTTTTCATTTCACAAAATATATGTTAAACCTCAATGTATAAAAAATAAGATTATAAAGAAGAAATGTATATTTGTGTTTTGACTTAAGAGGTTAATTTTTGGAACTATCTGACGAATTAAAAAAATTACAGGGACAAAATTATAGTGAAAGTGTTTGCTCGAAACAAAGGATATATTTTATATTGTATCAAACTCCCCAAGGGAACGTAAAAGAAAACAGGCGCTGTAAAATTACAATTTTTGGGGTACTGAAAAAAATTAGAAACTAAAATTTAGCATGTTGGTTACTTTTAACAAGTAAATGCATACTAAAATATATATGAACAATTCGAAATTTGAAAAGCCTAGATGAACAAAAAAAATTATAAACATTCTTCTAACAATATCTGTGAAATTTAAACTAATCTAATTGAAGGATAGAAGCTTTAGATTTATTAAGTGTGTTATTTCAAGGCACCAAATTTCCCGAAAAATATGATTTAGAAAAAAAGGACTGGAACAGTTGTAGAAATCCTTTCACAATGCGAAAGGACATAAAAAGAGTTCCCAAGTACATTTTAATAAACCGATTTTTTTTTTTTTTTTTGACGTGGTTAGATACAAATTAGGCAAAATGATTTTTTCTACTTAATCCAAGTCTCATATTTGCCTAACAATAAATGTAACAACATATAACAATAAAGTTTACACAAAATATGACTTAATTTGTAATTTTATTTTCAATTATCCGTGGTGTTATAATTTTCCTTTAATTCAAGTAGTTTTACAAACACTTGTTATTATATTTCTAAAACTACGAGTGAAAACACAAAAGTTCCGCTGGTATTTAATGCAATGACTTTTCAATTATATTTACCTGAATTTTCCTAATAAACGATTCTGATTAATTTTTTTGATTCAAGTTGTAATTTCTTGACATACAATGGGGTTTGAAACTATAAGCTTTTATTTATACCAACTGATCCAGAAGCTGAGATCGAATTGTTTTCAATTCCATGACACATTTTTCAATGTATCTGTAAAATCGGATATTTCTTCAAAGTTAGGGTTTCGCATTGAGAATGTTAGATACTTTTTCAATTTTATTATAAAGACAGTCTTCTAAATATTTTTATGAGATAAATTGAAAACATTATTAATTAATTTATTGATAATACTATTAATTATAATATATAAAATTAATTCAATAGATTATTTCCTTTTCTCTGGGTCAATATAGAAATAAAATCAAGCGGGTATACTATTCGTACTATTCGTACAATTCGTACTATTTTTTTTCTTTTTTTCCCGACTCTAAAAATCCCCATACAATTTCGATATGTAGTAACCTTTAAATTAAAGAAAATGTATTTCACCGGTAGACAAATTTAATATGTATATATATATGTTAATAAAAGTGTTGTCACATACGGAATAAAATTTCAAAATAGTCTTACAGAAATGCACAGTATAACGAATTACTTACCATATCTAGTATTTTATTCATGGGGTAACTTTAGCACGTGTCAAAAATCCAAAACATTTTTTTTGAAGAAAAAAGTATCAGTATAAAGAATATTAGGTAGATTTCGTATGAAATACTACCTATTGCGATCGCTCTCATGTTGGAATTTCTGAAAATATTTTCAGATCTACACCGATCATGACCCCTAGACCCCAAAACTACCATTAGTAAAAAAGTTTATATATATATATATATCTATCTCTCTATCTATCTATCTCTCTATCTATCTATCTATCTATCGGTGTATATCACTTTCTTCTAGACACGATAACTTCCATAATTATGCTCAGAACTTCTTCAAACTTTTACATAAAATCAAAAGGCATAAAATCTCGGTTAAGTTCGTTAATGGGCAAAATCGGACCAAGGGGGTAAAAGTTAGGAGGGTTTTTCTGAAAACAGAAAAAACGCGATAACTTCTAAATTAAAATAGATATCGAATCAGTTTAAAGTTTATATTACTTCTAAAAAATGGGCCAAAAGTTTGTGCATGACATATTTTTGATGAAGTTAAAAATGGGCTCAAGGGGCGAAAAAATAGGGTTTTTGGGAGAAAAAAAAAAACCATAACTTCGTCAATTCTCAAGATATCAAATCCAACTAAATTTTTTATAAATGTTCTTAAAATTATCTAAAACTTTTGTATTTACAAGTTTTTGATAAAAACAACTTTTACCGATGAAAAAAATTAAAATTAAAAACGAAAAGAAAAAAGGGGGGGGGGTGGAAAAAGAAAAAAATCCATAACTTAGTCTATTCTTAAGCAATCAAATCTAATTAAATTTATTTTACATCTTCTCAATAATATCTACGACTTTTATACTAACAAGTTTTTCACAGGACCAATTCTTATAGCAAAAATAAATTAAACAAAAATAGGAGTTGGAGAAAAAAACTCAAATCCAAACTGCTTACATTCTAAATCATTTTTTAATTCATTTTTGATTTTAAACACATCCAAATGGCAGATCCTAATATTTAGAAACTGTATAATATGATGTATTAGTCAGTTTTTTGATAAAGGCGGAATATCTTCCAAAAAAGACTGCCGAAAACGGTATTTTAACAGAATTTCCCAAAGTGATGTGATTGAAAAATTGAGGAAGTATAACAAATTGCATTTTTTCTGACTCATTTTTAAATCCATTGTTGTTCTCAAACGCATCCAGTTTACAGGTCCTCTTATATAGGAACTCTATAATATGACGGATTAGCCAGTTTTTTGATAAAGGCAGAATATATTTTTAAAAAAGCTGCCAAATTGGGCACTTCGCACAAAATTTCACAAATTCCTCATGATTAAAGAATTGAGGATGTATTCAAATAACAAATGGGTTATTTTATGACTCATTTTTAAATGCAATTTTGCTCTCAAACACATTCAATTGACAGTTTTTTATTATTTAGGAACTATATAATGTGAGAATTCGTCGATTTTTTGATAAAGGCTAAATATATATTTTTAAAAAGCTTTCAAGGTAGGCATTTCGCAGAAAATTTCCCAAAGCGATCATGATTTAAGAATTGAAGATGTATTAAAATAACAAATTGGTTATTTTATGACTAATTTTTAAATTCAATTTTGCTTTCAAACGCATTCTATTGACAGTTATTTGTTATTTAGGAACTGTGTAATATGCCGTATTGGTCAGTTTTTAGGTAGATTTCGTATGAAATACTACCTATTGCATTTTCTCCCATGTTGGAATTTCTGAAAAAAATTTGCGGATCTACACGAATCATGACTCCTAGACCCCAAAACTACCATCAGTAAAAAAGTTTATATATATATATATATCTGTCTATCTGTCTATCTATCTATCTATCGGTGTATATCACTTTCTTCTAGACACGATAACTTCTATAATTATGCTCAGATCTTCTTCAAACTTTTACATAAAATTAAGCAGCTTAAAATCTCGGTCGAGTTCGTTAATGGGCAAAATCGGACCAAGGGGGTGGGAATAGGGAGGGGGTTTGTGAAAACCAAAAAATACGATAACTTCTTAAATAAAATAGATATCGAATCAGTTTAAAGTTTATATTACTTCTAAAAAATTGGCAAAAAGTTTATGCATGACAGATGTTTGATAAAGTTAAAAATGGGCTCAAGGGGCGAAAAAAACATGGTTTTTGGGAGAAAAAAATTCACAATTTCGTCAATTCTCAAGATATCAAATCCAACTAATTTTTATATAAATGTACTCAATATTATCTTAAACTTTTGTATTTACAAGTTTTTTATAGGACTAATTTTTACCGATGAAAAAAATTAAAAACGAAAAGAAAAAGGGGGAGGAAAAAGAAAAAAACCCATAACTTACTCAATTCTTAAGCAATCAAATCTAATTAAATTTATTTTACATCTTCACAATAATATCTACAACTTTTATACTAACAAGTTTTTCATAGAACCAATTCTAATAGCAAAAATAAATTAAACAAAAGTAGGAGTTGGAGAAAAAACCTCAAATCCAAACTGCTTATATTCTGACTCATTTTAAAATTCATTTTTGATTTTAAACGCATCCAAATAACAGATCCTCTTATTTAGGAAGTATATAATGCGACGTATTGGCCAATTTTTTGATAAAGCCGAATATATTTTTTAAAAGGCTGCCAAAAAAGGTATTTTGAACAGATTTCAAGAAGTTATTGTCATTAAAAAATTGATTAAGTATAACAAATTGCATTTTTTCTGAGACATTTTTAAATTCATTTTTGTTCTCAAACCCATCCAATTTACAGGTCCTATTATTTAGGAACTATATAACTTGACGTATTGGCCAGTTTTTTGATAAAGGCAGAATATAGATATTAAAAAAGGCTGCCAAAATGGGCACTTCACACAAAATTTCCGAAAGCAATCATGATTAATGAACTGTGGGTATTCAATTTCACGAAGTGATCTTGATTAAATTTTGAGGAAATTTAAGAAATTGCGTTTTTACTGAGTCATTTTCAAATCTTTTTTTGTTCTCAAACGCATCCGATTTACAGGTTCTCTTATTTAGGAACTATATAATGTGACGGAGTGGCCAGTTTTTTGATAAAGGCAGAATATATTTTTAAAAAAGGCTGCCAAAATGGGCACTTCACACAAAATTTCCGAAAGCAATCATGATTAATGAACTGTGGGTATTCAAATAACAAATTGGTTATTTTATGACTCATTTTTAAATTCAATTTTGCTCTGAAACGCGATCAATTGACAGTTTTTTGTTACTTAGGAACTATATAATGTGCGCATTTGTCGATTTTTTGATAAAGGGTGAATATATATTTTTTAAAAGCTGTCAAAGTAAGCATTTCGCAAAAAAAAAAAATTCCCAAAGCGATCATGATAAAAGAATTGAGGTTGTATTCAAATAACGAATTGTTTATTTTACGACTCATTTTTAAATTCAATTTTCCTCTCAAACTCATTCAATTGACAGTTATTTGTTATTTAGGAAGTGTGTAATGCGCCGTATTGGTCAGATTTTTGATAAAGGCTAAATATATATTTAAAAAAAATCTGTCAAAGTGGTCACTTCGCACAAAATTTCTCAAAGCGATCTTGATTAAAGAATTGTGGATGTATTAAAATAATAAATTGGTTATTTTATGACTCATTTTTAAATTCAGTTTTGCTGTCAAACGAATTTAATTAATAGTTTTCTGTTATATAGGAACTATATAATGAGCATATTGGTCAATTTTTTAAATAAAGTAAGAATATATTTCAAAATATGTTGCCAAAATGGACATTTGAATAGAATTTCGTTTAAGATGATTTTGATAAAACCAGTTCTTACAGAAAAATGAAATTAAAAAATTTTCAAAAGCGGATGAATAAAGTAGTTAAACTGGTTTTATCTCTAATCATTTTTTTTTTTTTGAGATGAAAACTTTTCGAAATCTACCTCCGCCCATAGGCCATGCCGAAAGGGATTTTTTTTGCCTGTTGGGATTTCGTGTTTCATTTGAGAAGTACATAAATATGATTCTAAGAATATGGGCATATTTTATTTATTTCATTAACGCAATTTTAAAGAATATATTTTTGTTTCAGAACACCTTAAAGTCTTTAAATATATTTGTATATATCGCTTATAATTGTTTTGTAAAAAAAAAAAAAATATGTTTATAAATTTTTACATCTATTGCTGTAAGCTCAGGAGGCAATGCGCAGCCTGCTTTCTTAAATATAAATTTTGAAAATGACGGATATATTTTAAACAATTTCAATTGTACTTTAAAGATATTAAGTTTTTATAAAATACAACTTTCTAAAACAGACCCATTGATAAAACTATTTTTTTCAAATTTTCGCAATGTGAAAGAACCAGTCGTTGGCAATGATAATAAATATCCTTAATCCTTAAAAGCTTTATTTTTCAAAAACAAATTTAAAATAGGTTTTCCCTCTTTCATTTTTTATATAAATCACAAAAAAAATCATTATTTCTTTAACGTACAGTTAGTTTATCGCTAAAAAGTAGGTTGTTTCTAATCAGCATAATGGACTTTAAATATAATTTTCCCTGGTAAAATTCTATAACTTTAAACATACATGAATTTTAAGAACTATGATAAAAATGAATTTTACCTGCTCACCGCAGTATTTTGCAAGCTTCGAAACAAAACAAAAAGCCCATATAGCAATAATATATAAAATAAATCTATCTATATACTTAAACAGCACAAGACTTGTCATCTGATTGTTGAAAATTGATTTAATAATATTGTCAGTATGTATTTTATTGACAAAATTTGGCTTAACCATCAATATTATTCTAATGTTATTTTAAAAGCCTAAATTGGGCATGTTGCCGAACCACAAATCGTAACATTTAAGAGTTAAATATACGTAAAGCCAAGGTTTAATGATAACTAAAAATTATTCAAATGAACATAACTTTGACTATACTGTCTACATAAGCGAGACTTACACATTTGTATAATTTTACATTCCAAATGTTAAAAAAATACTTAACATATTTAAAAACATGATTACGCGGGTTGAAATTAAACCGGAAATAACAATGATATTAGAAATGAGTTAATACCAACAGAAAGTGAAATACACAATATGTATCAGCGGAAACAAAAATCAAGTTAGAAATTCATATTTCTTTCAAAACGTTTACGAATATGCAAAAATGCTGCAAAACCGTAAATTCATTTCCTATCTTAAACCGGTATCCCATAATTAAACGTAATAAACAAGTGACATTTTCGATTTGTAAAAGATTGTTTAATGGATAAATACTTCTACTAGAGAACGAAAGCATACAATAACAAATATTACATAAAAGAAAAAACAATTTATTTATATCCTTTATCTAGAATTAGTTCAAAGATTAGTTTTGCTAAGTAATTAGAATAGTGTCCCAGTTTGTAAAATTATGCAATGAAGTAACATTTAGAAATATTTTTTTCGAAGTACTTTTCTGTATCTAAGTACCAGAGCTAGAAAAAATTTTTTCCTTAAAAAATAGTGATTGTGCACAATTCGTGCATAAAAAGTAAATATTTCTGTATTTTTGTGCATTGAAACGCATATATTATTTTTTTTAACTTTGCCCACTTTTTGGCATAAAATTAACACAAATTTTATACTTGAAATTTATAGAATGTAAATATTAACAAGGAATTTAAGGGAAAGAGAAAGATCACTTTTCATTCCTTCAGTGCACCATGTTCCACATATAACACATACCTAAAAATGCAATAATTCTTATTACATGCCAAAAAATTGGCCAATGTGACCATTGTAATAGGTCAAGAACAGTCGGAAGAATGGTACGAAATTTATTTTGCCAATGTCAGGCGGCTGCATTTGACCAAAAAAAAAATTCTTTGAGAAAAAATCGATTAAGCTACTAAGGCCAAATTTACTATTATTTTTTTTTTTTACTGAATACTTCAAAATATTACTATAAAGAAAGTTGTAGCGTATTCATTAGATGAAATGAATTAATTCAAGTCCATATAATTCCAACACATAGCAATACAATATTAAAAACCCTGATTGTGTATATAAAGTACACGCGATAAAAAATTAAATTTTATATGAAAATTAAAAAAGATATTTATTTTGCCTATTTTTCCCATTATTAGGCCGATATGTACATTTGGGTGGATCGAAATTTTTTTTTCACAGTATCAAAACCTACCTATGCGGAAAAGATGTTCTCTTGGATGGAGATTAAGGGAAAAATAATAAGAAAAATTAATTTTATATTTTACTACTGCCACAAGAAGTTTGAATTTCGAAAAAAAAAAAAATGAAAAACGACCTAATTTTGGCTAGATGATTTTTGATTAAAAATAATAGTTTAAAAAATTATCCAAAACCTACCTATGCGTAAAAGATGTTATATTATATGCTGACTACGAGAAAAATAATTAAAAAAAATAATTTCAAAATTTAAATCTGATACAATGTGGCTCAAATCTATGTATTTAAACGTTTTTACGGTAAAAAATCATTTTTTTTTGTAAAATAAAATATGAATTTTAGAATTTTTATCATTTATTGCAATGAGGGGATATTTAATTGATTACAAGATAAAAACTTTAGTTTCTTATTAGTATTAAATCAAAAAAAAAATCGTCATCATTGCAATTGGTGATAATGACGTTCGGTATTGAAAATCGACATGAGATTTTGTAATTCAATTCGATTTTTATAAAACCGTCTCTTATGTATGGTCCACACACAGCAGAAATACTTCCGTGACTATTTTGATTATTAGTTTTGTAGAATGGGTGTTGCGTGAATAGATATTATTGATAGTAGATATTATTGCCACTGGAGTGATTGTTGGATTTACCTATAGGGAAGTTTCATAAGATGTCACAAATCGACCATTGGTGGTCAAGCAATCGTTGTATTGGTAGCTGAGAGGATTGTGGCAGGAGGTGAATCGCCAGCATTTGATTGGTGGATGAAAAGTAAATCAACTGATTGCAACTGCCCTATTGCTTCTGAATTCATGTCGTTACTAAATCCGTCAGTTAGTCGAGGTCCGACACATTTTCCTATTTAATTAAATCTATGTAATCCGTCGCAAAAGGTCTAAAAGCTGGTAAATGGAAAATATAGATATTTTTTAATCTAATGATTAGGATTACAGAAGACCGTTTGATTTCACTCGTGCGCTTTTAGAATTCATATACTGACATAAATGAAAATACAAAAAGCTTCTAACATGCTGCGAATAATCTTTCTATTTCACCAGTGAAACATTTGTTCCCAGCCGCGGTTACATCCACGCTGGAAAAAGATGACATAGTGGAACCGCATTGGTGTGTAACTAACACAAAAACCATTGTAGTGAACGCTTTAAGATCAGTTCCATATATCGAATAACACATCCTTTAACATCTATGTTAACAGATATTCCGTCTCAACCGATCGCAACCAACTTTGTTACATGTATATTATTGTTAACACATGACAAAAAATGTACGTCGTGTTTTCAAATTGTTTGGTACTCTCCCAGAATTTACATATCTGTGGCCGATGTATTCGAAACCAAGTTCTTTTTTCAAGTTCAAGTCTGCTTCTATTATGATTTTTCTTCTGTTGTTTTCAAGTGATGTAGTCTGTCTTTACACTCAACAAATTTTAAAGAAAATGGCCATGATCATAATTTTTTACAAAAGACGAAAGAGAAGGACTAAAACGATGGAGTGGTCTTTGGTTTGTTTTGTCATGCCGATTTGTTTCTGTTAGTGGCATTCTATTCATAGTTTTGTGAGATAATGCCCACTAGGGTGGAGCGAAAAAAAATTTTTTTTTGAAAATCAAAAACGGGTTGGTGCCAAAAGTTGCCTTTATACTAGTACATCAACTGTGTGAAATTTTACCGCTGAAAAAATGGCTTGAGTCTGCGCTTTTGCACCAAAAATCGAAATTTTGGGTAAAATTGGGTCATTTTTGACATTTTTTCAAAAAAATTAAAAAATTCCCACAGAGCTGGTTAGTATTTATGATTATACAATTTATTTATTTAGAACAAGAAACTGTAGTAGTTAATATTGGAAATTATTTTTAAAAATGTTCTTTCTTAGAAGCGTTTTTTTTTTCAGTTTTAGTTGGCATTGTAACAATGAAATTGCGCCGACTGAGTCACTGAGCCAGAAACAGTATGAAATGAATAACGATATAAGTCATAAACGCTGTGATGTAAACGTTATAATGTATGTAGCAAATAAATTTTAAACAATAGAGAGTATTATATCTTCTTTGTAGTCACAATGTTTTATATCGGTTAAAATGTCATTGGATAATAACTTAATAATATTTCATAAGACAAATCAACATGAGATGATTCATGGTGATTTTTTGAAAAGCAATTGTCAGAATGCAAACATGCCTTAAGAAAATGAAAAAAAATTAAAATTAATTTAGTTAAAAACTGGTCGGATATGTACATATGAAAACTGTCTTCTATCTCAAACATGTCATTAAATTCAAAATTCGCTATCACAGTGCCGAAAGTAAATTGTGATCTATGCCCATGAAATGAAAACCATGAAATTTCGTATTAGTTCTTGAGATATGACTGTTTCTAAAGTCATCCAAGTACTTGAAAATGCAGCATAACTATGCCACCTATTGGACGATTAGCACCAAAACCTAATCAGCAATTTTGTTTGCTGACGTCTAACTCAATTAAAGTTCGATGGAAACCCGTGTGCTATTTCTTTAGATAGAAGTATTGAGGAAATCGTGAAAAATTCAGCATGGAAGAAACGTTTTTTTTTCTGGTGGGGTGGATTTACACCAAAAGCAAATCAGCATTAATTTATGTCAAAGAATATTGGAATGTAAGGTTTTATTAATTGATATTGAGGACCCAAAATATTTATGTCGCATACTGAAAAGAGAAAAACACAGAGCTGCATATCTACAGAAAAATATTTTATAAAGAGAAAAAAAAAAAAAAAAAAAAAAAAAAAAAAAAAAAAAAAAAAACATGTTTTCGAGATTTTTATGACCCGCAAAATATGCAAATCCGTTGAAAACCGGAAATCTAAAGTTTTCATTAATGTTATACTTTCTTTTTTTAAATATATAATAACGTAAATATAGAGTAAAATTTGTCTTAAAATCGTCATTTTATGCCATTTTTTGCGATGCAGAACTTATGCAGAACGCTATTCATATGGAATTTAAAGAAAAGATCTAATAGTGTTATAGTTTGATAGACTTATTTAAAATAATTCTAATTGTTCATTAAACATATTATGCACTAACTTTGAAAAATGTAAAGCTCAATAGTAGTAAATTTTCGCTTCATATCAAAATAAATGTCACAGAACTAGAAATGTTAATTCCATTTTACGGAGTTTTATGAATATTTTAATTCCCTTCGCACTTTAGGTAACCTTAATCTTTCTAAACATTTCCTAAATGAGATTTGCATTCAAATACAGGATTTAATAACCGTGATTAAAGTAAACGTTCCATGATCTTAAATTATGAATAATTTTGGAAAGTGGTTTACCACATAATAATTTAATCTGTTCATAAAGCTAAGAAATTTCACAATATTAAATTTTAGTGTTTAAATGATGATTACTATGAAATTACACATTTGGACTACGTTAATTTTGAGGGGAGGTGGTCGCAGTTTTAAGCTTTTAAATACCAGAAGCATTTTCTATAACATTTAACTATTCGTATTTTTTTATAAATTTGCACAACTAATATCGAAGGAATATTATTGTGAATATCCCCATTGCCGGCCACTATAAAATAAAATGTTTTACAAACTATTTAATAAGAAATATAATCAAAATAATTAGTGAAATGCTGCATAAGAGTTGAATAAGAACAAATTTGGTACAGAATAACTTAACGCATGAAATATCGTAAAATGTGACAGTTAAGATTTTTAAATAATGCTACACATTGGAAATATTTTTAAGTTGTTGAAAATATTTTGTTCGTAATATATATATATCTTTAAGTATATACTTCACAATAAACAGAGTTTGTTTGATTTTTATTAATTCTAGATATTTTTTTCTAGCTATTAATAATGTATCTCAGATAATTTTACTTTTAAAATGTTGTTTTTACTTTTCTAAAATATATATGCCTCAAACACATAAAAATTCTTTTGAAATTACATGAGTTTTTAATAAAAGTTATATACTTAATTGTATCGCTATCTCAGCTGATTTAATAACTTCAAATATAATTTCAAAATTGGGTGTTTTTAGAAGATGAAATCTATTCAGTTTATGTCATTCGGATAATGTCTCTCGTTTACTGACAATGTTTTATGAAATTGCAAAACTGATAAGTTTCTTTTTTTTCTGGGACAATGTATTTATTATTATAGAAAAGATATGTATAAGAACACATTAAAATAAAAAAATGGTGTAATTCTATAGATGTAGGTTTGATAAATCTATATGCTTACTATAATTTTATCCTTACACTGTTAAATAAAAAATGCAAATCTACAAAACTAGTTTTTGCAAAGCTAAAGAAATATATTGTTTTACAACAGAATTTAGTAAAATTTGAGTAATCTTAATAAAATGTTATCGGTAACCTGTGTTACAGTTATATAAAAAGTTCAAGCCACTCCTGATTTGTAAAATCGTTTTAGTAAACATAATTTTTTTTTATATTTATATGGTAAACATATATCTGATCCTTGCTGCCATTATGTAAAATGTTCTAGGAATCTCAGTTTCACTACAGAATTCTTATTACTTCTATTACAATGAATATTAATATATTTTATGCTCAAGGTGATATTTTTCAATTTTTTATTTATTGTATACAATTTTCTCCTTTTTTTAACGAAAAGACATAAACTGATTTCGTTTTATTAAATAACTGTAACGTAAAATTAGTAGCACTTTAGATAGCAAACTTCGAAAGTTCGAATTTATATTTAAATGACATTATTTTTCCCCTGACATGATCTGACTTAATGCAGCCTAAAGCGAAAGTTGTAATATCTGAAGTCATTTTATACCTTGAGTTATAATCAATTCCGTAACATAAAGTTCTTATTTTAGATATGACAGTTTGTTTATATTAAAGTTGAAATAACATCGTATCATACAGTTTCTTCAATAAAAGTTAATAATAAGATATTCACACAACACACGAGAAATCTGATATTAAACATAACAATGTGGCTTGAGCTGAACTAAGAGGATTCTGTATCGCATTAATTTTCTATAAAGTCAATATAATTATTTCATGTAACATTTTTGCATTATAAGTATTTAGAGTGTATGCGTTGATTTTGGGAAGTTTATGCTTATTGACATGATTCAGTAACTAAATTATAAAATTTTACTGTTGCCAATTTTGTATAATCAAATTCGCGGACATTACTCTGCGAAACATACATTTTTAAATTTACAAAGTTCATTATTACATGTATAATAATTTAAAATTCATTCTAAATATTTTAACTTAATATTGAAAACTGTTGGAAACTGTTTTAGGCAAAGAAAAATGAATTTGTCAACAAATTAGAACATAAAATATTAAAAAAAAATAAATTGACATATGTAAAAATAATGATCTTCTATTTTACTAAAATATTGAATGGTCAAAGTACAGGTGGTTATCAAAATAATAGAAACACCCTAGATTTTGAAGGAATTCTTTATTAATATGGCGTAGAACCATGTAATACAGTTTGGATTCGCCTGGGAATCGAATCATCCAAATTCTGAATAGTGTTTAGAGGAATATTGTACCATTCTTCATGGAGATATTGTGAAAGTTCCGTGAGAGATGCCGGTGGAGGATATCGATTCCGGATTGAAAGCTCTAAAATAGACCACAATGGTTCGATTATGTTGAGGTCTGGGAACTGTGCGGGTCAAGGTAGATGTTCTACCTCATCCTCATGTTCATCAAACCATGATTGGACAATTCTGGCTGCATGAATAGGGGCATTATCATCCTTGAAAATTCCATCTCCTGCAGGAAACAAAATTTGCATCATGGGATGAACCTGGTCAGCTAAAACTTCTCTATACTTCTCCTCACTGATCCTTCCTTTCAGGGTGACGATTGAACCAGCATAAAACCATGACACAGCTGCCCATACCATGACCGATCCACCTCCATGCTTGACAGTTGGACGGAGGCAATCAGAATCATACGCTTGTGCAGGTGTTCTCCAGACATGTACCCGTCCTGTTGTGGGGAAAAATGTGAAAGATGATTCGTCTGACCATATAGCAGTCTTCCACTTATCAATCGACCAGGTTTTGTGGTTGTGACACCACTCTACACGATGTTTGGCATTAGCATCTGTGACTAGTGGCTTGGGAATTGCTGTTCTGCCGTAAATGTTCTCTTTTTGAAGGTATCTCCGAACTGTAATTGTTGACACTGGAGAATCCAGATGCTTATTGAGCTCTGCGGTCACTTTGGCTGCAGTTGTTTTCTTTTTAGACATTACAATTCGCTTCAATACCCGTCGGTCACTTCCACTCAGCTTCTCCTTCCGAACACTATTTTGCTTTGCTGAGCTTGAATTCCGCGCTGTGTGTATGTTGCCATGACTTTAGACACCGTACCTCTAGAAACGCCTATAAGCTGGAATGTTTCGGGCACCGTTGCTCCAGCTAGTCGGGCTCGTACAATTTGGCTTCTTTAAAAATTTGTGAGGTCTCAGATTTTACGCATCTGACAAAAAAAAAAAAAAAAAAAAAAAAAAAAAAAAAAAAAAAAAAAAAACCTAGACAACTCTTCTAGAGCTCTCTCATACTACCTAATACATGTACTTTTTATATTAAAAAAATCTGGTAGCTAAGATTATATTTTAATGCTTATGAAGGGAATTCTTAAATGTCCCTTTCATTCACAAGTGTTTCCATTATTTTGATAACCACCTGTATTTTAAAACCATATTCGATGATCAAAATACTTTCGAATAGATACTCATCAATGTCCAAAAATGTAGTAAATTACTGGTAAATATTTATAGTGTTTTAGGAAGAAAGTATTTACATAAGTAAAATTGTTAAAATTAATAATTAACAAGTAAATATTATATATATGTATTAATATATGAAATACTATGTATATTTAGATAATTTCTATAGAGGAATATTGAGTTCTTGAGCTTAAGGACAGTTAACTTTGATTAATAGGCAGAATTATTTCTAACAAACTTTGGATTATTTTTATTTTCATCTGAAATATCCCGTGCGTCACTTAACAAATAAACAGATTTTTTTAGTCAATTAAATTATATAGCTTCGTATATTACTCCGTAATTTTCATTACTAGTTTCTGCAACGTCTTTAGAATTATCCATGACTATTAAAGTCTATAAATAAAAAAAATGTACCTCATTTTTCAAATTTTATTTCATTTGAAACCCTATAGTGATGAATTCAATTTAAGCGAAATTTAAAAAATAAAAACGACTGTCAAAGTTTCGTTACTTATAAAAATATGGAAGTATGGTTTATTTTTCTTCAGTAAGATGAGTTTTTATCCAATTAGAATAACTTTAATTTCGTTTGATATGCAAAGATATTTCAGAAAACTACACATAGATCGAATAATTAAAAACTTAAAAATATAATTCTTTACGAGATTTCAATATCTTGGTCAAATGTAATCTTGTTATTAAAAAATGAACTGCAGTTAAGGGTTTTGAAAAAATGTCCAAGAAACGATATACTTGTTCTATTTAAGTAACTTTTTACCAATTTGGATTTTAATAAGTTTTTATATGCAAACTTTTTTGTAAGTTAAGTATATTAAAATTTTAATGAAGTTTACAATCATTTTTAAATCTTCAATTCTTTTTATAAAAGTTTTACTCTCGTCATTTATCCTTCGAAATTAAAGAAAAATGTTTTTATTTTATAAATATAAAGAAAAATTTTATCGGTAATTATAAGAAATAAAACCTTATATTATTTTAGCTCATAGTATTATTTTCCTAATGAGATTAGGGAAACTATTCCATAAATTTTAAAAATAATGA
Source organism: Maratus speculifer (assembly GCA_964019185.1). Lineage (NCBI taxonomy): Eukaryota > Metazoa > Arthropoda > Arachnida > Araneae > Salticidae > Maratus > Maratus speculifer. The sequence goes on along the minus strand of OZ025291.1, from coordinate 100,396,921 downwards.
ATATTATAATATAAAATGAATAGCAAAATTCCCATGTATGGATCTCGAAATGTTGAAATCTACGTGCTCTAGTTATATCTCATTTAAATAAACACTTCCATTTTTACAATAAAAATATCTCAAAGGATTGTATACTATAAATTTTAATTCACACACATAAAAGAACACAATAGCCGATGTTTACACTTCTCCTCGGATCGGCTTTTCAAACACAACTCAAGGTATTAAAAAACAATTTATGTAGATGACACTTCAGGCGGCAACATACTGCCGGGCCTTGAATGTTGCAAACATTCAATGCTATACAATTTAATACAACTTTTTTCTCAGAATACGTACACTAAATAAAATATTAAATTTACAAATACAAGAAAACAAGAATGTAATACACAATAATACAAAAGAAATTACTAAAGTAAATAAATATATAAATTTAAGTAGTCAGTGTGGTGTCGTTAAAATTAACATGAGGTAAAACAACAATTTTGGTTACTGGCCGTTTATAGGTACTATTTTTATTTTTTTTAAGTTACAACGCTAGTTTTACATTCTTGGCCTGGATGGATTTTAATAATTCGCGCTAAATGCCATTTTAAAGGACAATAATTATCGTGATCCTTTACTAATACTAAATCTCCTTTACTTTATTTCTACCCTGCCTTTGTGCTATTTAGGTCTGTTTAGAAGCTTGTTTAAGTGCTTTGATGAACACATTTTACAAAGATGTTGAGTTAACTTTTTAACTAACTGCCATCTGCTCAACCTATTCATGGGAATTTCCGTATAATTCGGTTTAGGTAAGGCCAATAAAGATGAGCCAATAAGAAAGTGAGCAGGTGTCAATGCTTCAACACCATTTAGATCGTTTGAAAGATGACAGAGGGGACGAGAATTAAGAACAGCTTGTATCTCGACAATAAGAGTTAAGAGTTCCTTATATGTTAAAATAGTTTTATCTACAAGACGCTTTAAATAAAATTTAAGACATTTAATACTTGTCTCCCATAAACCTCCAAAGTGGAGAGTTTAAGGGGGATTAAAGTGCCAAGAAATTCCTTCATTAGATAAATAATTTTCAATTTCCTTCTGATTTTTACCCTTAAATAATAATATGAGAATTGCTTCTAATTCTTTATTCGCACCAACAAAATTTCGGCCATTATCACTGAAAATATCAGCTGGTTTGCCTCGTCTTGCAATAAAGCGTTTAAGCGCTGCTAAAAACGCTTTAGTTGTTAAATCATTAACATTTTCAACATGTAAGACTTTCACTGCAAAACATATAAAAATACAAATAAAAACCTTTTTTAACTGTTTATTCCTACCTGTTGAATTGTTTACCTCAAAAGGACGACAATAATCTAATTCAGTGCGCTTAAATACTCTGGAGACTGTCACTCTAGCTGCTGGAAAATCAACCATCTGTTGTTATGAAATATTTTAATTTTTTTTTTACAATTAATACAATTAAAAATAATTTTTCTCACAACATTTCTGGGAGATAAAATCCAAAATTGGTTTCTAATAAGTGACAGTGAGGTGAAAAACACTGAAAAATACCGTAAGCACTGGCGATAAACTGATAAATAAACAAAAACTTTGTAAATACACCATAAAATGAAATTTTAAGCAGGACGCGTTTCGTGCTACAACAATAACAGCTCGTCATCAGCTACACTAACACGTGTCCGTTAGGGACAGAGTGGAAAAAAGACTTACCATAAACACGTGGAAAGCTGAAACGGACGGTGTAATACCAAAATAAGTTAAAAATAGTGAAAAACACCGGCGATAAAACTAATCACTGGCGATAAACTGATAATGAATAGTCCTTTAAATGTTCTTTACAATACACAATAAGGACTGAGATAGTTCTCTGTTTGATAAAGTTCCCGTTGTGTGATACAAAGGTTTTCTGCAGTTACGTATAAATCGCCTACACCATGTCACGATTATATGCAGTTTAATGGACGAAGAACAGTTATTAATAATGTCTAAAGGTTGAACAGAGTTCACTAAATCACATACTGTGTTACTAATGGCGATTTTAGTTCACTCAAAAATAACTCATGTCTTTCAGCGGGAGTATTATCAGGACACACAATCACTTCAGGCTGTTGTAGGAATGCAAGACCGGACCTCCACAGTTCACATTGTTGTAATTTAATGGGATCTATTTCTCTAGGAATGAGGTCTGCAGGATTTTGCTTGGAAGGTACGTAATGCCATTCTTCAACCGAAGTTAAACTTTGTATTGTCGAAACCCTGTATGTAACAAAGTTTTATGATCACTAGACTCTTTTTTTAACCATGCAAGTACAATTGTACTATCTGCCAAAAATAAGTTTTAGAAACTTCATGTTTCAAAGCACTTAACATTTTTTCATCAACTTAGACAGTAGGACTGCCGCCGAAAGTTCCAAACAAGGAATAGTGAAATGCTTTAGAGGAGCTACTTTAGATTTACTGGTGAGTAGCTTAACAGAAGAATCACCATAAGAATTCGTAGATTTTACAAAAATGACTGCACCATACGCAATTTCTGATGCGTCAGAAAATCAGTGTAATTTACACAAATCGACTGGTCAATAAGGATGCATCTAGGAAAATTGATCATATTTACAGTTTTTAAGAATGTTAAAAAGCCATTCCATTCTTTATTTTTTTCACACGAAAATAATCACACCAGTCTGTTTCAAGCAACCATAATTTTTGAAGAAAAACCTTGGCCGTTGTAATTATTGGACCTATCAACCCCAAAGAGTCTAAAACTCGTACATTTGAGATAACACTGATCGTTTGGTATACAAATTACTTGGTTCGATAATTAAGTTAAATCCAAAAGTATCTGGTTTAGGTTTCCACAGTAGCCCCAAAGTTTTCATGTCATTAGAAAAAGAATACTCCATTTTTGCATTATCACATAGAAGACAGACATAATTTACGGCCCATTTATGGAGATTCATGCCTCCTCTATTTAACAAGGATATCAGCTGTTGTTGAATTTCTTTAGCTTTGTCAAGATTATCAGCCCCCGTTAGTATATCATCCATGTATGTATCTTGCAACAACACATTTGCAGTTAAAGGAAACTCATTTCCTTCATCTTTTGCTAATTGCATCAGAGTTCTGGTAACTAAAAAAGGAGCATTAGTCATGCCATAAGTCACTGTGCATAACCTATATACTTTTACTGGCTCATTCACATCAGGTTTAAATAAAATTCGTAATAAGTCTCGTTGACTCGGATGTATTAGTATCATACAATTATCTTTTTAATGTCCGCTACAAAAACGAATTGGAGCTTTCGGAATCCCAACATTATAGAAAATAACTCATCTTGGATTGTTCCTCCACTATACTGTAAACTATTTAATGATTTCCCTAAAGACGTTAGGGAATACGCGTTAAAATCTAAGCGTAATGGTGTGCTACTTGACTCTGCTCGAAACACACAATTATGGGGTATATAATAAGTGATTTCTGGCTCTTCAGATTCTATTACCTCCTCTATATGACCCATAATTAAGTATTCTGCCATAAATGCTTCATAAATATCATTAAATTTAGGTTCTGTAACTAAGCAATTCCATAATGAATTTAAAATTTTCATGGCTTTTTGCTTTGATACGCCAAGACAAGACGGATCTTCCATTAGTGGCATTTTAACCATTTATTGTGCATTTTCAGTTCTAGAATATTTTTCAAAAAGTGCTCTTCAGAAATTTCTGACTCTTTAGTTTTAGAAATCTCAGACTGTCTCTCTATGTTTTCCATTTCCCAAAAGTCTTTAGTTACCCTTTCTAACTCCAAATTATCTGTTACAACCCACAATGTTTACAAATTTCTCCCCTAGCGGGAAAGCTTCTACTAACAATATAACCGAAAACACTGTTTTGTAACACAGTTTTAGTATTCATTTTTTGTGGATAAATTTGACCTGGTCTTAAACATTCATAGAAATTTTCTGCATCTAAAAGCAAATGAATTAGGCCTGGGACATAAAATTTTTCGTCAGCTAATTTTATGTTATTTAACAATGGAATAGAAGTGTCAAGTGATCTAGATGGTGTAAATTCTGTAATTTTCGGAACGACCAAAAATCTAATTTCAAATTAAAATCCTTATCTCTATTTGAAATAGTTGTTTTAACCCTAGATCTAACATTCAGCGATAAATTATTTATGCGTGAAAAATAAATGTTAGTTTTTCATCTTTTTAAATTAAGTTTATCTACTAATCCTTTACTCATAAAATTAGAATTTGCACCTACATCTAATAAACCATGTACTTCATGAAAATTACCAAATTCATCTTTTATTAAACAAACAAATGTGCTAAATAACACAGCTTTTAACTCATTAGCCAAATTACACGTCGTTGAAAATAAATTGCTTTGATTATTAGATTCAAAAGACTGGAATACAGGAGCCAAAACATCCATGTTAGATGTATTACTGGCATTGTTTATATGACGCATTTCCTATGAAATTACCTCTTGATTGTCAACTTTATTTTTTGTTCTCGAGGGAAATGAAGAGTTGCATTATGTCTTTTCGGACAAATAACACAAGAGAATTTAGATTTGAAATCAACCACTTTATGATTCGGAAGACAATTAAAAGAAAGATTTTGTACCTTTACTAGCTCAACAATATCACTCAAGACATGTTTTAAGTAGCTTTTATTACAAAAAGTAAAAAGCTACCTATTGCAGCAGTCCGGAGTAAAGCACTTCCAGAAACTTTTGGTATATTTTCACCTATCATGACCCCCAGACCCCAAAACCACCCTCCGTTCAAATGTTGACATATATATATATATATATATATATATAACCATATATATATATATATATATATATATATATATATATATATATATATATATGATTTTTGTCATGCGATAACTAACGTATTTATGAACCGATTTGAATGAAACTTGGTATGTACATAGTACATACAAATGTCTCGACCGAGTTCTTTGGCCAGCATCATCCGCCATTTTGTTTCAAAATGGAAGCTATTTTAAAATTTTAAAAAAACTTAAAATTTTAAAATTAAATGCGAAAAAATTAAAAGTTGAAGAATATTTTCCTTTTACGTGTTAGAACTTAAAACAACGATTCCAGAACAATTTTCATTTTGTCTATATCTTAAAAAATGATTGAGTTATAGCACTTTGAGATTTTCCTATGGCTGACATTTTGAAACGATCTGATTTTTGTCACGTGATAACACGCGTATTTATGAATCAATTTGGATGTAACTTGGTGTGTACATAGTACATGCTGAGTCCTGAGTCGAGTTCGATACCCAGTTCCATCCGCCATCTTGTTTCAAAATGGCGGCCATTTAAATATTTTAATAAATTTTAAAATTTAAAATTAGGTACAAGAAAGTGAGAATTTGAAAAAAATTTTTCCTTTATGCATTTGACCTTGATACAAAGATTCCAAAGCATTTTTTGTTTTGTCTGTATCTTAAAAAATGGCTGAGTTATCGCACTTTTAATTTCTAGTGTTGCTCACATCTTGAAATGATCTGATTTTCGTCACGCGATAACACGCGTATTTATAAACCGATTTGGATGAAACTTGATGCGTACATAATACATACCAAGGTTTGGACCGAGTTCGTTGGCCAAATCCATCCGCCATCTTGTCTCAAAATGGCAAAATATTATTTTTTTTTTAATTTTAAATTTTAAAATTATATGCAAAAAAGTAAGAAAGTGAAAAAGACTTTCTTTTGTGAGTTTGACCTTGATACAAAGATTCCACAGCATTTTTTGCTTCATCTATATCTTGAAAAATGGTTGGGTTATATCACTTTCAATTTCCAGTGTGGTTCACATTTTGAAACGGACTGAAATTAGTCACGCGATTATGCGCATATTTAGAAACTGATTCGGATATAACTCCGTGTGCACATAGTACATAGCAATACCTTGACCACGTTCACTGGCCAACTTCATCCATCTTCTTGTTTCAAAATGGCAGCCATTTAAGTTTCTCAAAAATCTTTTAAATGTATAATAATGTACAAACAAAAAATTAGAAATTGAAAAAAAGGTTCTTTTTAAAGTATTTATCTTAATAATGAATTCCGGAGTATTTTTTGCTTTGTCTTTAACTGAAAAAACGCCTGAGCAGTTTGAATTTCTAACGTGGGTGATATTTAAAAATAAAATCAATTTGCCGCGACAGCACCCGTATATACACTATATTGCCATTGATTATGGGACACTTGCGATTTTAGACATTTTAGTAAATATCTAGAAAAAAACATGAGGAACCATCTCGAAACTCTTAGTGTATAAATATAATAGTATACGTCATACATCTCCGTGAAGATTTTTTACCGAAACGCCATAGGGGACCGTCAACAAATTAAAAAAGAATGAATATCTTTTGAATAACCCTGTCAAAACTAATGTAGCAAAAGCGCTCAAACTCTAGATTATGATTGAATGCCTTATTGTAATACACTGTGTTCATTTTTATGCAAATAGCATGCACACTCGCAGAGTAATTAAGGTTTTTATAAAAATGGTCCCAAATTTTTCCAAGTTTTTCCATTATAATTTTCAGAGTTCTTAATATAAAATAATATTTTTTTCAGAAAATATGACAAACAACAATGACCACAGTACCCTGTAATCAGAATTAAAAAATAATAAAAATTATATGAAAAATGAGTAGGTTTACTAAATAATTTTTTACTGCGCATGCGTCAAAGATATCAAAATTTCATTTGCATATTATGTTTGCAAAATGTATAGAACAACTTTTGTAAAAGTCTCAAAATCATAGCTTGAAAATTCTGAAAGTAATCGTCTATAGAAAAAAGACAAAATCCGTGTTTCCAAAATGAAGCAAAAAAATGAGGGATTTTATCCAAAAGTAGTAGTACATCCCGTATTGTGTATTCTATATTGACACTAATCAATGAATATATGGATACAACCCCTCTTGTTTTTGCTTCATTTTGAGAATAACGGATTTTCAACTTATTCAATTGCGATTATTTTCAGAATTTTAAAGTTATGATTTTGTGACTTTCACAAAAGTTACTCTATAAACTTAGCTAACATAATATGCAAATGAAATTTTGATATCGCTGACGCATGCGCAGTAAAAAATTATTCAGCAAACCAACTCATTTTGTATACAATTTTCATTATTTTTTAATTCTGATTACAGGGTACTATGTGCAATGTTGTTTGTCATATTTTCTTAAATAAATATTATTTTATATTAAGAACTCTGAAAATTATAAGGGAAAAACTTGGAAAAATTTCGGACTATTTTTATAAAAACCTTAATTACTCTGCGAGTATGCATGCTATTTGCATAAAAATGAATACAGTGTATTACAATAAGGCATTCAATCATAATCTGAAGTTTGAGCGCTTTTGCTACATTAATTTTGACAGGGTTATTCAAAAGATATTCATTCTTTTTTAATTTGTTGACGATCCCCTATGGAGTTTCGGTAAAAAAAATCTTCACGGAGATGTATGATGTATACTATTATATTTATACACTAAGATTTTCGAGATGATTCTTCATGTATTTTTCTAGATATTTAACAAAATGTCTAAAATCGCAAGTGTCCAATAATCAATGGCCATATAGTGTATTAATCGATTCCAATATGAGTGTGCATGTGTACATGAATTAAGATTTCGACCAAGCTCATTGGTTTGTTTTATCCATCATGTTGCTTTAAAATGACATCCACTTCATGATATCGTGGAATTTGATGACTCTCTAAATCGGCTAAAATAAAACCAGGTTGAATAAAAGATGACCAATTTCTAAAAATTCCCATTAATATTCAGTCTTGACAAAAACTAGTATTCAATCTTATAAAATAGGTTCCACTAATTTGAGCTTAGTATTTTTGAATAATATCACTTAATTTAAAATAAATAAATAAATATATAAGTATATGAAAGCTACCTCTTCCTCCCGGCATTGCCGGAAGGACTTTTTATAAACGGGACATTTATGTAAAAATTGACTTTCATTGCATGACGAAATACACTTAGAATTTTTAACATCCGTTAGAAAAACTTTAGAAACTGGTTTGGAATAATATTTTTTATTAAATCTATCTAGACTTATCAGCATCAACTACGGGTTTCGCTTTTGATGTATAATATAAATCTATCTCTCGCGATAACTCAATTGGATGAAACCAAGAATCCCCTAGTCTAATATTTATAAAACACATAACATCCTTATCAAGAGTCTGACAAATTTTATCAGAAATCACAAACTGTTTTAAAGTTTCAAAATATGTCACATTTCTCACTTTTAAATAATAATCCCAACTCGCTGTTAATCGGGATGCAAATTGTACAGTTGTTTCATTAGGTTGACGTTGCGCTTTCCTAAAATGTTTTAAGCAAGTTAGCGGAGTCGGTTCAAACTCTCTAAGTACTATACCTTTTACTTTTGAATAATAATCTATTTCCCCATCTTAATATATGTAATAACATTTGTTGCCCTTTCTACTAGCAGATTTAGAAGAATTTCTGATTTATACTTTTCTGGGACATTTTTCGAAATAAAAGGCCTTTCTAAAGACGAAAAACATAACCCAACCTTTCGGTCGCGTCGGAATTTTAATTTTAATTGTTATTATACATTTATTGAGAGATTCTAAAGATTCTATACTTTAGGTTTTCTCGAAATTATTCGCGTTATCATTTTTTTTCTCTGCTTGAGCTTTAGCCAATTCAAGCTTTAATTTCGTACTTTTCAATCGTAATTTCTCAATCTCTAAAACCTTTGCTTCCTCATTTTTCCTTTCTTCTACAATATTATTCGCCATATCTTCTACCATATTAGTATCTGCCTTATATTCATCATTTTCTTTAATTAAATTCATTAAATCACAATTAGTTAATTTTTTAATCCGAAATAGCAAATCAAATGCTATCCTTGGTTAATCATGTTTTTTAGCAATTTTAAACAGTTTTATTAGTTTCTCAATAAAGTGAATACATAAAACAATTTCACATAGAAAAAGAAAAAAATAATCCGAAGCACATTTTTGTTGTTTATTTTTTCCCTTTATTCTTCTCAAATAACAATTAAAACGCTCTTCTCATTTTATTTTTTCACGACTGATTACGCAACTTCGTTTGGCGAAATATCATATTTTTTGTTCTTAAATCACAATAGCGAGCAGCTGCATATCCTTTCGAAAAACATTTTTCTTTTTGAATTTCACAAGATTGCAGTAATAGCAATCTATACTAATAAAAAAACAAATCGCTCTGTGTGTGTGTGTGTGTCCATGTGTCTGCGATGGTTAGCGAAAACTACGCGACGTACGAGGCTGAATTTTTTGTGAAGATTGTCCAAGGCCTGTTCTAATGTACCTGACTTTCAGAATTCGAAAATTCTAATTATTAACGGAGTAATTAATTAAAATCGAGATGTCACTCTCATAAAAGAATCATCTATTCCCCAATTTTCCCTATCGTTTTCTTACGGTTGGTTGGTTATATAAAATTTTCGCAGAATTAATAAAAAAAAGCTAAGAAAGAATAAAAGAAACTAATTTGAGATTTTAACATTTCAAAAGGGATTTATTTTTCCAAAGACCTTTAAAATTCCTAGACTGGCAATTTGTCAGTTTAACATGGGATTTCTTAACACAGCTGTCGAACGAAAGTTCGTTGGTACTTCGTATATTAGAATGTATGTGTGGTTATCCGTGTTTTTTGGCGTACAATTGTTCGAATCGGCAGACAATTCATACAAAATTATAAACTATCAAATAGCAAAGTAAATTATATATCAAAAATAGTCACTAAAAGAATAGTAGAAAAACTGGTTACAAACATAATGTTTAGACTTATTAACACATAACCCGATGCCAACCCGAAAAAAGACCATACTCCGATCCAAGCAAGATAAAAATTCCATGAACATAAACCCGACCCGAACCTATAAATTCCATTTAAAAACAACTATGGATATGATATGTGACCCGAACCAAATCTGAATCCCACAAAATATTCAAATAAAACATAACCCAATCCAAACAAGAAAAAATAATATTAGTGGCTATGCAACCCGACCGCACCTAAATGTTTTCTTTGAAAAAAACCCCAAAAAATGACCAGAAAAAAATCTGAAACCTATAAAAATATTCCAAAGAACTATAACCCGATAAAAGCAAGACAAAATAATTTCTGTGAACATAAACCCGATTCGAACCTATAAAATTCCATTTGAAAAAAACCCTGAAATTTGATGCAAACCACATCTGAATCCGACCAAAATATTCGAAAGAACCATAACAGGAATCGAGTAAGACAAAATAATTTCCGTTGACATAAACCCGATTGACCTAAAAATTGCATTTGGAAAAGTACCTGAATTTGAATTGAACCAAGTATGAACCTGGCAAGAATATTCCAAAAAACCATACCCGGATCCGAACAAGACAAAAAATTTCCATGGACATGAACCCAATTCAAGTCTAAAAAATTTCTTTGAAACAATCTCGAAATCTGAACCGAAGTAAATCTGAATCTAACAAAAATATTCCAGAGAAGCATATGCTTATTCGAACAAGGCAGACTACTACTTACTACACACCTCGTTCCGCGGACGCGCAATCCAGACCGTACCTAAAAATTCCATTAAAAAACCCGAAATCTGAATTGAACGAAATCTGAACCCCAAAAAAATATTCTAAAGAACCATTACCGGATCCAAGCAAGACAAAATAATTTTCGTGGACATGAATCCGACCTAAACCTTAAAAATCAATTTGAAAAAATACCTGAAATCTCAATCAAACATAATCGACGAAAATATTCCGTAAAACCACAACTAGATCTGAACAAGACAATATAATTAACATGGACATAAACCCAATCTGAACCAAATTTTTTTTAAAAAAATCCCGAAATTTGAACCGAATCTAGTCTGAACCTGACAAAAATATTCCAATGAAGCATAACCCTATTCGAACGAGGTAAAATAATTTCCATGAAAGTACAACCCGACCCGAACCAAAAATCCTATTTGAAAGAAAAAAAACACGAAATGTTTAATTGAACCGAATCTAAACTTGACAAAAATATTCCAAACAACCATAACATGATCCGAAGAAGACAAAATAATTTCCATGGACATCCAATCCGAACCTAAAATTCGGATGTTCTACAAAATGTACTCGCCTTGTGGAGGTGGAAAGTGAAACTAATGGTTAAGATATTTAGTTTATATTTAGTGTTAAGTTAGAAGTTGGTTATGGTTAGATAATAGTTAGGTTGCAATTACGTTCCGATTAGTCTTAGGTTATATTTAATTTCCGGTTAGGTTACAGTTAGGTCACGATTAAATTACAGTTAGGCTAAAGTTAAGTTGCGGTTAGATTATGATTAGATTACGGGTAGGTTGCGATAAAGTGACGGCTAAGTTACATTTATGGTATATTTAAGTTACGGTTAGGTTACTTATAAGATGCAGCTAGGTTACAGACAAGTTATAATTACGATACAATTAGGTTACGGTTAGGATTTTATTCACAGAATGAACATTACGCATGTTTGATTTTAAATATACACTTCATTTTTACAATGGCTCCGAAATTATAACACTATATACTAATCTTTTAGCTAATCATCGAGTATCGATTTCATTCACGGTATAGTCGGATTTAAGAGCGGTATAATTAGTTTGAAATTCAAATTATTTCATTTGAGATCTATGTGAAAAAATGTATTTAGTTACGTGAATTCACAGCAATTTTTAAGGATAAATATCAACATGTTAACACGAAAATCACGCACTTGTTGGGCGCATATTCCCTCCTACGTTTCCTATTGCAGTCATTTGAGTATTTTTGCAGCTATTTTTATTAAACCGATTTTGGAAACAGTCAGGGACCACGTATATAATATAATGTATTTACTCATATTTCGAGTTAAAGCTAAAATCATACAATTTTCAAGTTCGTTTAATGTTATTATTACCGACACGGTCTACACCGGGCGGGTCAGCTAGTTATTAGAAAAAAAAAAAAAAACACTTTTTACTTGAACTCGTGAAATTGAAACACGACTCTTGAAGAATGAAATTTAAAAATATATTTAACTTTTAATTTCTCCGGTGAGAGGGGACCAAAAATTATGTGGAACAGCGGAAAGCTCAGTTAAATAAACACTTCACTTTTCACAATAAAAATATCTTCAAAGGACTATAAACTATAAATTTTAATTCACACACATAAAAGAACACGTAAGCCGATGTTTGACACAGTCAGGGATCGGACCCCTCGAAACCCCTCGGATCGGCTTTTCGAAAACAACTCGAGTTATTAAAAAACAATTTATGTAGATGGCACTCCTGGATTTCAACATCCAATAAATTTCTTCTTTTTTAAAGAAGTATTTTTGATATGCTATCTTAAATATTGAACACATGTAATTTGCAATGTACACACATATAATATATTTGAACAAAAACATATAACAATCGTAAATAAATATGTTGCATTTTATTGCGTATTTTTTTTCCAGAATGCAATAATAACATAAATATTCTAGTGTGGAAACATAAAATAATGAGACCAAAAATTATGAGAGAATTCTCAGACAAAATATAACTTTTTACCTTGAATATCTTATAAGAAAGCCAGCTGTATAAACGAAGTACTTGGTATAATAAAATTAGGCTTAAAGTGACATATTTTATGTATTCAGAACTCTGTAGAATAACATTCATTAATTTTTCTCAAACCTATGGAAAATTTATACGCTCTTTTGATATAAAAAAAATCAATGTGGTTTAAGAAGTTTATGAATTGATATAATGCCACAAAAGTGTCTAGGGTAGCACGCGTTCAAATTTCAAAACATAATTTTTCCTAGTTTTATTATAAATGACTGAATATCAATTTAATAGAGTTAAAATAAAGTTTTTCTTAAAGAATTGGCGATTTTTCACCAAAATATGGAAAGAAGTTTGTTTTGGCGAAGAAAATGAAGATCCGATAAGTCCTTTTAAAATAAATTTGTTTTGCATTTATTTGTGTGTGGGGTAGAAGGGGGGGGGAGAAAGAGGAAAGAAAGAATCCAGGAAATGGAAATGAAAAATAATTTTTAGACAAACCATGTGGCGTATTTCGAGCATTTCAAAGGTGAAATTATATAACAGAAAAGCGTCAAGCCCAAGAAAAATTACAAAATGATAATGTGGAGAAAACATTGATTAATGTAAAAAAAAAAAAAAAAAAAACTCTTTGCGTGAATAAAACAAAATTAATATACTTATATTAATATAACTAACATACTTATAAACTAATATACTCATATAAAATTAATATAACTAATATACTTATAAGTTTAAAAGTATATTTCTAAAATATCAAAATTAATTACACTAATGAGCAACATTGCAAACATATCTCGCAAACTTATCAACTTACATTCATATTAATACAACATAGAAACATTTCACAAAATTGGATTATTGGTATATTCAAAGTTTATGCAGGCGTTTTTAAAATCACACATAAATATTACAGTCTATAAATGAAAAATATACATTATTTTTCAAATTTCATTTGAAACTGTACAGTGATGAATTCAATTTAATAAAAATTTAAAAAATAAAAATGACTCTCTATAATTCATTAATTCAAAAAATAAGGAAAAACAGTTTGTTTTTCTTCAATAAGATGAGTTTTTATCCAATTAGAATAACTTTGTTTTCGTTTGATATGCAAGGTTATTTTAGAAAACTACATTTAGATGGAGTGATTAAAAACATAGTAATATGATTCTTAACGAGATTCAATATGTTGGTGAAATGTAATCTTATCATTGAAAAAAATGAACTGTGGTTAAGGGTTTCGAAAAACTTTGAAAGGAAAAAAAATATATTCGTTCTATTCAAATAACTTTTTACCAATTCGAATTTTAATAAGTTTTTTTGTATAATCTTTCTTCTAAGATAGAAATGTTAAAATTTTAATGAACTTTTAAATTATTCTCGAATCTACGTTTCCTTTAAAAAAAAAGTTTTACCATAGTACTTTATCCTTCCAAATTAAAGTAAAAAGTTTTTTACTTTATAAATTTCAAGAAAAAATACATCGGTATTTATATGAAATAAAACATTGCATTATTTTATATTTGCTAATGAGATTAGTGAAACTATTTCTTAAATTTTGAAAATAACTAATGTTATGAAATACTAATAATATGATACAAATCTAGAAAATCCATTTTAAATAATTTAAATTTTTTAATAAAAAAGTATTTTTGATGCACTATCTTAAATATTGATTATACATTAAATATATCCCACAAACGTATAATTTCGTTATAGGATTTGGTGCGGTAACTATGACCTGGTAGTATTGTGACCACCGCCTTAATAGAGAAAACTGTGAATGGTAAAATTGTGTTTCATACTTAGATATTAACCTCATAATAATTTTTTATATATTTTTTATCACTAATCTGAAGCATTTTTGGGATACAAATAGCAATTTAAACAAAGACTGCTACAATTTTTGATAAGCGGTTTTGTTAGTTTTTTCTGCTCTAATGGTCTTAATTACATCAAACAAAAATGTGTTGGCAAGTACAGGGTGTTTCTAAAATGACCGGTATATTTGAAAATCAATAAAAACTAAACGGGCAGCGATAGAAATACACCGTTTGTTGTAATATGCTTAGGATAACAGTAAATTTACAGGCAGACAAGCTTGCGCAATTAGTTAAAAATTTCAACAACAGATGGCACTGCAGTCTGAAAAAATCTAAAATATGATATTTGTAACACACCCACCATGCGCAGCAATAATATAACAACCATAAAATCGCCTGTAACTAATTTCGAAAATTGTAGCTATTTTCGAAAGTTTATCTGCCTCAAAATTTACTGTTGTACCAAGCACATTGCATGAAACGTTGCATTTCTATCGCTTCCCGTTTAATTTTTATTGATTTTTCGGATATACCGGTCACTTTTGAAACACCCTGTATAAAGAAGAAACATAGTAGTCATAATTTCCCCAGTAATGGTCTTTATTACCCCAAACTTTTGAGATTATGAGTTTTTGATGGCATAATTATAATCAACCTTTTAAATTAAAAAAAGGGGGCGATGATAATTAAAACTTTTAAGAAGCGTTTTTACAGGTTCAAAGTTATTTCCTATGTACTGAAAATATCACTATTTCAAATAGAAAAAAAAATTAAAAAAGTAACAATGTTGAAAACCAGCAAAGTGACTATAGTTATCCCTTTTGATCCTACAAAAGATATAGTAATCAGAAATAAAACGCTGCTATCTTTAATGCGTAATTTTTCCAGAATCCAGTAATAGCAGCAGTGCTGTAGAGTTTGAAAATATAGAATAACGAGACAAAAAAGTTTTCGGAGAGAAAATTTTGGAAGAAAATATAACTTTTTTACCTTGATAACATTATAAGAGAACCAGCTGTATAATCAAAAAACTTCATAGAATAAAATCGGGTTTAAAATGACAATTCTTAGGTATGCGGAATTCTGTCGAATAATATTCATTAAATTTTCTCAATCATAAGAAATTTTATATCCCTTTTAAATTGAGTATTAATGAACTTGTGGAATAATGCAATGACACAAATGTGTCTTGTGTAAATCACGTTGAAGTTTCAGGTAATAAAATTCCCCAGTTTTATTCTAAATGACTTAGTATCTATTTAGCAGAGTTAAAAAAAATTCTTAAAAAAAATGACTAATCAGAAAAATTTGGGAAGAATTTTCTTTTGGCACCAAAGATGAAGACCCGATATGGCCTTTAAATTAAATTTGTTTTGTAGTTTTTTTCGGGGGCGGGGGGAGAAAAAAAAGATGGACTTTTTATTCCAGGAAAATGACAATTCAAAACTTTTAAGCAGGCCAAGTGGATCATAGTTTCTTATATATTTTAAATTTTGAATTGAGCACCATCTGGAAGTTTATATGAGAATTTTCTATAAAGTTACGACAAGATTTATGAATATAAAGTCGAAAACTATACCTTTTGCAGATAAAATACTTTTATACAGTAACAACTGGTCATTCAATAAAATTAAAATAAAAAGTGTTTTGGTACTAGAAATGCAGATATTCTATGTCTCCGTTTAATATATATATATATATATATATATATATATATTCTCTATGTTTCGGCGAGCATATTTAAGCCCTAAGAAAGGTAGTTTAAACATCGTTTTAGTTAAAAAAAATAATCATTTCGATTTTTTTAAATTTTTGAATCAGATAACATGACTACTTCGCTATGATAATTTGTACGGTTATGCAAATCAATAGAATCATTTATTATAAAGTTTTTGTACAATTAGTGAAGCAAAGGCAACAGATATATTTCATTCTTGAACTCGACTTACTCACATCTATTTTACGTTCAAACCATGTTCTGAATTATACATCAACTATTTTAAAGTTTATTTAATATGCTTAAAACAGTAGTAATTAAAATCAGTATCATCTCAGACTTTTTCTAGGTCATTATAGATTCCCAAATCTACATTCTTAATTTCATATTCATAAAACCATTCATGATTTCAAATCATGAAACCTGCATATTTTTTAACAAATTATCGTACCGACTCGCAAGTGATGTTATTTGTTTCAGAATTAAAAAATACATAAGAAACGAAACATCATTTGACCTAATTTTAAAAGTTAAATCCTCCGATTTAAACAGCTCTTTCCCTCAATCCATTTAAAAGAAAACCTTTATTTTTTGGAGACTCATCAGATCTTCATTTCTAATGAAAATGAATTTGTTCCAAATTTTCATACGTACTCATCTATTGCTACACCAATGTGCTTTTTTACTTGCATATATTATCAACTGCACATTAAAAAAAACCTACAGTAGATTTGCAAAAAACATAGTTTTGAATTCATTGGAGTCATTGATCAATTGGTGTCATTCGATTAAGATTTAAAAAATACATAATAAACTGTACCTTCATATGATATATTTAAAAAAACTTTGTTTTATTTCAATCTTTACAACGTAGATTTCCCAAATTTTGCACCACTGAAATTATTATACAAAACAACTTTATTTTTTGCGTACTCATCAAATCTTCATTTCTAGTACGAAAACAAAGTTTATCCCGTATTTTAATGAATGACCATCATATATTTTTCTTTTTTACCTGTAAGGGAGAGAAGAGTAAAGTGGTCATTCACAGCTTTCATGAATTATCATACCTTTTTAATTAGTTCTAATCAGTAAAACTATGTTATCAAAAGTAAATATGATAATATTTGATTCAATTGCTATTTTACTTTTTTTAAAAATAATTATTTTAAAAGGAAATTTTTATTTAAACTAAAGAATGGTTACTTCGCTGCCTATGCTGTAAATAGATAAGACGCATTGATTGAGGTTATATAATTAATCAACACAACATAATGTAACACATATAAGGAATTAGTGTTATGTTTTGTAATAGTTTAACTATAACATTGCTTAATGATAAAGTAAGCAGTAATGAGTATCAGTAAGATAAATGATGGAAAATAAGCGCTCAAGCAGAGATGAAAGTTGCAAAAGGAGCAAAGGTTTATCTGCAGGTATTATTTCCGCCACCCTTAAAGAAAGTATTTTTAAATAGTATTTTGTTATGGAGAATGAATAAAAAATCCTTTAAAATACACATCTGATTTATTTGACCAATTTGTCTGACTCCCCTTTGCCCGGTATAAAGCCATTACAAAAACTATGGTCTAGCTTCTGAGCTACATGACTTAGTTTTCAAATACACATTATTTAAAAAGTTATTTCACAACCAAACGCATAAGAACAAATAAGTACAATGTTGCATATGATTAACCTATAATAAACCAATTGCACCACTTGCTTAAAATGAAAAATTAGAAAAAAAATAAACTGAGTTTAGTACTTGAAAAATGTACTCTTACGATTCAAAATCGTAAATAATACTACCAGTGTCTTTGACTAATATTTTGTCCAAATCCTGCGTGGCTTGGTTATTACACACCTCAAAAATTCAAATGGTCACTGTTAGAGTTATTTGTAATTTATGTTTGGAGTGTAGCATCATACTGGTTCGCTAATGTATGTAACTATAGAAACGCAAATTGTCTGTTTTTTCCTAGTTGTTGTTTTTTGTTTTCCTTGAAGAGCAAGCAATTTTGAAGATTTTTGAACTACAACAGAAACAGTCTTTCAGATATTTTAATATTGAACATCATTCTTAAAAGTTAGAGATACTCGAAAAAATTATGAAATGACGATAAGTTCAAAAGAAGTTCCGAAGTTAGATGAATTACTTTTATTTTTAGAAAAACGATATCAATTTTTGGAAAACATCATTAATGTCACGTCTGTTAAACTTTTCAGTAAGGATCAGAAACGTTCATTTAATTCTAAGTCATTGACTTTGTTAGCAGAAGGTCAACACATTTGTACAATGTACAAAGACGATCACATTTTAATGAGATGTTCCCAATTCTTAAACTTACCTGCAAAAAATAAAAGGTTTGATATTGTTAAAATGAATAAATTATGCTTCAACTGTTTATCAAAAGTTCATAACATTAGCCAGTGCGAAAGTTCAAGCACGTTCAGAAAATGCAACAAACGTCATCACACATTGATCTACCTGGAACGCGGTGAGGAAAATATTGATGCTAATCAGACTATAGCAATTTAAGATGGAAGTACTATTAGAAGTAATTTATCGCCAACCGCAAAAGCATTTACTCCACATAGTTACACAAGTAATGAGATGGCTGATACCACTTTGGTAACAGACATCTTTGGTATAGTTACATTCATTTGATAACACGCATTCAACTATTAACAATACTGTAATGAGTATGACGTCTTCTTCTAGTAAACAAGTACTGCTTTCAACTGTGATAATATATGTACGCAATGGTAGACGAAAATTTTTTCCCCTTAGATCATTGTTAGATTCAAGATCGCAAAATAACTTTATAACGAAGGAATGTTCTGAGTTATTGTTCTTGAAAGAAAGGAAAATAAACGCATCAGTTTCAGGGCTAAATGGTTCAGTTATGAATATAAAGGAAAGCATTATAACAACCATAGCAAATAAGTCAGGAGTGTTAATGAAACATTGCAATTTTTTGTTGTTTCTAAAATTAAGCGCATAACACCAGCTACATATCTAAACATCATGCCTATTACGAATTTGCAAACTTTTTTGTTAGCTGATCCACAATTTAATAAAACAGGTCAAATACATGTTTTATTATCAAACGAAGTATTTTTTTAAATAATTGGACAAAATAAAATAAATATGCAAAATTTGGTTTTTTAAGAAACTGTTTTTGGCTATGTTGCCAGTGGTTCTACGTCTATGCCACAACAAAGTTTTAATAATTATTGTGATCTTGTTCTATCTGTGGATGATTTATCCAACACTATGCAAAAATTTTGGGAAATTGAAGCAGTTCATGATAAAAACCCAATAAAAATAAAGAAGAGCAGTATTGTGAGGAACAATTCCTGCGTACACATACTAGAACAGAAGATGGTAGGTATATTGTGGAAATGCCAATTAAAACAGGTGGGCTTTCATGTTTAGGAGAAAACGCACTTAAACGATTAAATCACTTACTTAAGCGATTTGCGCACAATCCAGCCATGAAATTGTTATACGAAGAATTTATTAACGAGTATAATAATTTGGGACACTTAAAAGAAATCCTGTTGGAAAATAAGCCCGAATTTTCATTATTTGCCGCATCATGGGGTATACAAACCGGAGAAACCAAGCATGAAATTAAGGGTTGTCTTCGATGCTAGTGCAACTACTACCAGTGGTGTTTGTTTAAATGATATTTTATGAAACGGAGGATTAGTCCAAGATGTGCTCTTCGATATCATTTGTCGATTTCGAACTTATAAATACATCTTTACTGCTAACATCATAAAGATGTATCGCCAAATATTAATTTCGGAAAATCATAAAGATTTGCTTCGCATTTTATGGAAAACTGGTGAAGAAGAACCAGTCAAAATATTTAATTTAAAGACGATTACATACATCGAATGCGCCTTATCTTGCCACGCGGACATTGAATCAGCTTGCAATTGATGAAAAGGACAATTTTCCGCTAGCATCAAGTTTAGTTCTTCAAGATTTCTATGTGGATGACGTATTAACAGGAGCTAACACTTTAAATAAGGCTCAACAAGTGCAATCATAATTAATCGCATTGCTTGAACGTGGTGGCATGAAGTTGCACCGATGGTGTGCTACCCAACTAAAAAAAATCTGAAGAAAATCTATAGCCTTTTTGGCCCAAAATCTGTGGGAAATCCGAAGGTATTTGGCCCATTAAAAAATTCTGCCGATATTTTAAAGATAAAGCTAAGTCGGCAAATTTTCTTCAAATTTCTGTAGAATTTCTGTAGAATTTCTGTAGAAAGTGGCGATTTCTTCAGATAATCTTAAGATTATTTTTAGTGGGGGTAATCACCTCGAACTCTTGAAAATCGCAACTAGCAATCAAGAGTATGCATTCAATGATCGTGATGAGGACCAGAGCACTAAAACACTAGGATTGTTATGGGATCCAGTTCGTGACTGCTTTTCGTTTAATTCATCAGTTAAGGAACCAGTTGTATACTCAAAAAGAACTGTTTTATCCGACAGAGCGCGTATTTAAGATCCATTGGGATTACTCGGTCCTGGAATAGCTAAAGCTAAGATTTTCATACAAAGACTCTGGCTGTTAAAGTTAGATTGGAAGGATCCACTACCAGATGACATTAAGGATGAATGGCGACTCTTTATCAGAACGCTTCAGAATATAAACAATTTAAAAAAACTCGTTTTGTTTTAAACGAAGGATATTCGGAAGTTTAACTGCACGGCTTCTCCGACGCATCCGAGATCGCATATGGAGCAGCCATATATCTACGTTCTTTCACAAAATTTAATACGTCTTTAAATTTACTGTTCAGCAAGCCTAGGGTTGCACCATTGAAACCTTTCACAATCCCACGATTGGAATTGTCCGCAGCTGCCTTATTGTCTCAACTCGTATCTAAGATAGTGAATGTACTAAAGTTGAACATCAGTAAAATAATATTATGGTGTGATTCAACCATCGTCTTAGCGTGGATTCGGACCCCTCCTCATCTATTTAAAACTTTTGTGGCCAACAGAGATCACAAAATTCAAGAGTTGACCCAGACTTTTCATTGGAAGCATATACGCTCAGAGGACAACGCAGCAGATCCTGTGTCTCGAGGACCAACCTTCGACAAATTAATTGATTGTGAACTTTGGCGGCATGGCCCTCTCTTCTTGAGAAAGAGAGACATTGAATCCAATCAGAACATTGATTTAGAAGAAGTGAAAAACAAAAGTGACTTTTCATCAGAATTAAGACTGAAAAACAGTACAACACTAATATGTTTAAATTCTAGTGAATTTGTAAATGAAATTTTAAGTATTAGCAACAATTATACTAAAATATTACGTGTTTTAAGTTATATTTTCAGGTTCTTAGATAATACAAGAAAATCATCTAAAAAAAGAAAGGGTCACGTAAGTATAGAAGAATTATCACGATCAGAAATATTTTTAATTCGGGTAATTCAAAAAGTTGAATTTAAGGCAGAATATACTGCATTGTTAGAAAGTAAGCAAATTTCTAAAAAAAGTTAATTGCGATTGTTAAACCCTTTTTAGATGCAGATAATGCGCTAAGAGTAGGAGGGCGTTTAGATAATGAAGGCCTAAAGTTTTCTAAAAAACATCAATATATTCTGCCAGCTAAGGGTAATTTTTTTAGCCTAATTGCAATTTACTATCATAAAAAATATCTTCATATAGGTGCACAAGCATTGTTATGATACTTGAGGCAAAACTTCTGGCCGCTACGGGGAAGAAATTTAGCTAAAAAATAACGCATGAGTGTGTAACTTGCAGTAAAAGCAACCCCATAACTATACAATAAATCATGGGTTCCATACCTACAGAGAGAGTACTTCCTAGCACACCATTTAATTATGTGGGAACAGATTTTGGTGGCAAAATTTTCATAAAATATAGGGGACAGAGAAAGGGAATTCTTAATAAGGTGTATTTGGCAATCTTTGTTTGCTTTGTAACTAAAGCAGTGCATCTTGAACTAGTGTCAGAATTGACTACAGATGCATTCATTGCCACCTTAAAAAGGTTCATTGCTGGACGCGGAAGATGCGCAGTAATCTTTCCAGATAATGCAAAGAATTTCGTTCGTGCTAACGCAGAGTTACAGAGAGTTAATTTACTAAGACATCCTGAGGAGAAGCTAGAAAATTATTTGTCAGAAGAAAATATTATTTGGAAATTTATTCCACCCAGAGCATCTAATTTTGGCTGGTTGTGGGAGGCAAGAATGAAATCGGTAAAATATCATCTAAAGCGAACGGTAGGTAATGCAAGGCTATCGTTCGACGAGTTATTAACTGTAATTGCTCAATTAGAGTCGATATTAAATTCATGGCCAATCACACCATTGTATTAAGACGTGAATACTTGGAGGCATTAACACCAGGCCACTTTTTAATCGGAAGGCCTATGACAACCATCGTTGAACCAGAATTAATCAATTGTAACGAAAACAGACTATCTACATGACATAGAATTTCAAAATACATTCAATTGATATGGAATCGTTGGAATAAAGAGTACTTAAATACCCTCCAACAACGCTCCAAGTGACAATTTGAAAAAGTAATGTAAACATAGAAACCCTAGTGTTGATAAAGAAAGATGACATTCCTACAAATAAATACTTAATAGGACGCATTATAAATATTTTCCCAGGTGCAGATGGTACGATTAGGGTCGTGGAAGTTAAAACCGCTTGTGGAATACTTAAAAAAATTAATTCAAAGATTGCATTATTGCCACAACAAGTGTCAGAAAATTAATTACGAAATGTAAAAAAAAAAAAAAAAAAAAAAAAAAAATTGTTATGTATTTTTTTTTTTAGTTTTCCTATTATTGTGTGTTCATAATTGTATTTTTCATGTCAAAAGAAAATTGTTGTATTTTATCATATTACTTAAGCATTTGTAATGGTAATATTTTATATTGTATAATTTATTGAAGTTGACACTTCAATGTCGGGAGGTATGTTAGAGTTATTTGTAAGTTATGTTTGGAATGTGGCATCAAACTAGTTCGCTAATGTATGTAACTATAGAAACGCAAATTGGCTGTTTTTTCCTAGTTGTTGTTTTTTGTTTTGCTAGAAGAGCAAGCAACGCTTCGCAATGTCCTAAAAAATAAAGTATGTTACAGTCCACTAAAGCATGTGAGTTTATTAATTACGTTAATACGCATCGCCGCTACAGGCACTTTGCCCGTCCTGTTAGCGTAACTCGTCCTTCCGCTTCTAATAATTTAAAGTGAAACAGGTTAAAATGGAATCGGAATGCTTTTCATTTCAATAAAAATACTATCTATATATTATAAAGGGCAAACATGTGTATGCGCACACTTTTATCATTTTTTGTATGGCAACACTTTCCGATAAAATTTCAGTTTTGTAATTTTTGCTACCGCAAATTTTTAAACATTTAGATATTGCACGTTTTCAATCTTTTTACCTTCATAAGCGAAAAAATGTATTTTTAAATACAATTTGTTTCAAAGTTATTTTTGAGATATTATTTTAATTTTTATTATTTAGTTTTTAAATTTATTTCAGTAATAGTGGGAACTTGAGTATTGCATTTCTGTGGGAAGTAAATGGAAAATACATGAAGTAAAAATAATGAATAGAGATAAGGTATAGTGGCTGGGAGTGACGGCATAAATGCAACCCTAAAATCTGCTAAATTAAGCCCAAACACAACAGATGGTTTTGCAAATAAATAAATAAATTAATTAATCAATTAATAAAAAAAAATCTTTTAATAATACAGTTTTTAAATCGCAATGCAATGAAATGCTACTCAAGAATGCTTAAATGTAAGCAGATCAATTTCATTTAGAGAAAAATGCGATGAGTTTTATGAAAGAATTCATTGCCTATTCCATATAATAATTTTGGTTGTGCCGAATGAGGGCATTTAAATTAAAACGATAACGCGCATCATATTGCAAACCGTTTTATGGCATACTGCACTTTAATCCATCTCTTTCCTCTCCATGGGAAAAATAGCAGATGGCTGAATATTTTTGATCGAATTTCCTTAAACAATTTTAAAAACTTTGCATCAATTCCTGAAATTTTGAGCAAAACTTCGTTATTTAAGAGAATCAGGTGTTACTGTTTATAGTAAAATACGTTTTGGAATACTTTTGAATAACCCTGCATTTGATCTGTCGGTTTGTATATATACTATATAGTGGGGAAAATTAGTATAGCAAGAAAACGAATAACAAGTCGAATTTTCTCTTTCAGCAATTTATACTGATATATAGAAACATACTTGAATACTTCAGCCCTGTGGTTTAACTCGTACCTTTATTGCACACCAGTATTTAGCTAAACTTTAGTTCAAACTGAAGCCACTCTTACATCTAC
This sequence comes from Maratus speculifer, assembly GCA_964019185.1. Taxonomy (NCBI): domain Eukaryota; kingdom Metazoa; phylum Arthropoda; class Arachnida; order Araneae; family Salticidae; genus Maratus; species Maratus speculifer. The sequence continues at coordinate 100,372,342 of OZ025291.1, read as the reverse complement.
TTAAATCAGATTTCGAGAATGTATTATACATAGACAACAATGTATCCAATTCTTTGAGTGACCCTGTATATCATTTTATCTATATTCTTCAAGCATTTTCTGGTAATTTCTTAAATGGTCTTTCTTAGTAGTAGTAATGCAGTTCCACGTAAAATTGGATAACCTATTTTAAAACCAACTTTAATTAAATTACACTCATATTTAGTAAACTTTACGAACTCTTTTGTGTAACCCTGTATATGAACTATAACATTTATACACACCATATAATATATGTATTATTTTACTGAAACTTAAAAATGTATATCCTAATAAAAATGTAATTCATCCATCCATCGCCATCCTTGATAATATTCGGTAGAATATATTATTTTATATCTTTTCTGTGTTCCTGTAAATGCTATGCATTTCGGATTATGCGTGAAATACCTTATATTAAACTTCAGCGACACATACCAGTTTCATTATACATTAAATAGTTTATTATAATGAAAATACGTCGCAAACAAATCTCCCCCCCCCCTCTTTTACCATTATGTAATTGAATTCTTTTGTGTAGCCCTATAAAAGACTAATAACTATTACTTTCACTAAATATTTTACAGAAAATTTATTTTGGTGCATTTCGAAAACGCATGTAAATTTGAATATGTTTGACACGGTGTAATATCTTGAAAATTCATTTGAGGCGATATTTTCCCATAGGCCATATTGTAACGAAAAACTTTTGACTAACTTTTGTAAGTAAACTAAGTATGCTAAAAATTTAATTTGCAATAGGATTCGTGCTAGGGTAAACATTAATAACTTAAAAAATTTTCATTACAGTCCGAGTATTTTACGAGACGGTCAGACTAACCAAAACCATCAATACTTTTAATTTTGTTGGAAAGTGTTAAAAATATGCATAAGAATATAATGTTCTATCAATTAAGATAGAGCTGGCACGTATTTACGAATGAATTTTTTTGATAAACCAATTAATGACGAGCTCTTTTGTGCATCTTTTAACCATGTAATGCATCAATTTTCCTTCCATTCCAACATAAATTCTTCCTTTAACTGACCGTTGCTAGGATACAAAATTCCGAGAGCATCGACACCTCTATAGTCCGTTGGAGTTAATATCTCCTAAAGGGAGTTCCAATCTGTAAAGGTTGAAATTTATTTTCTACAGCTGTGAACAGGGTTTTAGTAAAGTCCGCCTTAAGGAGGTCATGTGCGTTAGAGTGTTAATTATTCGACACTTGATTTTTCATTTTGTAATTTTGAATTATTTAATCTCTCAAAATTTGCTATTAGATATTGATAAAATTTCCAAACGAAAATACTGGTATTGAAATTTAAAAGTTCTGTTCGCCTTACATGTAATTTTTTTTTTTGTTTTTTTGTTTTTTTCGCCAATCAGTTTTAATAGGTTAAAAAATATATGAACTAAACTTCGCTCAGTAAAGCATTAATGAAATTATGAAAGAACATAGCTTTAAGGTTATAAATTCTGTAAAATAATAAATTATATGCAAATTTCTGTAGTTTTAAATTGTACTTTTATAATTTATTATGTTAATTTTTACCTTTTCGCACCATTTTTTACACATAAATTATGCTTTCAATAGATTCCTTTTTCAGTGGATTAATCTATAATAAATTTAATCTTTCTAAAAGCTATTTTTGGTGCGTTCGTAATTATGTAAATAGGTAGCACCTATAGTTGTCGCTCAGTCCGTCCGTCTGTCCGTCTGTCTGTCCGTTCGTCTGTCCGCATATAACAACGCAAAAACTACCCAACCGAATCGATTGAAATTTAAAACATATAATTATTACATAATTTTGTCGTGTCATTTCAAATTTATGAAAATCGGATGGATAGATCAATTACAGGGACAATCAAAAGGATTCCGTTACATTATGGTCAATGGGGAAAAAGTTTAAAATGCATTTTAATAGTTTGAAATTTAAAACATATAATTATTATATAGTTTTGTCGTGTCATTTCAAATTTTATGGAAATTGGATGCGTAGATCAATTACAGGGACAATTAAAAGTATTCTGTTACATTACGGTCAATGGGAAAAAAGTTTCAAATGCATTTTAATGGTGTTACTCTCAATTGAACATAATAGAATTAACATGAATCTATGAAATATACACTAAAATATACATCCTGTATAATTTCTGATGCAAAGAATATTTATTATTAAATTACAGAGCCACACAAAAGTATTCCACTACATAATGCTATACGGGGAAACATTGTTTGAGGCGTGTTTTAATTATATTAAACTTCTTTACATTTTATGAATAAGATTACGTTGCTGAGGCATAATCAAAATTATTTCCTCAATATTTACAGGATCACAAAGATTTCGACCATTATATTGTATCCGAAGTAAGCTCTATTATACCAGCAAGATCTGAATATTTTATTATTTTTGTACTTTTTATTATATATTTTGAACATTATTGTAAACACGAAATGCCTTCATAGATACAAATAGAGCCTTTCTATATCGATAAGTCAATATTTTCAAAAACACAGATAGAACCTTATTATTCTCAGGTGACGTATAGTCATACATGTCAACCTCCGGCTTTTTATAAATCAAAGAAACATACTTTGAAAAATAAATTTATTTAGTGAACGATACCCCATTGCAAGTTAGAACATTATTTAATTCAAGATACATTTAATTAAAACTATTTTCCGGTTCAAAGTTCATCTACTTTATTTACAAAATGCCCGAGGTTGGCAAATATGCTGTAGTGCATTTTAATTATTTAGTAATGTTTAAAACTGTGTGAAGTTTATATGACCTTATCACGCTCATCAGCAAGGGGTGGTTCCGTGATCTAAAACAAAGTTGAGACCTTTTGTGTATGTATTGATTATAGGCAACAGATAATTATATAAATGTGATAATGTGGCGTAACTGGAAGCTCTTGGGGAAAAAAGTCCTATACACTGAACTATCCTATGTGCTATCCAACGTGTGCGTTCCTATGCATTTATGCTTGAAAAATTCCTCGTAAAATTATCTTATTATTAAAATCAATGTACTAATATCAGTGGCCGGTTAACGCATATCTTGTCGCCTGAAAAATTTTAAATTAAGACTCATTTTTCAGGCTGATTGTTCGATCCCGAATATGCTGTTTTCAAAGAAAATACTTAAAATTATTTTCGAACACAACTAAAAATTGTAAAAATTTCTTTTAAAAATTCTGGTTGGATAACTTACTGCTTGAAATGGATTATCTCCACCCTCATGTGTTCAAACGTGATGTTTATTGATATTTAGATTTAATTATTTTTCTCCAGTTTCAACTAATTGCTGAATTTGAAAAAAAATGTAACGCACTGTTGAATTTATTAATATTTTGATTACTCATCGATAATATATCTGTGGCTTCCGGTAATAGCCAGTTAAGGCAGATTTTTAATATTTTGAATAATTAACGTTTAAAGTTTTCAAATGTCTTTTTATCATTACTTTAATGAAATAGATTAGAATTTAATAATTTTTATTACATTCAATTATGATGTAAGAACCTCTTTTTTGCCAAAATAGTTATATAAATGTGGTTTTTTTAATTAGAACGATTATTACTGTTAAATGGATATTTATTGTCACCCGATGACGGGAAGTATTCGATTTTTTTCAGTACTATGGCAGATGAAAGTACTCTTTTATAGCTACATTTTCCCAAATTATCTCAATTTTTCCAAAAACGTGCATTACCTGATTATTACCGGAAGCCACAGATATAATGTTTTTTTAAGTTGTCAATAGTTCGTGCATAAATCACAAAGGATTTGAAGTCAAAGCAATATTTAAATGATCAAGTTGAAAAAATCTGGAGATGGGCATTAATGATAAAGAAGGTGTTCATCATCTTGTGCCTAGAGAAGACAACTGATAACATTTTTCAATCAATTTTAAAGGGAAAATTCAGGGATGCAAATAATTAAATATTGCACAGTTATCAATTTACTACACTGATAAAGAAAACTTGAGTTTTAAAATTTTTATAAGCTATTTTTTTTTAAATTCATGTCGTCATATATATTATAAAGTAATCGCAAAATGCACATTAGTAAATGATATTTATACAATATACAATAATTCACGACATTTGTTTTATTTTTAAATATTTAAGAAAAATAATTTTAATCTTTCTTTCTATTCGAAAAATAAATATATCAACGCTGTCAACGTCATTAACAATGGACTTTTTACGACGAAATGTATTTCTTATTAAGAAAACTACATCACACATAAGAAAATTGATAAAATTATAGACAAATGTTTGATAAATACACTAATGCTTGAAGTTTTCAATTTCAAGTTTTATTTTAAGAGATATTAAATGTTAAAGTTGCTCAAAATTGTTCCATTATATATGTATATATATATATATATATATATATATATAAATAGGAGCAAAAACTATACATAGGAATTTTCTTCTCTATTCTATAAAACCAAATTCACCGGTTTTTAAAAAAGATGATATTTTTCATATAGCATGCATCATAATTTCAATTTTTTTCACTTTTTATAAGCAACAGCAATGCAAAGGTACAGTCATTTGCTTTTTTTCGTTTACTTTCAATAGAATGAAGTGCTTTAGTTGCCACGATCACAAAAGTGGTATTAAAAGCTACAAAAAAAAAAAAAAAAAATACTGCTAAATTAAGATAAATTTTTTTCACCTTTTCTCCCAATTACATTTTTTTAAACCGAAAATTTAATGCTTAATGCCTCATTCGCGACGACAAAAAATATTTTATAAACAATAATTTCAATGTTGTTATTGCAAAACTATATACAGGGTGGTTCAAAAGATTATAACGAAATGCACTTGCGGATTTTTCAGATCACGAGGAGGAAAAGTTGCATGGGAACTTGTGGTCGGAAACGCAATCGTGACGGTGCATTTGCATCGCAAGAAAATCCCTTACCCGCAAAGAAAAAATAACAAACAGTGTAAAAAAAAACCTTCATTTTATTTTTTTAAGAAAAAAAAATTAATTGAAGAACAAAATGCTAATGAAAAACGTTACAGCTCATATAAAGTGCTCAAAATATGCCTCATTAGCCGTGATGCATTCTTCCTATCGATGTCAGTGTTTGAACTAACCTGTAATTTTGGTATACCGCATACATAAAATAATATAAATTACAAAATAGAATATCTAAGAAATGAACGTGGATTGCATTTTTAAAATTATTTGAAAAATAAATGTGCTTCTAAAATTAATTATTTTCTGTATTGAAATACAGAGTTGATACATTTTTACAGAATAAATAGTTTTATAAATGTACTTTTCTATTTAATTTTCTGTACAACGTTCCAAAAATTTCAAACAACGTAGCGAAGTAATGAGTTAATTGTTATAATATTCATATAGTTTAATGATTACTTATTTCATTATTTAATTTATTTAATTTATTAAGATAATGGACATTATGTGATAACATATAATAAGGAAAATATAGCATATGTCCGAAACTTAAATTTTAAAAGATCGATTATTTCTTTTTACATCGACATCTTAATTTTATAAATTGACTTATTAGTAGATTAGGTTATTATACTTTAAAGCAAAATTTATCTTGGATAATTGGAAAGAAAATATTTATTTTTTCACTTTATTTAATTACTCAATTCATTCATAAAATGCTGTACATTAACAACTCCGTATTTCAAAATGGGTTTGCTTTAATTACTTTAATTAAATTATAAGATATAAATTTTATAATGTTATTATTTTTATTAAACAATAAAATCATATTACCTGACTTATTTTTTGACAAATGAATTTATGTATGTAGAATATATATATATAAAGAAAAAACACTTGCGAAAGTATTTCGAAGAAAAATGAGAATAATGTCAGTGAAACTATGCATTGCGTTGTCTCATGTGATTCTAAGTAACAATGAAAAATATTTATAAATAAAGAAAAGCATGAATAGCTATATTTTGCTCAAACTGCTTTTATGTTCTGTAATAAAAATAATAATCATTTCATTAACGATTTAATGCCAATAAGAAACTAATACAAACTCTTACATTTCAAAATTTCAGAATATTTTAAAAAGCAATGGCTTAAGGATTTGAAAAATTATTACTTTTTTTTTCTTTGAGATATTTACAATATTTATATACAACTAAATTCATGTAACAGAATCGGTCACATGAAGCACTTCTAGAAGCAGTTCTAGAAATGACAATTTTCTACAAAATTTTTAGAAAAATTTTTAGGTGTAAGGGTTTATGCGATTAAAATGTATTGCATCTCACTATTACAGGCCAAACCCGATTTTAGGCCAAACTAGTCTATCCGAAAGCCCATCGGATAAACTAGTTTTTCCTAGGCCAAACTAGTCTATCCGAACGCCCATCGGATAAACTAGATTTTCCTAGGCCAAACTAGTTTGGCCGAACGGTCATTAGGATAAACTAGTTTAGCCTGCTATTCATTGGTTTGAACTAGTTTATCCTAGGCCGAACTAGATTGTCCTAGGCCAATTCAATTTGGCGTGATATTTTTTAATCTAAAGACCGCCACGGCGCCAACTTTCTAATTTTGATCTATTTTATCCTAGGCTGATGCAGTTTGACGCGATTTTAGCTCACATACTATTAAAGCCTGAGAGCTAATGTGCTCGCTGGTTCTGTGTATGTGTATGTAACAATTTACGTACGTATGGCCGTATGTACGTACGTGTGTGTTGTGTTTGAGCTGACGCTTTGGTCAGGGTATCAAAGAAAATATAATGTTATGTTTATTTGAAAGTGGAGAAAGCACTTTTTATTTGCCTCTACCCACAACTAGGCCAAAGTGATCGTGATAATGATAGCACATCACGGAGAATGGGGGCCTGCAAACGACCCTAATTACTCTCTTCATTATTTCATTTAAAATAATAAAAATATTCTTTATCCAATGATGAAGAAAAATCAAGTATAAAGTTATAAAAATATAAAATTAAAAAGGTAAAAAGTTACCTGTTGAATCCTTGGCTTTTGATGACAAATAAATCCAGACAATAGGCACAAGAAATTAATATACGAACAATTTTCGAAGAAAAAAAAAATATATTTTATTTCATGAAGTACTTGTTGCTTTTTTTCATGAATAAATATTTCTTCACAAATTTATATTTTTGGTGACTCGTACATATTAATTTCTCACTTGATAAACAACCATTTCATAACATATGTTAATCACAACTATTGCTATCTCCAAGCAATAAAAATTCTTTTCATAACATATTCTAGATATCTCAACAACATGTAATTAAACAATTTTCTTCATGACATAAAAGGAGAATAAATTATTATTTCTTTTTGAAAAAGAACACCTCTCATAATATGAACTTTCAAAACAAAATACATCATACTTCATATTGTATAGATACATGCCAATATTTTCTTTATAACGCCCCGTAAATATTAAAAAAAATTATATATATATTGGGCCAGATAATGAAGTAAAAAGGACTTATGCAAATAAAATTTCTTCACCTGACGAAAGAAAAATCTTCACCAAGACGTCATGTAAACTATAATATTATTTCTTGAAAACAAAACAGTTCTTCACCTCTGCCTACTTCTCAGAGGATGGAGAATAAAAAGATTATCGAAGAATTGGGCACATTAGATTTGTAGAAGAAAACTCGTTGATGAAGAGATGATGAGAAAATGAATGAATATTTATAAAATACGTGACGACATTTTTACAACACTTGTGAAGATAACACGAGAGCATAAACTGAAGACGTATAATGAGACCTTATATAATTTCCGTAATCCAAGAAGAGAATGCACAAACAAAACAATTTTCGGGATGCTATTGCAGTGAGAAGTGCCTTGCTACTAGCCGCCTTGAAAACTCAACATCATTTCCAAAAAGAGAAGGCACAAACGAATACATTCAGGAATGCATTAAACCACTTCATTGCTCCTCGCAGCACAGAGGGACTTGGCTTAACAGAAATCAACATCACTTTCCTAGATGAATTTTGAGGGCAGCACTTTTTCTTTGCCGCACTTAAAAAAAATCAGCATCGTAATAATCTCAACATAACAAAAAAAAACCGTTCCATCCTTCGTTAACGGGGGAGCACCTCTGCCCCGAACTTTCACTCATGCGACTGCATCCATCACAGCAGGTGTCTATCGGCGCAACTAACGCAGGTGGCCGCGAGCCCAGGGGAAAAGGAGAAAGGGTTATTGTAAATGCAAAATACGCCAATTTGGCAGTTAGCAACAGAGGGGGTGAGGAAAAACTAAGCCAAATTACAATATACAGTATGAAAAGATATGTAACTAATAAGAATAAAATTGATAACCATCTTAAGAAGGAAGGCCAAAGCTGGTGGCCATGTACATAACGGCTTGAAATACGTCACCTGTGGAATTTAATTTGATAGGTTAGGGGTGTGTCCGAATAAACGGAAGTTCCACCCAAAAGAACTAGCGAGAAAGTTCTCGAACAAATTTAAAACCGGAAGGAATGATTTCAAACAAAATTTTACCGGCTTGGAACATTCGAAAGCTAAGCAAGAAAGAAAACATTACAGGCGACGAAATGAAAATAAGCGAAACCGAAATTAAATTTAAATTGAGAACATTAATAAAAAGGAAGGTGATATGAAATAAAATGGCTAATAAAATTGAATTAAACTAAACATATGGGGGGGGTTATGGAGTAACCACCACATATTACCCAGGGTCCCCCAAAAGAAAATATTGGTGAGATGACAAAAATGACAATTTTTCATCGAGACAATATTTTCTAACACATGTACAAATATACTAAATAATTACACAAAATAAATATCAGAAATAGTTATAAAAATATACATAATTGTTGTACATGATATTTAAATAATAAAAAAAAATAATTACTGTTATGATAGTAATCCTTATGAAAATATACCAACTGTAGTAAATGTTAACATGAAAGGTATATAAAGTTTCTTTCAGAGGTATCTATCATATAAAAAAAAATTAAAGTCTATGTGCAGAAAAACAGTCCTTAACTTTGCAGAGTCTCTTGTTAGGCTGTGCACAATGTACTATAATAGTAGAATGCTTTAGCATATGTCACAATATTTGATTACACAATAATATGTATATTTATATTCTCAGTTGTGAACAAAAATGAAATATACTATAACTGTATATGAATCATGTTATAATTATATATAACATATATGGTTTCAAATAACACATAATAAATTAAATGGATTTGTAAGTTGAAAATTGAACAACCATAAAAATATATATATAAATAGTGCAGAGAGATTAGTTATGCTCTCATAAAAAAATATTTACTTATATCACCACATAGCCTTTTACGCTTTCAATAGATCTTAAATGAATAACTTTAGTATTATTCAATAACACATTTTCGCAGAGAATAAAATAATAAGTTGCAAAAAGAATGGTAACAAAAGCATGATATTATTTTCCAATAAAAATATCTTCAAAATGAATATAATAATTTTCAAAGAGAGAATTTTTACACTCTCATAAAGGAATATTCTTAAACATTTTCAATATAAATTGTCAATAATTGCATAAATACCTTTAATACTATACTTCATTCAAAATAAACATAAAACATAAGATGTTTAATATTCCGAAAAAGGAAGAAATTTATATGAATATGTCAATCTTATATATGACTTGATAATGTCAACTTACAAAGAAAAATCAATTGTGTCAAAATTTCTATATAGAAGATATCTAGAACATATTTACTTGTAATTTTCAAACATTTTTAAAAAAAAAAAAAAAAATTAAGTAAGTGATCACTTTTGCATTTGTCATAAATCAAGAATTTGCTTTATATAAATATATATAATGACTCATTAAACATCTTTGGATAAATATATATATAATGACTGAATCAAGAACTTTGGATAAATATATATATTGACTGAATGAACAACTTTGGATAAATATATATAATGCCTCAATCAACATCTTTGGATCCAAAGTATAAATACTCAAAAGTATACAAAAAAAAAATATTATATACTACTTATGGTGAGTCATTCACTTTCTATATTTCACCAAGAAGAGAAGAAATATTAGTATATATAAGTTTATCATGCATTTTCTTTTCTCTTTTTCTTTTTTTTTAAAAGAGGTTAAATGTTAAAACATGCATGCATTGTAAAGAGCAGACACAATAGAGAAAATAATTTGATGAGTACTCATCTTTATGTTTACCTTATATCAACTACAATTTCACTTTTCTTATTAGAATGCACATTTGTCAAAAAATAACTTTAAGTAATGATATAGTATTATAACAAGAATATAAAAAGACAAATTCTTTCTCAATTTTTTGCATCAACTATTGTAATTAAAGACTTTATAAAATTTAAAAGTATGGCATACATGAGATTATATGTATATATTGTAAAGATTATGACTTATAGATAAATGCAGTAAATAATAAAACTATTAAAATTCATACATACATCCTGAGGATGACCGTTGAGTTGTACCAGGGAGAAGAAGACTTAAATAAAATGAAAAAAAAAATAATAACAGCTGCCTGCAGCCTGGAGAAAAGAAAAAAAAAAAAAATTACATAGCGATTCTTCTTGCTGGACAATCAGTTCGGCTAGCTTCGACTGAATATATTACAAAGCAAAAGTCATCCTGTAAAAGGAAAAAGAGAGTTAGTCTATTTTTTATGTAGTTTATGATTGCGAGGACGAAGATCATAACTTCTATATTGAGTGGATTTGCTTCTAGCACCAGTATGAGTGCCATCAGGAGGAGCTTGTGACAGTACCGATTTACTGGGACATGAAGATGTTTGCTGGCATTTAGAAGAAGAAAGAATTTGAGGAGAAGTATTACAAGCTGCATCATGATTTGAAACTTGAATAGAAGAGTGCTGTCTCACAGGAGTGGAGGATGCATTATCAACAGCTGGTTGATCATGTGATGCACCTTTTGAAGAAACTGAAGGATGTTGCAGTGCTTCATTTCTCTTTTGAAGCTTCAAGATTCGATTAGTGTGAATCAACATTGGTGAAGCATGACTATTATTGGGATCTTGAATTTGAATGAGCACAGGAGAAATTATTTTCTTGACCACGTATGGGCCTTGTATCTTTTTGTTAAACACAGTAGGAAATTTTGCATAAACAATGTCATTAACATTGATGTTGGAAAACTTTAATTTTTCTCTGGATTTTTGGTACACCTTTTGTCTGGATGATTCGTTATTCTTGTAAGCTTGATAGTATATTTTTTCAATAACATCCATCAATTTATGAATTTCATATGCAGTGTTGAGAATTTTCCATGAAACTTGAGATTTATAATTGGAATAAATATCATTTATTTCTCTGCCAAAATGAAGAAGATTTGGAGTGAATTTTGTGGCTGGATGAGGTGTAGCATTATATATGGATTGGTGAATTTTTAGAGCAGTTGGTATATCACATCCTTGTGAAGCCATTGTGTTCACAGACGATTTTATTTGAGAATTGACACGTTCACTTAAACCGTTAGCTTGGGGATGGGCTACAGAACTATGTTCCAACTTAATGCCAAGCTTTTTGTTAAAATATGCAAACATATCACTAGTAAATTGAGAACCATGATCAGTAAGAGTTAATTCAGGTTTTCCATGAGTGGAAATATAATGCAATAAAGCCTTTGTAACTGACTCAGCACTGATATTATTCAAGGCATATAATTCTAAATGACGAGAAAAATGGTCTATCATGGTCAACACATATTGACGATTTCTCAATGGGCCGAGTAAATCCATAGAGACCTTTTGATTGGGAGCTGTTGGGAGTGGTGCAGGTAGGTATGGAGCAGTGTTTTTTTTATGATTCTTATTTACTAAACAAATTTCACAAGAGTTGACATAATTAATGGTATCAGAAACAAGGGTTTTCCAGGTAAATCTTTTCTTTAAATTAACAATGGTTTTATGAATTCCAGTATGAGTAATATGAGCAATTCTTAAGGCCTTTGCTCTAAGTGACACAGGTAACACAGCTTTGTGTAGCTCGATATCTTCTGAAGAGAAATGAGCATTATAGCAAAGTAACTCATTACTTGGATTAATATAGTAGCCATTTAAACTTTTAGATTTTTTGTTATTTTTAAGATCTTCATAAATTTGTTTGATTTTTGGGTCCTTTTGTTGTTCAGAGAAGATGGTGTGATCAAGAATTTCTAATAAAGGATCTTGATTATTATCCTTAGTTAGAAGTGAAGAGTCACTTTGAAGATGACATGTGTGGTGGACTTTGTGAACTAAACCACATGGAAATTGGGAAATGTCATTATGTAAATCGTTTTGATTATCAACAATGGGTAGAGGTTCTTGTGAAGAAATAAGATCTGGATTATTATTGAGATCTTCAGTAGGAATGTGAGGAGTTCTACTTAGAAAATCTGCCAAGACATTTTCTTTGCCTGGAACATGTTGGAATGTGTACGAGTATTCTGACAGTTCTAACATCCAACGAGTAGTAATATCAGCAGGTGATGTAGCTTTTTTATAATTATTAAGTGGTTTGGCATCAGATAGTAGAATAAAGGGTCGACCAAAAATATAGTATTTAAAAGCAGTTATGCCTTTGTAAATGGCATAAAGTTCCAATTTGATGGCAGGGTAGTGTCTTTCTGATTGAGATAGAGTTTTAGAATAATAGGAGATAGGTTTTAGTTCACCATCAAATTTCTGCATAAGGACAGCCGATATTGCTGTTTTTGAGGCATCTGTATTAACATAAAATGTTTCATTCCAATTAGGAAGATTGAGCATAGGTTTATGAAAGAAAATGTCCTGTAATTCTTTAAATGCATTTTCTTGTTCAGATTTCCAAGAAAACTTATTTTTAGGTTTGGTGACTTCGATGAGAGGAGCAATCAATTTAGAAAAATTAGGTATAATGGATCTATAAAATGAACACAAGCCGATAAAACTCTTTGTTTGCCTCTTGGTTTTAGGCGTTGGAAAGGAAGTAATTTTTAAAATGTTACTTGTAATAGGAAGAATTTTATGATCTGTGAGTTGGAAACCCAAAAAGTTAATGCTTGTTTGCATAAATGCACATTTTTCAGGAGACAGAGTAATGTTATTAGCAATGAGAGTGTCTAATAGCTTTGTGAGTTTCATGGACATTTCTTCAAATGAATTAGCACCCACTACAATATCGTCTTGATATGCATAACAGGAATCAATTTGAGATAATTGAATAACAGAGTCGATTAATTGTTGGAAAGTGCTGGCGGCCGTCTTCAAGCCAAATACTAAACGTAAATAGGTAAAAATTCCCCATGGAGTAGTAAAACTAAGTTTATCTTGCATATCTTTAGGTACAGCAATCTGCCAATAAGCAGAGGGTAAGTCAAGAGTGGTATAATATTTAAATTTTGACAACTGCACCAATAGATTTTGAATTCTAGGAAGAGGATATGATGATGGGATTATAATCGAATTTAACAATCTTAAATCAAGAGCCAAACGATACTTTTGAGGCTTAGACATATCAGTTCTCTTCTTTTTAACAAGAAGCATGGGACAGGCCCAAGATGAATTTGATCTCTCAATAATGCCAGCTTTCAGCATTTGATCAATTTGGTCAAGAGCTTCTTGTTCAAGAGCTTGAGGTACAGGAAAAGGTAATGTTTTTACTGGATGAGAATTTAGCATGGTAAACTGAGGATTGACCAGGTCAGTATGACCTAAAGTGTCAAGAGATTTCGAAAAGGCAAGCGCTTTACTACATAATAATTTTGTTAAAGCTTCCCTTTCATGAGGAGGTAAATGTTTAAGATCAAAGTCATTTGGAGATAATTCTTGAATACGTTTTCTTTTAATCTCTTCAGATGGCAAAATTAAATTACAGTATTCGTTTTCAAAGTCTAAATCAAAAGAGTATTCTTCAATATCTTTTTCATCTACATTGATACATTCACCAATAATTGAATTTTTATTTAAATGAATATCGAGCTTTGAAATATTCTGACATACAACCAAAAATAAATCATTTTGAATGGAAGATTTTGAGTGTAATGATTCATGTAATACCAGACCCTTGTTTTTTAAATTGGGTTTAAAAAGAAAATATTCAGATGGAGGATTCAGATACTTCACATGTAAATACACAAAAGAATTAGGAGGTATTAATTCTCTATTGAGTAATTGTACCATATTGGAACTCACCAAAACTTTGTTACCAATACTTAAATGAGTTTGCTTTTCACCAAAATAGTTACCATCATTAGTATTCTCAGCTGAGAAATTCTTACTAGGAATATTATTATCATTAGTAGACACATAATTCATCACATTAGCATAATCAGTTGGAAAATAATTAGCAAAATAAGTAGAATGACCATCAATATAAGGATTATGAAAATTCATAGCAGAATGAGCCATACTATTTGTAAACAAACCATTATTTTGAACATTATAACAATAAGGATAGGTTGTATAATTGTTGGACAACTGCAAACTTGAATTATCACAATTTGCACAAGTATTATCAATGTAAGTATCACTCGTTAGATTATTTGATATAGGCCTTTCATAAGAAGGCATTCTGTGTGCATCAAGAGAATATGGTACATTTGAATTCACATAATTATATTCAGAATTCATAAAATAGCAAGTAGGAGATTCATTATAACTTTGAAAAGGAATGTGCTTGTCTTTAAGTAATATAGACTTAAAGCTTGGTGAAATAGTAATAGAATGTTTGTTAATAAACTCAAAGCCAAGTATGGCTTGAAAGTGAACATTTTGAATTTTTGTAAGGTAAAATACATGATGAAAAAAATATTTATCAATCTTAAAAGCTATCTCTATGCATCCTTTGAAGAAGACCTTAGAATTTATGGTCGATACAGATACATTTCTGGATAAAAATTTGTAATGAAGCCTGGATTTAATGCTATTAAAGCATTCTTCATCCAAGAGAGATAAACTTGATCCAGTATCTATTAATGTGGCGATTTCATTATGTTGAACATTTATTAGGATGCATGGAAGAACATAAGAGTTGTTAAAAGAACTGCATATGACATGATTTTCTTGTATGTCATCATTATTTTCAACATTTTGTTTAGATGTCAAATAATTATGTAAACAGGAAGATTTGTTAGACTTAGATGTCATAGGAGAAGTTTGGACAGCTGTGGATGCCACTAAAGTGACTGACGAGCGTTTGTCTAATTGTTGATGTTTGTTGTTGTTGTCAAAGTGTACTGACCCTGAATGAGAATTACGGGAGAGAAGGCGGTCAGTAGAACCAGTCTCCCTTATTTGTTTAAATGATAAACATTGTTATTTTCAGAAGAAGAAGAGGTGTGGCTTTTCTTTCTGTAAGGGTGAGACGAAACCTGAGTTGAAGAGTTTTGATTAGAATTACCAATAATGTTTTTGAATTTGTAGCATGAGTCCATACGATGATTAAATTTCCCACAGAACGCACACTGCACAACATCTCGTCTGTGATAAAAGGATGTAGAATTTTTTTTGTGAGAATATTTGTCAAAGGTTGGTTGATAAGGACGTTTCCGGTGAAAGTTTTGATGACGAAAATTATTGTTACGTTTATTTGTAGCCTCTTGTCTCGGTGGAGAAGGCGAAAATGTCCTAGGTCTTCTTTGAAAATTACGAGAAGTATGAGAACTGTCCTTTTGAGTTTGTAAAGGAGAGTAGTTGGTTTGAGAATTGTGATAAATTTTGTCCTTCGTATGCTTTATAGGAGTTTTATGAAGAGTATTACTAGAATTATCGTGGACATTTTCAGAATCGATACAATAGGCTTGATTAAAATTTTCATAAGATTTTTTAGGGGGAGAGTCATAAATATTTTGAAGAAAAATTGCTCGTTCAAGAGCTAATTCGAAGGACGTAATATTTTCTTCTAAGATTTTACGTTTGATTTGCTTAGGTAAAGCCTCAAGAAAATGAGTAAACTTTAATGAATTAAGAGCAGAAAGATCCAATTTTGGGTAAGCAAGTCGAAGTTGTTTATCCAACCGAAAAGCAAAATTTTTAACTGATTCATTTGAATCTAAGGTCAAGTTCTGTAAAGATTTTAGAGAAACAGACTTTTTTGTGGGTAAGAAATAGTCTATAAATGCCTTTCGAATTTCACTAAAATTAGAGTTCTTGAGCTGTGACTGAGTTTCCAGAAAGAAGAGTAAGGCGGTGCCCTCAAGTTTTGATTTAAAGAGAACAAAAAGTTCCTTGTCTGTAAAGTTATTTAGTTCCTGTAAGTCAGATAATTGATCGAAGAAAAATTCTACAGTCTGAGGGTTACCGTCGAAAGGTTGGATTGCAATATTTAGTTTGGCTTTTGGAGGCATGATGAAATAATTAATATAAGAACTCAATGTATGACATGATAAATTTGGTTATTTGGCAGGTCCTATGATGAACAATATATATAAATTGACCCGTTACTTAAAATATTGATGACTTTCATTTACTTCATACATCATTTTTATATGTAAAAAAAAGAAGAAAACGTATATTAACATATTAGTATCATATGAAGAATATAAGACCCAAATATTTTATGTAAATATTTATATATAATATGGCTCAAAACATAAATTATTATATGTATGACAAGAAGAATAATTTATCTTAGCATGAACAATAATTTTTACCAGTACCTCCGTTAAATAATGCATATATTAGTTATAAATTATAATAATGCAAGAAGAAATATATTGATAAATTATGTTGTATATATAATGCACTGCTCCAGAAAAAAATAATATTTCAATACAAGATCAATATAAATATTGTATTTGATTACTGCACCATACCCAACAAAATATAATTATATAAAACATTAATCACTATATGAAGAAAAATAACTTGAAAAAAAAATAATGAAGAATGTTCAAGCGTTGGTCACGGCTCCAAAAGAAATTAAGTTGTTGTGTTTGAGCTGACGCTTTGGTCAGGGTATCAAAGAAAATATAATGTTATGTTTATTTGAAAGTGGAGAAAGCACTTTTTATTTGCCTCTACCCACAACTAGGCCAAAGTGATCGTGATAATGATAGCACATCACGGAGAATGGGGGCCTGCAAACGACCCTAATTACTCTCTTCATTATTTCATTTAAAATAATAAAAATATTCTTTATCCAATGATGAAGAAAAATCAAGTATAAAGTTATAAAAATATAAAATTAAAAAGGTAAAAAGTTACCTGTTGAATCCTTGGCTTTTGATGACAAATAAATCCAGACAATAGGCACAAGAAATTAATATACGAACAATTTTCGAAGAAAAAAAAAATATATTTTATTTCATGAAGTACTTGTTGCTTTTTTTCATGAATAAATATTTCTTCACAAATTTATATTTTTGGTGACTCGTACATATTAATTTCTCACTTGATAAACAACCATTTCATAACATATGTTAATCACAACTATTGCTATCTCCAAGCAATAAAAATTCTTTTCATAACATATTCTAGATATCTCAACAACATGTAATTAAACAATTTTCTTCATGACATAAAAGGAGAATAAATTATTATTTCTTTTTGAAAAAGAACACCTCTCATAATATGAACTTTCAAAACAAAATACATCATACTTCATATTGTATAGATACATGCCAATATTTTCTTTATAACGCCCCGTAAATATTAAAAAAAATTATATATATATTGGGCCAGATAATGAAGTAAAAAGGACTTATGCAAATAAAATTTCTTCACCTGACGAAAGAAAAATCTTCACCAAGACGTCATGTAAACTATAATATTATTTCTTGAAAACAAAACAGTTCTTCACCTCTGCCTACTTCTCAGAGGATGGAGAATAAAAAGATTATCGAAGAATTGGGCACATTAGATTTGTAGAAGAAAACTCGTTGATGAAGAGATGATGAGAAAATGAATGAATATTTATAAAATACGTGACGACATTTTTACAACACTTGTGAAGATAACACGAGAGCATAAACTGAAGACGTATAATGAGACCTTATATAATTTCCGTAATCCAAGAAGAGAATGCACAAACAAAACAATTTTCGGGATGCTATTGCAGTGAGAAGTGCCTTGCTACTAGCCGCCTTGAAAACTCAACATCATTTCCAAAAAGAGAAGGCACAAACGAATACATTCAGGAATGCATTAAACCACTTCATTGCTCCTCGCAGCACAGAGGGACTTGGCTTAACAGAAATCAACATCACTTTCCTAGATGAATTTTGAGGGCAGCACTTTTTCTTTGCCGCACTTAAAAAAAATCAGCATCGTAATAATCTCAACATAACAAAAAAAAACCGTTCCATCCTTCGTTAACGGGGGAGCACCTCTGCCCCGAACTTTCACTCATGCGACTGCATCCATCACAGCAGGTGTCTATCGGCGCAACTAACGCAGGTGGCCGCGAGCCCAGGGGAAAAGGAGAAAGGGTTATTGTAAATGCAAAATACGCCAATTTGGCAGTTAGCAACAGAGGGGGTGAGGAAAAACTAAGCCAAATTACAATATACAGTATGAAAAGATATGTAACTAATAAGAATAAAATTGATAACCATCTTAAGAAGGAAGGCCAAAGCTGGTGGCCATGTACATAACGGCTTGAAATACGTCACCTGTGGAATTTAATTTGATAGGTTAGGGGTGTGTCCGAATAAACGGAAGTTCCACCCAAAAGAACTAGCGAGAAAGTTCTCGAACAAATTTAAAACCGGAAGGAATGATTTCAAACAAAATTTTACCGGCTTGGAACATTCGAAAGCTAAGCAAGAAAGAAAACATTACAGGCGACGAAATGAAAATAAGCGAAACCGAAATTAAATTTAAATTGAGAACATTAATAAAAAGGAAGGTGATATGAAATAAAATGGCTAATAAAATTGAATTAAACTAAACATATGGGGGGGGTTATGGAGTAACCACCACAGTGTGTACGTAATGCGATAACTCCTGATAGAAATATCCAATTTGCTTCAAATTTTGGACATAGATTTATCCTGATAATGAACTTTCCTGATTAGTTTCAGAGGTTCATTAAATAAGAATAAGGGGAGGAGAACAAAAGGCTAATCCGCACCCCCCCCCCCCCACACACACACACACCTCAATAATTTAGTTAAGTCAGTTTTCCATTTAAAATGATCAGATTTTATTAAAATTTTAGGTATAATATCATTTTGATAAGGTACATCCGCGATCAGTTGTGGGTGTTCATTGTTTACGTATAAAGAAAGGAGCAATGTGAGGTAACACTCTTAATTTATGTAAATAGGTTTTTCAGAGAGAATTTACCGATTTGTTTGAAATTTTGGATGTATGTTCCTTCTGATAAGGCGTTTACTTGATTAATTTGGGGGGTTCTGAGATATCAACATAGAACGGATTTTTTTTCAATCGGATAGAGACTTTCGGTTTTATGAAAAGATTTTTAATTCGTAACAGATATTGGTTTTCGCACACATCACTTCAGGCGAAATTGTTCATATTAAGAAACTAAATATCCGAATCCTTTTAAAAACTAGTTGGATGTGTCAATCCCAAAACTTTCTTCTATCTCATAAGTACATTTTAATATTTAAAAAAAAAAAAGTGGTGACCCCAGAGTTACTCATTATCGAATTTCCTCGAACATTTGACCTAGCCTAATGAGATTCTGGTATCCGAAATGCCTAAAACGCAAAATTTAATTAATATTCTGAGAAAATGAGCTTAGTAATGCCTCATGTTGGGTAATTTATACTAAAACCTAAAAAGCATCTATTTATGTCAAGACCTAACAGAATCTGAAATTTGATGGAATTTCGTCCATTAGTTCTTGAGATATAGTTATAACAAAAGATTTGCAAAACGTAGCACAGCAACACCATATCGTGGACAATTTATGCCAAAACGTAAAAAAGCGTCTAATTATGTTATGGTGTAAAAGAATATGAAGTTTGATGAAATTCTGTGCATTAGTTCTTGAGATATGGCTAGTTAAAAAAAACCGTGTAAAATATAGCACAGCAGCACCATCAGTTGAAGGATTTATAACAAAACGTAATCATCGTGTAATTATGTTATATGTCATTTTGTAACAAAATCTGAAGTTTGATGAAATTCTGCGCGTTTGTTGTTGAGATATAGCTATCGGAAAAATCGTGCAAAATGCAGCATAGCTGCACTACCTGTTGCAAGGTTAATAACAAAATGTAATCAGCGTCTAATTATATTATACATTCTAGTGTAACAGAATCTAAAATTTGATGAAGTTTTCTGCATTAGTTCTTGAGATATAGTTATCGCAAAAATCGTGCAAAATGTAGCATAGCAGCGCCACCTATAAAGCAGTTCACACCAAAACCTTATCCGTGGCTATGTATCTCAAGGTATCGCGGATACTGAAGTTTGGTGAAATTCTGTGCATTAGTTCTTGAGATATAGCTATCATGAAAATCATGAAAAACGTGGCATAGCAGCGCCACCTGCTGGCCAATTTACACCAAAACTTAATCGGCGTCTATGTATATCAAGGGGTCATAGAATCTGAAGTTTGGTGAATTTCTGTGCATTAGTTCTTGAGATATAGCAATCTTGAAAATCATGAAAAACGTAGTATAGCAGCGCCACCTGCAGGCCAATTTTCACCAAAAACCAATAGGCACTAATTCATATCAAGGTCTAACTGAATATAAAATTTTATTAAATTTCGAGCATTAGTTCTTGAGATAGAGCGCCCACAAATTTTTTGTCACATACAGACAGACAGACTCACAGACAGACACACAGACTCACAGACAGACGGACAGACTCACAGACAGACATTTTCTAAAAATAGTCAAAACGTGTTCAGGACCTTCTAAAACGTATAAATCCGTCGAAAACCGGAAGTCGAAAATTTTCATGAATCCAATACTTTCTTCTTGTAAAGATAGAAGAAAGTAATAAGGAAAAGCTTAAATAAAGCATGACACTTGAAATTTAGGAGTGTGGGGGGGGGGGGTAGAGTAAGAAAACACTAGATTTTTTTTTTTTTTTTTTTTTTTTTTTTTTTTTTTTTAATCTCGGCATTTTTTAAGGTTTTAGATGATAATTAAATATTACCATTATTTGAAACTTTTAGAAACATAATAAAACATGATGTTAAATATTTAAGAAAAAAGATGGCGCGTCAAATACCACTATTTTCTATTAGTAATTTTTGTAAAAATGTTAAATTCTTGTTGGAACTGTTTAAAACTTTGTGATAGTTTATAACACATGATAAAAATTGTAAAAAAAGTCCCATTACGAAAGGGAAAGAGGGGGGGGGGCGAAGAAAATCAGGAAATATAACGGAAATTCTAGGTTGATCTAGTTGAAACTTTAAGATAGTTTATGACGCATGATATAAATTTATAAAAATATGTTCCGGGTTTAATGCCACTATTGACGAATAGTGATTTTTGAACGATTTACATGAAAATGTAATCAGAATCAATTTATATCAGGGACTATCTGAATATAAATTTATATTAAATTCCGTTCATTAGTTCTTGAGATACAGCTATTGTAAAAATTGTTAAAAATGCAGCATAGCATAGCCATGTTGACTGATTTACTTCAAAATAGAAACAACACCAACTCATCTCATGGCCGAACTGAATCTCATGTTTGGTGGAAATTCGTGTATTAGTTAAGATAAAGCTAATGCGTAAATCATAAAAAATGCAAAACAGCAGCTCCACTTGATGAGCAATTTACACCAAAAACTAATCAGCATCAATTTAGATCAGAGACTACCTGAATGTAAATTTTTATTAAATTTCGTGCATTAATTCTTCAGCCGCATCCCTACAGCTTACGACAGCGTATATCAGCTGTGCTGCACACGTACTGCCGAATGCCCTCTTTCTTTTCGAACGAACTTCGAAGCGAACGAAATTCAAATCGTAGCAAGCGTGCTGAGTACGCACCGCCGAATGTAATCCTCCTTTTCGAAAGAGCCTCGAAGCGAACGAATTTCCAACCATATCCCCGCTGCCTAGGCCAGTCAGATAGCGGACGAAGCCAGCAAGTTTTAACTAAGCCATGTTATATTAGTTTCTCATTCCAACACCAAGGAGTGCACTCTATTATTAACAAAACTGTATCTGAATGAAACTCCGTTAAACAACCTAATAGTAGATATGTTACTTGAGATCGCGGTGCTTTAAAAGCTAGAATTTCCGTTATATTTCGCGATTTTGTTCGCATCCACACCCTCTTTCACGCCGAAATGTGACTTTTTTTATAAATTTATATCAAATATGCCATAAATTGTCAGTTTCAAAACTGTAAGTTTCATAAACTGTAAGTTTCAAAATGTTCCAACAAGAATATAACATTTTTACAAAAATTACTATTAGTAAATAGTGGTATTTAGATGCGGAATCTTTTTTCTTAAATATTTATCATCATGTTTTTTCTCTTCGAGATTCATTCGCTTCAACGTACGCCCGTTTCGAGATTTTATATAAAACAAGGGGCCCGATAGCGGGCGAAGCCGGCTGATTTGAACTAAATCGCTTCCAAATTCCAACACTTGGGTGCTTGTGTTATATTAATTCCACATTGGTCCGTTATATTAGTCGCTATATATTAGTCCGACGTACGTACGTACATAGTATGTACATACGTACGTACATACATACATACGTACATGGTTACATACACACACACACAGAATTTACGAGCACATTAGCTCTAAGGCTTTGATAGTATGTGAGCTAAAAGCGAGTCAAATTGCATCGGCCTAGGATAAATTAGATCAAAACTAAAAAGTTGGCGCCGTGGCGATCTTTAGATTCAATAAAATCACGCCAAATTGAATTGGCCTAGTACAATCTAGTTCGGCCTAGGATAAACTAGTTCAAACCAATGAATAACAGGCTAAACTAGTTCATCCTAATGACCGTTCGGCCAAACTAGTTTGGCCTAGGAAAATCTAGTTTATCCGATGGGCGTTCGGATAGACTAGTTTGGCCTAGGAAAAACTAGTTTATCCGATGGGCGTTCGGATAGACTAGTTTGGCCTAGGAAAAACTAGTTTATTCTATGAGCATTAGGATAGACTAGTTTGGCCTAGGAAAAACTAGTCTATCCGATGGGCATTAGGATAGACTAGTTTGGACTAGGCCAATCTAGTTTGGCCTAAAATCGGGTTTGGCCTGTAACATCACTAAAGGGAACGTATTCGTTGAAAATTTCCTTTTATTCATGTATGTTAAAATGAAACCAAACTGGGATTTTTCAGTTTGTTTTAAGTTAAGCAATTTTGATTTAAATGAAGGTTAGTACACTGCAAATATATATATATATATATATATATTAAATAGCATTCAATGTAATAAGTAAAAATATAATTATACAAATGTATTTTTCGCGTCTGTTTTTATTGCTGACAGTTTAAAAAAATCAATATATTCTAAAAAATTAAAGAAAAACAAACTCTTACTTCATAATTCGCATACTTATTTTAGATATTCCTTAAAAAAAAAAAAAAAACTATTTTTTTAGAAGTAAAGTTACGGAAATCTGTATGTTTCCTAAAATGTTACCTATACGCTGTAAAAATAAATAAATAATGATGTAAATCTACAAAATTTGATTTTGTAAAGCTATAGAAATCTTTAGCTTTACAAATAAATCTATTAAAATTACGGCAATTTTACTAAAATTTCATGTGTAACCCGGATTGCAGGTATATAAAAAGTTCTAAGCATCCCAGTTTCCAAATAAACTCTTAGTAACATTTTGGATTTTTTTATTTACAGTACAAACGTGTATACGTTGCATGAATTTTTATTTTTGCCATTACATATAAAATTTCACGACTCCCAGTTTCATAGAAAAAATTTTATAACTTTATGTAGCTTTATTGTAAGAAGTGAAAGATCAATTTATGGCGATTCATTATTGCAACAGTAATGCGTATAACAGAAATTCTTCCAATGAAATAATAATATGATATACGAGTTAGCTTTACATAAGACATATTTACATAAAATACAGACATTGCAGAAATATTGTTTGTTCGTTAGATATATTGGTAGTGAAATAACGCTTTAGAGAACTAGAGCGTCATTTCCGATGTTTTGTACTCCAATATTGAGAAAGTATATCACGAGAAATCCTATGAATAAAGAATTCAAACAGTTTTCGTCAAATGTTGTTTTGTAAATAGGTTTGTAAATTTCGTAAATGAAATAAGGTAACTTTGGCTCATTAAGTTCAACTTTGGCCCAAGAAAGAGAAGCGATTAAATCTGTTATATTTCCTACATCGTTTATGATGTAGACATTTTTATCTAAAAATATAGGTAATAGTATTAGCTGGGGGCTGGCGATTCATTGTAAATAATTCGCCAAGTTCCATCTTAGCAGTCAAAGTCAAACAAAAACGCGTGAATACGGTGAGAATTTAGCTCTTATAGCTTATGTCTACCAAGCTGTAAATTAATTTATGTGTCGATCAAAGCTTAGTGTAAAATTTTGGTGCAACATTGGACAATCCATTATCATTTAATTTTTTGCATATATTCCCTATCAGCGAACATATATTCTTTATATCAATGAAAACACACACACACACACATATATATACATGGTTTTGTGATAACAACATTCATTTAAAAAAATAATCCAGTATCTAAAAAAAATAAATATTGATATGGTTTGTTCATTTTTTTCGTACGCACTTTTTAATATTATACATAAATACTTCAAATAGAGTAAATCGTATATCTTTGACTTGATTAAATGCTTATAAAACAAGTACATTTTGAAAACATTTTCTAGATTTTAATACGAATCATCATGAATGGTAATTTAAAAATTTTTGCTTCGAAGCTCCTGTTTTAAACAATATTTAATGTTTGATAAAATATTTTAAGCTAAATAAAAATTGTTACTTTCAAAAAGAGCTTTTAAAATTCTATAATATGTTGAAAGATCTGCATACAAAAAATGTAGGCTACTTGCTGATACTGAAAAATGCCCTCAAATCATAATAGACTCATAGGCGTAGCTATAAGAAGAATGACAAGTATTACAGAATTTGCAAAGGAACAACATGTTTGTTACGAAAACACGTGTTCAACCGTTTGAAGAATTTATCATACCACCAGAACAATATTTTTATGTAATAGCTAACAACAAAATGTTTATTAATTTGAAAATAATTATTACACTCATATTAAGTAAATAATCCACTTATGTTGAAAATATGAAAATTAATACATAATTTTTACGCTGCATCTGTTGATAGTTAGATTTTGTTAGTTTATTAACAAGGACAGTCATTGTTCCAAGATAAAATAAACAACTTTTTATTAAAAATTGGTCTAAAAAACTTACCACGCTCTTTTTTGCCCTATCTCTGACTAATTCATTTTAATTATTTAATATATGTTAACTATAGGTTATAATGAGATCATATAATGCATATTAAAGCATTTACACCAGTAATTACAGTTTTCAAAAGTTCAAGCAGATTATAAGGAAGTATAATCCACATGCAAATCCCATTAACGATAGATTCTAACAATGCTCACAGACATTAGAATTCTTGAAAATGGAACTATCAGTCACATTTTTAATATGGAATGATTTACAGTAGAAAATCTTAAAAAAAAAAAAAAAACAATTATAATGCATTGAAACACATATTTAACATCAACAGATATATTTTGCTCCATTTCTTATTTCAAATTTCAGAAATAGGTTTAATTATAAAATTCCCACGCCATATAATCAAAGTTATGCGTATATAGAAGAAAACTTGAATATTCAAGAACGTCATCAGTACTTTTATTTGTGAGTGCATATTTACCTATATATCCATTTAATCCCTTACCACGCGGGATTTTCTATTTTTATGGTTTTTGAAGTCATCATATCAAACTGAGAAAAGTAAATAAATTTCAAATTTTCAGCTAAAATTTGATATTTAATAGTGTTTTTTATATGGACACATTTAGAACTTTAAAATATTCTGTTGTTATAGTTTACAATTAATGAGCTTAAAATAATTAATTTTATGTACTTATCACTCTGATAACTCACATGATGCAGTAAAACGAGCACATAGGTACAAATTTGTTGGTAAATAAATTATAGTAATTGTACTTTTTCTAATATAATATAAAAGAATGAAATATACTTATATAAGATCGCACTGTGTAATACCTATAGAAAACCATCTGTGTAAGTTACGTTAAGGAGGCTGGTCACTCAGCTACAGAATTATCCTCCGTAATGCTAAGTCTATGGATGTTTGATGCACTCTTATATGTAAAACATCTGTTTTTTCTGGAAAATTGGTATTTTTTTCATTTTTCTGTTTACTGTTCTTAAAAGATGTTTCTTTTTTTCTTAGTTCTTAGAATATCTCTGAAATGCATCCTTAATTTAATATTATATGTGATAAACGCTGGCGAACTCTGAGAAAATTTTAATACGTTATGCAAATTAAGTATATACTTTAGAAAAAAATTAAAATTTAAAAAAAGAAGCATATACAAAAAAATAAAGGTTCAAAATAGTAATTTTCCAAGGATATATTTTAAATATATGAATGCATGAAATGCGCATCGATTTACAATCGTGAGGGTAATTTAGAGGCCTAGTAACCATCCCCCTTAAGTGCGGTGTATGTGTTTAATAGTTAACAATTTTTCATGAAATAAAACTTCCTTTATTGGATTTCGTTTCTAGAAAAAACAGATTTAAAATATTAACGCAACACAAGTTTTTGTAGTTTAATCCCCATAAGCATCTCTCAAAGCTCTTCACAATATCATCAAATAGCTGCAATTTTAGAGATAGACATATTATTTGCTTTTATATTTCAGATTCTTTTTCATTCAGACATGGAAAATTTTTCGAATTAGAAATTTTGCATTAACGCAAAAACGATAATCTAGTATAAACTATGTTAACGATACATCGTAAAATTTCCATAAAATTGCTTTATTAATTATTGCTTAAATTTTGGTGATTAAATTTTAATACTGTTATTTTAGATTCATTCTTAAACTTTACTATTGGAATAGAATAAGCTACATATTTTTTAATATGGTGTTGACACCGCAAATATTATTAATAATAAAAATATATTGAAGTAAAATGAATATTTATTGTGGTTAATAGTTTTTCTATTAGATGTACTTCTTTTTATCTTTAGACCAAAAAAAAAAAAAAAAAAAAAAAAAAAAAAGAAAGAAATATGTTTATAGTAAACCTTTTTATTATAAAACATCTTATTTCTGAACATTAATCGAAGAAGCACTTATACCATTGAAAGCAAACTCTAGTTATTTTAGGGTTCATATATTATTAGTTAACTTTTTGAAACACAGAAACAACAAAAGTTGAATGAACAAAAAACAACATAAGGCATATAAAAGCACATCGTTTCTCCTTTATAAGCCAAACCAAAGATTTTTTTTTCTATTCTACCAAGACAAAAGATGAAAACAAAATAAATTACTCTAAAACAAATATCTTTCAGTCAAAATACTAGATTCTAAGTGTTGGATTCTTCGTAGATATCGGATTAAGCACGTAGAAAAACATCAAAGTCATTGCTCAAAGGTTACTCTAACTAGGTAATTTGGACAGCGTTTTTCTTTTTTCTTTTTATACTTATGTAAGTAAAAAGCACAAGTTAAAATGTGAATAAGTTAAAACTTTTAGCAAAAGTATTTAAAAGATATCGTACCTATAAGGAAAGCATTTTATATCTCATTTTTGCATGGTACAGTTATAATTTTATTTCTATTAGGATACGTTTCACACTGTTGAATATGAAAATAGTAAAATGCATACTGGTAAATATCATGTGTATATTTTTAAAAAGGTTTTCAGTAGATTAGTTCTACCTTTAACCGTCACGTATTTATAAACCAAAGTGTATAAAACTAAAATATATATATATGTGGGTCGGCATCGGTGTCTAGGGATAATGAATAATTACTCACAGTCCTTTTTCAAGACTAACACATTTAATAAAAAAACGTACAGACACAATAAAAATGAAGATACAGTAACTTAACTACAAGATTGCATACTCAAAACACGCGGCTTCTGCATGTCGTTCGGAATAGAAAAACATTTTTAAGAACACAAAGGGGTTGCATCCTCACATAACACGGCTCTCCCATCGGAGCCGAAAAACCAACTGCCCGCTTTTTCTGTTACGTCAATGACGCCTTCCCTCCCCGACGTTGCCAGATACATCAGAATAGAAATTGAAGCAATGAAAATAAGTTACAGTTATAGTTAAATTACGTACAACAATGATAAAGAAATGAATGATAATAAAGTAATAATAATGACATTTCCCACATATATATATATATATATATATATATATATATATATATATATATATATATATATATGTAATATTTTTCTTTTGTCAGAAGTTTAAATAAAACTAAAAGAATGCTTGTTAAAATGTGTTTTAGAACGCTTAGTATATTTTTTAAGAATAAAATACACGAGTTGAATAATTCAGTGAAAGATTTTTATTCCTTCTAATAACATAACCATGAGAAACACATATTTAATGCAGTTTTTCAGCCAACGGCGCTATGTTTTATTTTCTAAGATGCTGAATGTCCTATAATATATATATATATATATATACATATATATATATATATATATAATTAAACTCTTTTTACAAAGGTTTGGTTAAAGCGAGCATTGGGTATAAAACGTTGAACGTGTACGTTAACAAATCTTTCTCATAAAAATGATATTATTATTTTCCCACTTTATACGAGCTAGTAAAGCTGAATAATTCCTCGGATAATACGAGGAAACAATATATGAGGAAACAGATTTGATGAACTTTTTGGCGAAAAAGTATTGTAGAATTAAGAAACTTATTGTTTCCTTACTGAGCACTGTTCTCTCTGTAGCAATAATTATAACTACATTGGTGTTATATAGTATATATAGTTATATTACATATAACTACAGACATATATAGCTATAGTTATATATATATAGTTACATTACAATATAACTATTTTCAAAATATAGTAATTTCTCAACTTTGCATTTAAAAAAAGACAAATGTTTCTTAATTTACAACAAATGTAACTATAAACACGAATCAAAATATAAAATTTATATTTATATACGAATTTATATCTTCATTTATATTAAATTCCCAAAACTTTTGCTAAATTACGTTAGTTTTTCCGAATTTTAATAGAATTTAGAAAATTTAATTTGAATTTATTCATTGTGGATATAATGTTATCATGTTCTTCCCTTATGATACATAAAATGCTTCAATTATCTTTAACATAATGTTCATCGTCTAAACAGAGTTTAACCATTACGAAATCAGACACAATTTAAATTTTTTTCATGTTTACATGAAGATGCAGTTACTTAATTAAAATCAAGTTTTACACAGATATTTTAAATTTTTATCATTATTTAACATGAATATTATATAGTGTATGTTCTTTTTAGATGCTTACATTTAACTCCTCAGTTTAAATAAGCACTTAATAATTATATTAGGTAAGAGTAATACAAAGTTTTAAACATTTTAAGTTTCATCTTTGCAACCCTTTTATATTTGGAAATTTTCCATCTTAGAACGTGACTCAGTTTTCGATTGAACATATTTATTCTTTCTTTAATATCCACATATAGCTTCAGAGGCCACTGTAACAAATTTAGCATTTCTGTCGGTTGTTTATGTGTAAAATGGTAATTTCATCTGTATGAAAGTGTGTCAGTGGCTGCACCTAACACACCATTCTTTATCCTTTCAATTTCTTCGATCTTATTTCTTCTAATTTCTTCGATCGAATTTATTGCTGATTGGTGTCTCCATTCGTTCATCACGCCATTTTGTAGTCTTTCATTCTCAACAATTAAATTGACAGATTGCTGCTACATAATTAATTTTTGGAGCCTTAAACTTCTTTATATTGGTGTGGTTTAGGTGTTTGCGCTGCTGGCTGTGCCATCATTCTCCCTCGACTCTGATACTTCTAAATTTGTTGCCAGAAATAAAATCAGTCGGTAATGTCGTAAGTTAATGGAAGAGAAGATTCCAGCAACCATTGATACTACACAATACTTAAAATATAGTAGCATATAGCATGGTATAATAAATCTTTTGTTTGTCCATATAGATGCTATCTATTACACATTATACAGTAACTGTCTTTTAGTAAACTTGAGCTACGCATGTCAATTTTATTGTGTACTTGAAATGAAACTATTTCAGTTACTATTTCAATGTGAAATAGTAACAAGTACTAATAGTAAATAATAGTATAATAGTACAAATATAACAGATCACTCTTGACTGTCTCTGTACATATATTATACATGCTACAAACTTCTTTTTTCGACGAGATTTGTGCTATAGTAAAATTAATAGCATACAAAAACTGCAGGGTAATTGAGTATATTTAGGAGAGTTAAAGTAGATACAAATGAGTAGACGGACAGGCAAACCAAAGTCATAAATACTTTTCAGCTAACGTTAGAAATCTTAAAAAGAAAATCTTATTTTATTAAAATTTAGCTGCCAGCCTTACTAAATTCTATCTTTACCTAGTTTTAAATGAACAGAAAAGGAAAATAAAGTGATAAAAAGAAATGTAAAGATTGTCAACATTAATAACCAATACATTAAAATAAATTTACTTATTTTTTTCAGTTATTGAGAGAAAGCGTAATCGGAGATTCGCAAAAGACAATTTGCCGTACGGCATTACACGTTTATCTCTTGTTAGTCTGTTAAGTCAAATGATGCTCTTTTGTTGGCCCACGTGCATGAAAAGCAGGAAAACAGGTGCATGTGCACAGTGTCACCAATTCTAGCAATCCAAAGGGAGGTGAAAAGTGGAACAGTGTTACAGTGCCCGCTTTATTCGATTAGCCTCGAAGAAAACTCGTGGAATTCTCATTCCAACTCAGTAAAGTATAACTAAATTGATTAATACTGAAAATAGTAGTGAAGCGGTCAAATAAGTCAATATGAAGTTATATGGGAGAATATAACTTTATAACTTATCTTGCACTAAGCAGAAGCTTTCATTCATATGATGAAAGTTTTTAAAATTTAGTCTAAAAAATAAGGAAATGTTACTGGCAGATTTAAACGAAAGCCACTTTAAATTTAACACACAGTTTTTAAATTAAGAATTATTAATAAGGACCTTTATATGATAAATATGAATTTGTCATATATGAAAATAAAACATCATAAGATAATTTCTCGTTTCGTCTACAGTAATGTATGGTTTACTACGGGAAAGTGGTGAGGTATGGGACACATTTTAGAAAACTAAAAAAAACCAACTTTATTTCACAAAAAAAAGAAAAGAAAAAAAAACAATTTACCGCATACCAGATGAAATACTCTCTAATATACTTGAACAATATAGAAACATAATTTGCAGAAACAATCTTATAATAAAAGAAATTGTGAACTTTAAAATGCGTCCGGTGTCTCCCCACTAACAGGCAGACATGGGACAGCTGTAAAACAAAACTATACTTCTCAGACAGTCTGTTATCTGCTAGATATACTATCTAACAAAGATTGTCGTTTAATAATGTATGTGACATAATATCAAATTCCAATTTCCTCATCACTGAAAAGAAAATTCAGAATTGTTAGTCTTAGAGGACATTAAAAATCACCAGTCCAATTTATGTACATTTTGAAGTAAATGAATATATTATAAATGTTGTAATTAATACGCTACCCTCTAAAACATTTGTTTATTAGCAATTTATATTTATCTTATAAAAAAGAAGGATATAGACATGTTCCATTCATCCTTAAACTGACATGCTCAATTCCACTCTATACCTTCTTTTATGTTAAACATCTTTTATAAAAGACAAATGCTGCTTTTTGGTTAGTTTAATTTATGGATAATATACAGCATATTGTTACATAGATAGGTTAACTATTACATCTGTGCATAGATAAGTCATTTATAAACAGAAAGCATTAAAAATATATGAAGCCAATTTACTTTTGATTCTTGAAGTAATCTCTTTCTTTAAAAAACAATTGCAAGCTTATGCAGATCAAAAATATTTTTCATCTGAAGATTTGGCTACCATTGCTTCACTAGTAAGCAATATATGAAATATTTAGAATGATACAGAAAAAAAGGTAACTAAGGTCTAATTTCTACGACCGTCCCACTTCACCTCATTGTCCCCAAACACTAAAAAAAAAATAGTAGATTTTTCCTAATCTAAAAAATGTACTATAATCAAGATTAAAATATACAATAACTTCTTAAAAATCACCAAAGATTCTGAAAAACGTTACTTTACCGTAAAAGAGCTCATAGATTTATTTTATTTTCGAAATTTAAAGAAGAATTGATAAAAATAAATTTATGTTAGTTGCCTTTCTTTTTCAAAAACGTTTCTGAGTAGCTTTCACAATGCAACAATCACTTTTCTCAAATCGGAATATTGTACTTTCGGATGATATCAATTTTTAGATAAATATTTTGATATTAAGAAAATATGTTTAATAGATAAATATACAGTTTTAACAGTATTAACATTAGTATGAAAATTAACATTATTTTGTTATAAGCCCAGACACGAATTAAACTATGCAACTGAAAATGCTTATTTGAGAACTGATAAAAACCGAAAAAAACATTTTCCGGGTACAGAGAACTGGTTAATGTGTGGTAAAACTACTAGGAGATGTTTCTGAAAATGACAGACAGATAATAAAAAGAATAATTTTATAAATTTTTCCTTAAATATCGAAAATTTATTGTTTTCTGTGTTTTTTGAAGATAAAGATAAAGAGCTCGGAACACATTTTTATATATTTGCGATCTTTATTATTGTGCATTTTCTTAGATTAAAAAACATCTGTCGCTTTTTTCTGTTTTTTTTTTTTTTTTTTTTTTTTTTTTTGTATTACACTCACAAAAAATACAAACAATGTTTCATACTAACAATTTACAAACAATATTGAAAACAACGCATTCATTTTCACTCTCAGTTATAAAATACTCATGTGGATTATATTTTATGGAGATAAATAATGCCGATGACATGTAACTTGCAGGTCAATATGTGGAATATGTGCTTAAATAACTGTCAATATTAAAGAGATTTTTTTTTCAATAATAATAATAATATTAAATTATTCATATTCATATACAAACAATGCTGATAATAACGCGTTTTTTTTATAAGGTACCTGTACCCAATATGGATATCCTAAGGAAAATGTATTTTTTTTCACCCCCATGTACAAGTCATAGGACTCCAAAAATATGTGACCACTATCCTTGGACTATTGACTATCATTATTAAAATTAGAGACCTTATAACTATTCTGGTTTAATTCAAGTGATAAAAACAAAAAAATGTTTACAATGTCCATATAAGGAATGTTACAAATGTTACAAATGTCCATATAAGGAACTACCTGTCCTTATTATGGACAGGTGTTTCCTTATTGACTTTCTACACAGTGTGTATGGAAGAGCCACTTTTCCATGGGATTTTAGAGGAGAGGTTAATAAAAAAATGTATCTTAAAGTATTCGGATGAGGAGGGGGACAGTAAATATCTTCAGAACATTCATTTTAGAAAGGGGGGGGGTTGTCATTCCCGGTTTTTACCCTTCGAAGACCCATGCAAAGCCCCTTAGTTACTAGTAAATATTATAAAATAATATTGTTGGTTTTGCTTAGCTTTATTGCATCTGTCTGCGAATTTACATCTGTTATTACACAGTCCTCACAGCATGGACAAATAGAAACTTTTTCACCATGGGCACCAAGTCCCACATAATCCTCATGAACATATCTGTCACATGTGATGCATAGCCCTCATGTTTGAAAAAGCATCAATACTGCAAAAGAAGCAGTACCAGCTCTCCTTTGTTGAGGAATTCATATCATTGGTACCTACGATTTTGCCAAAAGATATCCAATTAGGTGGGGGGCTTCTTTTTGTTTTTCTGCAAGGGTTTTTTGGAGGAAGGTTTTTGGGGGATTGTTCAAATGGCATCTTGTTGAACAAAGATTTTACCACTTTGATGCCTTTTCAATTTATTGCTTGGCAACATTGAATTTTCTTCTTTTTTACAGTTGTAGTCGATGGGGACATAAGCTGTCCATAGTTGAACAGAAAACATTTTAAACGTTCTTAGAACAATATCTGTGAAATTTTAACTAATCTAATTGAAGGATATAAGCTTTAGATTTATTAAGTGTGTTATTTCAAAGCACCAAATTTCCCGAAAAATATGATTTAGAAAAATAGGACTGGAACAATTGTGGAAATCAATACACAATGCAAAAGAACATAAAAAGAGTTCCCAATTACACTTTAATAACCTCCCCCCCCCCTTTTTTTTATGAAAAGGTTAGATACATATCAGACAAAATGATTTTTTCTACTTAATCCAAGTCTCATATTTGCCTAATGGTATGTAACAATAAAGTTTACACAAAATATGACTTAATTTGTAATTTTATTTTCAATTATCCGTGGTATTATAATTTTCCTCTGATTCAAATAGTTTTACAAATACCTCTTATCATATTTCTAAAGCTGCGAGTGAAAACACAAAAGTTTTGCTGGTATTTAATGCAATGACTTTTAAATTACATTTACCTTAATTTTTCTAATAAACGATTCTGATTAAATTTTTTGATTCAAACTGTAATTTCTTGACATGCAATGGTGTTTGAAACTACAAGCTTTTATTTATACCAACTTATCCAGAAGCTGAGATCGAATGATTTTCAATTTCATGACATATTTTGCAATGTATCTGAAAAATCGGATATTTTTTCAAAGTTAGGGTTTCGTATTGAGAATGTTAGATACTTTTACAATTTTATTATAAAGACAGTCTTCTAAATATTTTTATGAGACAAATTAAAAATATTATTAATTTTATTACTTATAATACTATTAATTATAACACATAATTTTTATTCAAAATATTAGATTACTTCCTTTTCTCTGGACCAATATAGAAATAAAATCAAGCGGGTATACTATACGTACTATTTTTTTCTTTTTTTCCGACTTTAAAAATCCCCATACAATTTCGATATGTCGTAACCTTTAAATTAAAGAAAATGTATTTCAACGGTAGACAAATTTAATATGTATATGTAAGTGTTCTTAAAAATGTTGTCACATACGGAATAGAATTTCAAAAAAGTCTTACAGAAATGCACAGTATATCGAATTACCTTATCTAGTATTTTATTCATGTGGTAACTTTTGCACGTGTTAAAAATTCAAAACATTTTTTCGGAGAAAAAAGTATTAGTATAAAGAATATTTTTTTGCCTGTTGGGATATCTTGTTTCATTTAAGAAGTATATAAAAAGTATTCTAAGATTATAGGCATATTTAATTTATTTCAATAACGCAATTTTAAAGAATACATTTTCGTTTGAAAACACCTTAAAATCTTTAAATATATATTTGTATATATCGCTTATAAATATTTTATAAAAAAAATGTGTTTATAAATTTTTATATCTATAGCTGTATGCTCAGAATGCAATGCGCAGCCTGCTTTCTTAAGTATAAAATTTGAAAATGACGCATATATTTTAAACAATTTCAATTTTACTTTAAAGATATTAAGTTTTTATAAAATAAAACTTTCTAAAACAGACTAGAATTGATAAAACTATTTTTTTTTCAAAATTTCGCAATTTTAAAGAACCAGTTGTTGGCAATGATAATAAATAACCTTAATCCTTAAAAGCTTTATTTTTCAAAAACAAATTTAAAATAGGTTTTCACCCTTTCATTTTTTATATAAATCACAAAAAATCATTATTTCTTTAACGTACAGTTTATCGCTAAAAAATAGATTGTTTCTAATCAGCATTACCGGACTTTAAAAATAATTTTCCCTGGTAAAATTCTATAACTTTAAACATACATGAATTTTAAGAACTATAATAAAAAATGAAATTTACCTGCTCACTGCAATCAAAAATCGGGTATTTTGCAAGCTTCAAAACAAAACAAAAAGCCCATATAGCAATAATTTATAAAATTGATCTATCTGAATACTTAAACAGCACAAAACTTGTCATCTGATTGTTGAAAATTGATTTAATAATATTGTAAGTATGTATTTTATTGACAACATTAGGCATTAACCATGAATATTATTCTAATGTTATTTTAAAAGCCTAAATTGGGCATGTTGCCGAACCACAAATCGTAACATTTAAGAGTTAAATATACGTAAAGCCAAGGTTTAATGATAACTAAAAATTATTCAAATGAGCATAACTTTGACTATACTGTCTACATAAGCAAAACTTATAAATTTGTATAATTTTTCATTTCCAAATGTTAAAAAAATATTTAACATATTTAAAATAAAACATGACTACGCGGGCTGAAATTAAAACGGAAATAACAATGATATTAGAAATGAGTTAATGCCAACAGAAAGTGAAATACGCAATATGTATCAGCAAAAACAAAAATCAAGTTAGAAATTCATATTTCTTTCAAAACGTTTACGAATATGCAAAAATGCTACAAAACCGTAAATTCATTTCCTGTCTTAAACAGGTATCCCATAATTAAACGAGGAAAATCGATTGAAGAAACAGATGGAAATTGCAAACGATTAGTTCTACAAAAATAACCTTTAAAAAAAATCTAAACCTAATGTTTTGAGTTGAACGTAATAAACAGGTGACATTTTCGCTTTGTAAAAGATTGTTAAATGGATAAATACTACTACTAGAAAATGAAAGCATACAATAACAAAATATTACATAAAAAAACAATTTATTAATATCCTTTACCTAGAATTAGTTCAAAGATTAGTTTTGCTAAGTAATTATAACAGTGTCCCTATTTGTAAAATTATGAAATGAAGTAACATTTAGAAATTTTTTTTTCGAAGTATTTTTCTGAAGCTATGTAATTACAGCTAGAAATATTTTGTCCATAAAAAAATAGTGATTGTGCACAATTCGTGCATAATAAAAATATTTCTGTATTTTTTGTGCTTTAAAAAATATATATTCTTTTTTTTTAACTTTGTCCAATTTTTGGCATAAAATTAGCACAAATTTTATACTTGAAATTTATAGAATGTAAATATTAATGAGGAATTTAAGGGAAAGAAAAAGACCACTTTTCATTCCTTCAGTGCACCATGTTCCACATATGACACATGCCTAAAAACACAATAATTCTTATTATATGCCAAAAAATTGGCCAATGTGACCACTGTAATAGGTCAAGAACAGTCGATAAAATGGGACGACACTTATTTTGCCAATGTCAAATGACTGCATTTGACAGAATAAAAAAATGTTCTTTGAGAAAAAATCGACTAAGCTGCTAAGGCAAAATTTACTATTATTATTTTTACTGAATACTGAAAAATATTACTATAAAGAAAGTTATACAGTATTAATTAGATGAAATGAATTAATAAAAGTCCATATAATTCCAACACATAGCAATGCGACATTTAAAAACCCTGATTGTGTATATAGAGTACACGCGATAAAAAAATTAAATTTTAATTGAAAATTCAAAAAATATTTATTTTGTCTATTTTTTCCATTATTAGGCCGATATCTACATTTCAAATATATTTTTTTTTTTCTTGAGAATAAAAAAAAATAGTGCAGCGATGGGTTAAACTGTAATTCCCTGTTCTTAGTTTTGATTTTTTTTTATTAAGTTGCACGAACAGAAGAAAAAAGTAAATTATGACATATAAAATCGGAGAAAAGTAATCTTCACTTTGATAAATTTCAAAATCTGTTGCGGAGAGTTTCAGCTTAACAACCATCTCTACCTTCAACACTGCTTCAAAAAACCCGTTTGATGTATGTTTTAACACATAAACATAATAAATAGAAGCAGAAAAAAATTTTGAATGCAGAAAAAAGGTTTTGATACCCCCCCCCCCCTGTGTGCATCTTTCTAAAAATAGATATATGCATGTTTCAAAACTTGAGTAATTTTGATTATGCGACTTATTCAGATTTGATTATTTTTTGCTCAATTTTGAAAATGACGTTTTATAAGCGTATGCAATATGGTATAAAGCGAATTCTAATTTTTGAAGAACTTATAGAAATTTCCTGTGGATATAGATCCGAATGCATTGGGCTCAAATAAGGATAATATTTAGAAACGGCAAAATTAATTAAACTTATTTTAAAATATTTCAGTGAAATCTTGAAATGCAATGAAATCATGCAAAGTCTTTATTTTATGAATTTACACGTTTTCAGATTTCATAAGTTGAAGAATCAAATTACTAAGACTTTTATGTGTTAAGAGCTGAAGAAAATCCGATATTCTTCGATTCGATTTGAGCTACACATAACTCATTTTTTTTAAATAGTTACAGTAATTATAGAAATTAAGTACACTGTTAAAACTAATGGTGACACATTGCACCTTTTAGGGGTGAAAGGTTTGTCTCACTGGTGACATCCCTAAAGGAGCCAGAATGACACATTTAATTAGGGTGAAAAGACGGCACCGTCCAGAGTGTCCAATAATAAAAAATTAAAAAATATACAAACTGACTTTTGGCCGTCGAAGGATTCGAACTCACAACGTCTGATTACAAGCTCAACGTTCAAACCGCTCGGCCATCGAGCTCACCTTCATTCATTCATAGCCATAGATTTTACTTGCCGTCAGAGAAAACAGAAAGACACACGTCCCAGCGCATGCGCATGGTTCCAGTCACCCAATCAGGTGCCACATTGCTGCCAATACGAAGTGTATAGCACCTTATTTAGCTCCAATCTCCCAGTAAGAGACCTGTCGGCACTGCAACCACATATCCAAGCCCCTATGGCACCCTTGGGTTCCAAATGCCCCGGGTTCCAATGGACCCTAGAGCCTTTTCACCTCCGGGTCCCAAATGGCACCGGTTTGTCACCTTCACTTTTAACAGTGTAGTCTGTTAAAAAAAGATTCAGGAGTGAAGTGTTTTTATTCAGGTGTGAATGCATAGCGTTTTTTAAACTCGTATTCCGAAGTAATTTTTTACTCTTATAAAGATTTGGATTAAGGGAAGCATTTTCTTACAAACCACAATCTAATGCGAAAATAAATGATCCTTAAGCTGTTTACGACTATGCGTACTCAATCGAGAAACCCTCAAGTCTCTTTGTCACCAATACGTAATAGTGTTTAACTTAAACTATTTCGTTTTAGACACAAAAGCTATGTTTCAGATAGTAATTTCAGAGAATGATCCAGCATTTTAGGCATATATGTCACTCATATTTCTGAACATCTATCTAATACTTTAATAGAATAACGTTCTATGTGAAAGTGAAGATCAAAGAATGTTTTTCAGTGTATTAAACACACATATTATTTAAAATGTATTAACACTTTTTAATGAATTTTTATAGTTTTGTCAAATTTCTAGCAACATTGATCTGACATTTATAACCCGACTACAGCACTGGATTTTCTTTTCAGAAAGTAATCAGTTGTTTTTGGTCTTTTTCCGGCCCCTCTCCCCACTTACATAATACACATTTTATTCTTGAGAATCGTAATAATGGCTAAAAGTAAAAACTAACTGACATTAAGGATCGTTCTGTAATTTTTTCCACTATCTCAACTTTGCTTGTCAAAAAGTACTTGAAAAAAAAAAAAAAAAAAAAAAAAGCAGACATGTTAATCCACTATGGTGGAGAAGTAACAATTGAAAGTCGTAGTTCTCCATTGTTTGTGTAAGGGGATAGAAGGTAGTAGAGGTAAATTTGTATGGCACTGCAAAAGACCTACACATAATTACTACAGAATTAAACTGAAAAAATAAGATTTCCTTCCGCTTGAAGGTTTTATGGAATATGATTTATGCA
Source organism: Maratus speculifer (assembly GCA_964019185.1). Taxonomy (NCBI): domain Eukaryota; kingdom Metazoa; phylum Arthropoda; class Arachnida; order Araneae; family Salticidae; genus Maratus; species Maratus speculifer. Next base: position 100,332,409 of record OZ025291.1, on the reverse strand, counting down.
TGCTGAGATGTAAATTCCTACAGAATTCATATGAATGTTGTAAAAGTAAATAAAAAAGAAACAGACATTTGTATTAGTATGCGTTAACATATACAATTTGTTTATTTAGAACAAGAAACTGTAGTAGTTAATATTGGAAATTATTTTTTTAAATGTTGTTTCTGAGAAGCGTTTTTTCAGTTTTAGTTGGCATTGTAAAAATGAAATTGTGCCAACTGAGTCACTAAGCCAGAAACAGTATAAAATGAATAAAAATATATGTCATAAACGCTGTGATGTAAACGTTATAATGTATGTAGAAAATAAATTTTAAACAATAGAGAGTATTATATCTTCTTTGTAGTCACAATGTTTTATATCGGTTAAAATGTCATTGAATAATAATTTAAAGATATTTCATAGGACAAATCAACATTAGATGATTCATGGTGATTTTTTGAAAAGCAATTGTCCGAATGCAAACATGCTTTAAGAAAATGAAATAAAATTAAAATTAATTTAGTTAAAAACTGGTCGGATATGCACATATGAAAATTTTTTTCTGTCTCATACATGTTATTAAATTCAAAATTCGCTATCAAAGTGCCGAAAGTAAATAGTGATCTATGCCCATCATGAAGATTATAAAACAATGAAATTTCGTTATTAGTTCTTGAGATATGACTCTCTTTAAAGTCATCCAAGTACTACAAAATGCAGCATAACTATGCCACCTATTGGACGATTAGCACCAAAACCTAATCTGCAATTTCGTTTGCTGACGTCTAACTCAATTAAAGTTCGATGGACACTCGTGCGCTATTTTATTAGATAGAGGTATTGAGGAAATCGTGAAAAATTCAACATGGAAGAATCATTTCTTTGGGGGTGGGGGATTTACACCAAAAGCAAATCAGCATCAATTTATGTCAAAGAATATTGGAATGTAAAGTTTTATTAATTGATATTGAGGACCCAAAATATTTATGCCGCATACTGACAAGAGAAAGTCACAGAGTTGTATATCTACAGAAAGATATTTTATGAGAAAAAAACAAAAAACAAAAAAAAAAAACATTTTTGAGATTTTTATGACCCGCAAAATATGCAAATCCGTTGAAAACCGGAAATTTAAAGTTTTCATGAATCTTATACTTTCTTTTTCTGAAGATATAATAACGTAAATATAGAGTAAAATTTGTCTTATAATCGTCATTTTATGCCATTTTTTGCGATGCAGAACTTAACTATTCATATGAAATTTAAAGAAAAGATCTAATAGTGTTATAATTTGATAGACATATTTGAAATAATTCTGATTGTTCATTAAACATATTATGCACTAGTTTTGAAAAATGTAAAGCTCAATAGTAATAAATTTTCGCTTCACATCAAAATAAATGTCACGGAACTAGAAATGTAAATTCCATTTTCACGGAGTTTTATGAATATTTTAATTCCCTTCGCACTCTAGGTAACCTTAAACTTTCTAAACATTTCCTAAATGAGATTTGCATTCAAATACAGGATTTAATAACCGTGATTAAAGTAAACGTTCCATGATCTTAAATTATAAATAATTTTGGAAAGTGGTTTACCACATCATAATTTAATCTGTTCATAAAGCTAAGAAATTTCACACTATTAAGTTTTAGTGTTTAAATGACGATTACTATGAAATTACACATTTGAACTACGTTAATTTTGAGAGGAGGTGGTAGCAGTTTTAAACTTTTAAATGCCAGAAGTATTTTCTATAACATTTAACTATCCGTTTTATTAATTTTTTTTATATAAATTTGCACCACTAATATCGAAGAAATAATATTGTGAATACCACATCGTCGGCCACTATAAAATAAAATGCTTTACAAATTATTTAATAAGAAATATAATCAAAATAATCAGTGAAATGCTGCATAAGAGTTGAATAAGAACAACTTTGGTACAGAATAACTTAACACAAGAAATAGCGTAAAATGTGACAGTTAAGATTTTTAAATAATGATACACATTGGAAATAATTTAAAGTTGTTGAAAATATTTTGTTCGTAAAGAGAGTTTGTGTGATTTTTATTAATCTGGATTTTTTTTATATTAATATTGTATTTCAGATAATTTTAGTTTTAAAATATTATTTTTACTTTTCTAAAATATATATGCCTCAAACACATAAAAATTCTTTTGAAACTACATGAGTTTTTAATAAAAGTTATATACTTAATTGTATCGCTATCTCAGCTGCTTTAATATTCTCAAATATAATGTCAAAATTGGGTGTTTTTAGAAGATGGAATCTATTCCATTTATTTCATTCGGATAATGTCTCTCGTTTACTGACAATTTTTTATGAAATTGCACAACTGGTAAGATTTATTTTTTCTTGGGACAATGTATTTATTATTATAGCAAAGATATGTATAAGAATACATGAAAAACAATGATGTAATTCTATAGATATAGGTTTCAGAAATCTATATGTTTACTATAATTTTATCCTTACACAGTTAAACAAAAAATGTAAATCTACAAAACTAGTTTTTGTAAAGCTACAGAAATATTGTTTTACAACAGAATTTAGTAAAATTTAAATAATCTTAATAAAATATTATAAGTAACCTGTGTTACAGTTATATAAAAAGTTCCAGCCACCCCTGTTTCGTAAAATCATTTTAATAAACGTATATATTTTTAAATATTTTGGAAACATATATCTGATCCTTGCTGCCATTACATAAAATGTTCTAGGAATCTCAGTTTCACTACAGAATTCTTATTAACTTACACTGTAAAAAAAAAATCTGTACACATACAAAACTAATTTTTGTAAAGCTGCAGAAATCTGCAATTGTACTAAACTTTTATTTGTAACCGGGGTATTTTATTTACCAGCTCATAGCACAAATACATCAAATAACTTAGTTTCACCTCTCAGCCAATCAGAAAGTGCTTCAGTAGTGACGTGATCATTGTTTACGTTACCACCGGAGCGTAAAGGACTTCCATCTTGAATCCCTTATTGGGAAGGATTTCTAGTTAGGAAGTAAGTAAATAGTTACTCTTAAAGTGTTAAATTTTGTTTTGACCTCTTCAGTCCTGATTTCGCTCCCAGTAGACACTAATGAACACTTTTTAAATTACCTATAATGCTTCTAGAATTGTTAAGATTACTTTTAGATTTCTTTTAATGAATGCGTACATATTATGAGCATCGATATATTGACTGATACATCTTTGGAGATTTTTTATAAAAAAATTAAAATGGTTTTTGTGGTCCTTTTTAATATTAGTCACAGCGCTGAGGAGGATATTTCCGTTCTACTTTATTCATAATAACTAAAAATAAAAAACTAATTGATTTTTTGTTATAATGTAGCATGATCTAGCAAGTAAATCTTTCTATTATTTTCTGTTAATTACATATATACCATTGTCAGATAACTATTCTATTCGTAAGCGTTTATTACAAGTGTGAAATTTCTAATGTTTAATCTAATAAATCAAACTTCCCTTCTCTTTTTCTGAAATTTCCCTTACCCTTTCTGCCTCCTTCTCCAAAATACATGAGATTAAAGTGATTAAAACTTTTTCATTCATTCTTTTTTTTTACTTCATTTCGCATTCATTCTTTTTTTTACTTCATAGTGAATAGTCAATCCTAAATTTCATTAGCAATTGATCACATTATTTTCATTTCATTAAAAATTTCATCTGAATTTCACCCTCAAAATTTTGAATTTTCTTTATCACATACGGTAACAGAACTTAAAATTCTGTAAAACTTTTTATTTTAAAATAAATAAAATCTGCTCTATGTGTATTTTATTTTCACAATAAATTGCCAATAAGATTTTTCTCAGCACTCAAAATTTCCATTTCCCCATTCCTCCCTCACCCCTTCATATTGCGCTCTATGCTATATATCCTAAGCGCTCCTCATAAAAAACGCATATAATTTTAAAGTCTATAAAACTCTTTAGAGCTTAGTTGTGGAGGGGTGGGAGGTCGAAATCTGAATCAATTAGGGGAAAGTTGAAAATTGTTTCTATCCCTGTAGGTCTAGAATGAATATGCTAAGTTTTTCCCTTCCTTAATAGGTTAGCGTTAGAAAAATGTTTATAGATTTATAATCGAATTAAAAAAACGCTTTTATTAATTATCATAAAAATATTTAAAAAAAACTATTTTTATCAAAAGCATTCTCAATTCAAATGTTATAGAGATTAAAATTCTGAATAAAATGAGTACCGATTGTCAATATTTTTGTTGAATTTTTACATTTCTTTTTCAAAGTTTTAGCTAAATTACTAAGCAAGAGCTATAAATCCCAATAGACGAGGTTATCAGTTCAAATTTCTTCAGATTTTTAGGTACAAGTATTTTTTAAAGATATTAAGCTATTATATAGGGTGGATGTATTAAGAATTTTTTATGTGTTAACCTCATGATTACGGATTATAGCCCAATAGTGGGCTATGTAAAAAAAGTCCAATGTCGTAACTAATTATGAAAAAGCTAAATATGTTTTAATCTATTCGAGATAGATTTGCAATGTAGTAAGTTTCCTCCTACTGCCAGAAGAGCTTTTGCTTCTACGAACTTCTTAATATATTAAAATTTGCATTTTTCATTATTTTAAAAATATTTCAAAAATGATTCGTAAATGACGGTAAACATTACATCCGATGAATTAATCCGAGAATGAATAACAGTGCATATCCATTAAAAGTAAGGAAATTAAAAAAAAAAAAGTGCGAGTTTTTTTTTTTTTTTTTTTTTTTTTTGGGGGGGGGGGGGAGAGCAAACAAATGAGTGTGCAGAAGCCTTTCGCTAAAATGCAGAAGCCTTTTCAGAAGTGCAGAAGCCTTTTCGAATTCAAAGTCAATTAGTAGCACGATTCTAACCTTCGATATTTTCCTTAAAGGACAAAGATGGTTTAAAAAAAGATTTTCGATTATTATACGACCACATTTTAAGTTAACCTTTAACTGGCGTTACTTATCTCCCACACCGATGACCCCCCCCCCTCCCCCAATTTTCACAGTCTAACTACAAACACTACCAAAGTTTTCTTTCATTTGAAACTTTTATACTATCATCAGAGACTATTGAATGGGTGAAATTTTATTATAAGAGTTTAAGATGTTTAGTACAAAAATTCCATCCTATACGTTTGTTGCGCCTTTTTGTCATATCTTTCGATGGAAACCGCTTCACAGTAGTTGTATGACAATTTCTGTCAGGTTAAATTTATAAAATTGTAAAATCTTCGGAATATTGAAATAAAGTATTGTAGTATTAACGTAAAAAAATTAAAACGATGGTTTAAGATTGGTGGTATTAGTTGGACATGTAAAACAGCTATCATTCATCCACCTCTTTATCGATAATTACTAAATTATAATCCTCAAAATATACAAAATAAAGCCCTAGCATAATTACAACAACATCGTAAAGGCTTTAACAACTTAAAACATGTAAAACAAATAGAGGCTAGGCAGATTGATAATTTGGTCTTTCCTTGCATCAATATTTTGTTAGCAATTAAGGCAAAATTTTGAAATAGAATTCGACTAAAATGTGAATATGGGTACTCGTTTTATTTTTAATATCAAATTCTAAGACATCTGTCTTGACAATGATTGTTTTTGATAGAATCAGCTCTTTTGGGATATTCCAAAGATAATTTTTAAAGTGTTTTTTCGGCTATAAAGGTGTTCCTGTTCTTTATAACGTTGACCTCGAAGGAGGAGGGGTAATCAGTACGTTCATTCTAGACTTAAACTGAAGGGGTTAAAACAACTTAGTTTTCTCCTAATTAACTTTGAGTTTGACCTCTGAATACTAAGCTAAATTTTTTAAACAGAACAGTGACATTTAATGTCCAACAAAAATTTTAACTGTAGGTATTCATTTTATTCAGAACTTTAACCCTTAACTGCTGTGACAAAACTACTGTGAGTAGTCTGTCAGACAGGTTAATCTAAAGATGAATAAAATATTTAAGCAACTTTCAGAATACTATTTTTTTTATACATAAAACTTTATATACAGGACTATTATAAATAAAATTCAGCTATTTAAAACTCTCTAGCGATAGTAATAGGATTCCAAACGAAACAAAATTTGACCAGTATGTATAGTTACACTGAAAATTATGAATTAAACTCGGAAACTTGAAAACCTCAGCGGTCTGTGAAACCGCTAATAGCAGTTAAGGAAAAAGCTCTACAACATTTGTTTTAATGTTTTTTATAGTTAGTTTTTTTTTGAGGTATTATTATAGTTTTGTGAGTTTTTAAAGAGTTTTATTTTAATTATTTTTATTGTAAATCTATATGTATTTTCTAACGCTCGCTTAGTAAGAGAAAAAAAATTAATATATTCATTGCAGACATAAACTGAAATGATTAAACCAATTTCCTCTTTCCCCTTTACACGTTCGCTACCACTCAGGCGAAAGCGTGTGATATCGCGCCAACGTTAAGGAGCCACTCACGCGCCAGCGCATGATGAGGGGTGTTGTCCAATAGCCAGCCTCGCGCTGGCGCGGGAAAATGTTTCATTGATTCTTTGTTATTAAAAATGAATCCGTTTCTGGGAAAAATCGCCTTCTACAGTGCCACATTACGTATACATGCGGTACTTTACGTATATTTGTAAATTTTTAGTAATGTAAATAAGTCATCTAATAAATCTCCCCGCTTCTAAAAAAAAAAAAATACTTATCTTTTTGGCCCTTTAATATCTAAAGTTTTAAATCTTAATAATCTATTGTTTTTTAAAAATATTTTCCTGATTTATTTGTTACTTTATTGTAACAAAATATAATCGATGAAGAACTCTTAACCTGTTTATTTTTCATTCCCTATTTATAAATCTAATATTGTAGGTTATCAGACGTTTGGTAACCCCCTTTCTTCCATTTCAATGTAAATAAAATATGGTTATCTTTGTCTCCTATTTGCACTCTCAAAATTTAATTTTTTGAAATGTCTTCATCTTTTTACTCCTTTATTTAATACTTTATTATACAGCAGTTAACCACTTGAAATTTTCCCTCAACCCAAGATTTTTATACTTGGTACCAGTGTTGAATTCAGGGGCTAGCCAGGGGGAGATATCCCCTACCCGGAAAATTTGAGTTTTTGGGTTTTCATTGGTCAAAAAGTGAAATTCTCCCCCTGGAACTCTATAATGATCCCCCCCACACACACACACGCACGAGCCACAGAAGTCCCTCTCGGAGAAAAGTCTCTGAATTCAACACTGGTACATCTTTTATAGTCTGATAATTTCATAGATTTCAAAGCGTAGCTTAATTTATATGTCTGTTAAATTTTGACTTATTTATATTTTTTAATTTTATAGGAAGTTTTATCTCTTTTTAGGGAATTTTAGGTAAGAAAATGATAATAAAATCTTAGTTTTAAGAGCAAGAGATAGCGTGGAATGCATTTTTTAAATTTATTTTTTCAAGTTTGTTTTAAAAATATATACAACCAGTGAACTCAAATGAACTTTTCAAACAATTTCCATTTGAATGATTTTTTTTCTGTTTTGCTGCCTAAAAAAATTAAATTGTTCGATTACAAATGTGTTAAATTTGTGTGTTTTTAATGTTATTAATTGAATTATTCATACAGGAAGTATTAATTTCGTTATGGAAAATTAGTCAGAAATAAATATTGAAGAAATTTTGTTGCTTTATGTACAAAATGTTTATATACGGAAGCCAGCACGTGATAAGATAAGTTACGAAGAATCGTACTTGAAAATTATTTTCAAAAACATAATGTACCGGCCATTTAAAATAGTTTATGAACAAATATAATTTTAAAATGGGTTGTTTCCATATGACGTTCTAAAAATTGAAGGAGTGCGATGTTTAGAAGTTAAAAAATTAGCAGTAGCAAAAATTGCAAATCCAGTATTTTATTTCAAATTGTTACAATTCACAAAAGGTTGTCAGTGTTACGCACAGATGTTTGTCCTTGATAATATAGATTTGTTTTTACATCAAAATATTGAGTTAGTTATTTTGTTTTTCGAAATAGAAATTTTTCACCCTTAAATCCGCTTATACCTGAACCAAACAAATACTAAATTATTGGCTAAAAAAGACAGCATATAATATTAAAATTTCAAAACTATAATGTACAAAATTACGTGTAGGGGAGAATAGGAAAGATGGGACAATTTTTACAAAAATATTTTTCACCGATTATGTTTCGCAAATATAAAGTGGAAAATTTCAGAATAACAATTTGAAACATTTTAACACACTTTAAAATTATAAATTTGTTGATTCTAAATAAAATTTTAGACAAATAAATTATTAATAAGAAAGTCCCATCCCTCCCTCACGTAAGGGTGGAATGGGAAATGTTTTTATAATGAAAATTCATATTTAATTTTCAATAATGTGGTAGAAAAAATGGCAGATACAGTGTGATATTGTCGTTCTAGGGTTTATTGTAAATTACGAAAATTATTTTATGTTAAATTCTGTTTTGTGAAAATTAAATCTAATGAAAAGTATTCTTAGATTTAATTTTCAGCTATTTTTCAGCTAAGTATTCTCAGATTTAATTTTCTTATATACAGCTAGTGCCGCCAATTGCTTTTGGAGGATGTACAATAATGGATAAAGGTACATACAAATAATATACTGACAAAAAAAACCCATTAAATACAATAAACCCAACTGGTGTGAAATATTAGCCAGAGCCAGGAATCGAACCCAGGACCACAACATTCAAGCTGTTGCTCTATCCACTTTCCGGCTGGTGTGTGAGTCTGCAAGTTGCCTCGTCATCCTAGGCTGTCTAAATTATGGAAGATAACTTTATCCAACTTCGTTTATTAGTGAGAAACTGCAGACTCGGTCATTGGCTGAAGTAGCTTAGTGGATAGAGCAACAACCTGGTATGCTTGGTATCGGATTTGATTCCAGGCTCTGGCTAATTTTTCACTCTATTTGGGTTTATTGTATTTAATGTTTGTATATTAGTATATTATTTGCATGAACCTTTTTTATAATTTTGAAGTATTTGTAAAATTCGTTTATTCAATACGAAGGTGAATGTAGATTTTTTTTATAATATCAAATTCATTATAAATTTTATTAAATGTTTGTTTACTTTTCATGTTAACATATATTTTTCTTCTATAGATGCATGAGTAAACTGAAGTTCAATTTAAAAACAGTGTGAGCTTCCCTGACGGTGAAAATCTGATAAAGTGAGATGAGGAAAAGGAGCCATTGTCTATGAGAAAAATTCCTTCCCATACCTCACTCGGATCTTGTAATATGTTCTACAGCCCTGAAATTTTCAAATATTTAAAAATAATATTAGTTTATCAAACATTTTCTAACAGTATCTTAACAATCTTATAAGTTTGATTATTGATATTTGAAGAAAACATGTTTCCAAAAATACTATCAATAAGTATGATTTTCATAGGTATTTGTTTAAACTATAGTTATGTAATATTTTAAAATATGAGTCCTATTAAAAATGTATATGTAAATCATTTTTATTGTGTAGAATGTAATAAATCGTTATTTGGAAATGAACTTTATTCATATTTCATTGTTTATTTAATCACATCGCATTTATTGGATGTACATGTATGCATATTGCTTTTATAATAAAAATGACTATTCATAATATTTTCCAAAGCATTATATACATTTCTATTTGTTTCAATTCTTATTTCCATACATTTTCTGCTTTTAGAAATTCTTCTTAGCCATCTCTAGTGCTTATAGCATTCTGATAAGCACTAAGAAAATGTGAAAACTGCCGATAATGACTGTTGATTGGTCTAATATGGATTTTTTTGTGTGTACATCATCTCTGTTATATGCAAATTTTTGAGTTAGAAATTCTAATTCAAGAGCTGAATTAAACACAGTTGAGTCCTACTAAATTCATGCATTTAGATCCATTCTTCCGGATCTTTAAACCAGTTGAGAGTTTTAAAATTGTGGTCCTATGAATAATTAAAATTTCTTTTTCACTATTTCAATATGAAATATAACTCTCAAGCAAAAAAAAAATATTAGAAAATGTCTAGTGAATTAAGTGTACACAATGCAGAGGATTGCACAGAATTTTGTGAGGAAAAAATCGAGGAAAAAGACAATAAAATAAATTAATAAAAGTACGAAAATTCCTAGTGATTAATGATAACTATCCGGAATATTCAGCAAAATATAGCATAATTGGTTTAAAAAAAGATTCTTAAATATGGCATTCTGGTAAAGACATTTCTTTTTATAGATGTTACATTTTTTTTAGCTATAGAACTTACATTATTGTTTTTGTTGAATTTTCAGATTAACTGAAAATCGTAAATTCTCTTTCAGATTATCTCCTCATTTAATGTTATTAGAATGCTCATTTAATATAAAAAATGAATTTGTATCTATTTAAATATCTACAGTGAAACTTCAGCGAGTTTTCTCATGCCTAACTTACAAATACTTACGGCAATTGCTGTATTATTACTGAAACACATGCCAGACCATATTGCTTATTTTGTAAAAAAATATTTTGACACATGAGGAAAACTCCATTGTGGGTATTTAAAACTATAAAAATTCAACTTCATATTGAAAAAAGAATACTATAACAACTCCAATTAATATAAGTATTAGAATATAAAAAACAATTGCTTAAAATCTTTTGGGAATGCTACTGAAAAACTATTAGTAATACTACTGAAAAAATTTTATAGTTACAAATACTTTTTGGTAAGTGTAAATATTTTGGATACAATGCTAAGAAAACATTAGCAAATTTACTGCATTAACTCTTGTACTGTTGTAAAGATGTTTTTGCGATAATACAAAAAAATGTTTTAGATACAATATATAATATTTTTTTGTAATTTTTTTTCTCTGTACCTTAATAAATTTATATTTCTAATGATTTTTAGTTCAGTTACAAGGGATTTTTTAGTATATTTGCTTAAAATTTTTGTGGATTTGTAAAGGATTTTATAATAATTTACTATTAATGTTATTCTTATTTTGAATGCATACACAGTATTTTATCTATTTTATCCAAAAAATGCAAATTTTATTAAGGATAATTGATAAAATACATAAAACACTTAGTGTGCATAACTAAATAAAAATAGTAAATGTACTTTAAAGTCCTTCACAAACTCACAAAATTTCTTAGCAACTGTACAAAAAAAATCCTTGTAAGTGTACTAATATTCATTAGAAAAACTAAAAAATATTTTTTAGAAAACACCCTTCAAAATCGTTAGCACGTTTACTAAATAATCCTTAGTAAATATACAAAAAAGTATTTAGTAAACTCTCTAAAAAATCACTAGTAAGTATACTAAACAATATTTAGTACCTTTACAAAAACTAATTTGAGAAACTCCCTTAAAAATCCTAAGTAAATCTACTAAACAATCCTTAGTAAGTTTAGAGAGAGTTTTTTGGAAAGCTCCCTAAAAAATTTTTACTACGTTTACAACATAATCATTGGTCAATTTATTAAACATTATTTACTAAACTCCCTAAAGGATCGTTAGTAAGTTTACTAAACAATATTTAGAAAACTTACAGAAGTTTCTTTGGAAACCTCCCTAACAAATCGTTAGTACGTTTACTAAACAATATTTAGTAACAGTTACTAAAGAAACTTTAGTAATTTTACAGGATTTTCTTTGGTTGTGGTTACATAAAATGTTCTAGGCATCCCAGTTTCCAAGAAAATTCTTAGTAACCTTCCAGAATTTTTTTTTTTTACAGTGTACTAGATTTCTTTTACAATGAATATTATGTTATTTTTTGCTCAAGGTGATATTTTCCAATTTTTTATTTATTGTGCACAATTTTTCTTCTTTTTAAACTAAAATACATAAACTGATTTCGTTTTATTAAATAACTGTAACGCAAAATTAGTAGCACTTCAGATAGCAAAGTTCGAATATATATTGAAATGACATTATTTTTTCCTTGACATGATCTGATTTATTTCAGCCTAAAGCGAAAGTTGTAATATCTGAAGTCATTTTATACCCTCAGTTATAATCATTTCCGTAACATAAAATTCTTATTATGTATATGACAGTTTGTTTAGATTAAAGTTGAAATAACATAGTATCATACAGTTTCTTCGATAAAAGTTAGTAATAAGATATTCACACATCAAACGGGAAAGCTGATATAAAACATAACAATGTGGCGTGAGCTGAACTAAGAGGATTCTGTATCTCATTAATTTTCTATAAAGTCAATATAATTATTTCATGTAACATTTTTGCATTATAAGAGTTTTAGAGTGTGTGCGTTGATTTTGGGAAGTTTATACTTGACATATTTCAATAACTAAATTATAAAATTTTACTGCTGCCAATTTTGTATAATCAAATTCGCGGACATTAATGTGCGAAACATAAATTTTTAAATTTACAAAGTTCGTTATTAACTGTATAATAATTTAAAATTTACTCTAAATATTTTAACTTAATATTGAAAACTGTTGGAAACTGTTTTAGTCAAAGAAAAATCATTTTGTCGACAAATTAGAACATAAAGGGTTAAAAAATAAATTGACATATGTATAAATAAGGATCTTCTATTTTACTAAAATATTGAATGGCCAAAGTATTTTAAAACCATATTCTATGATCAAAATAATCAAAATACTTTCAAATAGATGCTCAGCATTGTCCAAAAATGTAGGGTAAATATTTAAAGTGTGTTAGGAAGCAAGTATTTACATAAGTAAAATTGTTAAAATTAATATTTAACAAGTAAATATTACTTATAAAGTGCGTTTAACATAGCACACAGTTTTCAATACTTTGAATGGGTGAGGAAAACAGTTCGAATATTTGATCTTTGTCTACATATCCTGCTGCATTTAAATGTACAATATACTTAAACACAATGCTCAAATTAACAATTCTGTATTCTTCCTACAATACTTTGACACGCGAATAAGAAGGCAGAGAAAAAAACAATAATAAACTTTTCTACAAAAAATTGAACCGACTTCAAAAACTACTACAAAGTGAAAAATAATTTTTTTACATAATAGTAATAAAAAATTAAATTAAGAACGTAGTATTTACCATGCGTATTATTATATTTATGTACATTAATTTGATTTTTTTGAGTTGGTGCCAGCCAAGCCTTTATTCTTTTAGGCTTTGCATTGGATACTTAATTTAATTTTTGAAATTGGCTTGGCTAGCACCGACTCCAAAAAATCAAATTAATGTACCTAAATATAATAATACGCATGGTAAATACTACACTCTTAATTTAATTTTTATTACTATTATGTAAAAAATTATTTTTCACTTTGTAGTAGTTTTTGAAGTAGGTTCAATTTTTTGAAGAAAAGTTTATTTTTCTCTTTTTAGTTAAAAGATAACGACTTTTTGAAGTCAGTTAATAAAATTTATAATACGGAAAAAAATAATTGTAAATTATCCATGGATGTAAATTTTGTCAAGAGTGGGGTTCGAACGCACGTTCTCTTTTCAGCACCAGATCTTAAATCTGGCTCCTTAAACCGCTGAGTCATCCTGACTGCGCTCCAATCTGCGAGCTTATTCAAAGTCCATGTTATTTTTAATTTGCGAAAAATCGCAAATTTTATTAAAATTTGCCTAATTACTAAAAGAGTACTGAACCAATTTCAATGAGATGGAAGTGGTACCAATTCGAGAGTAGCCTCTCTTATTTAACACAAAAACTAATTTAATCGGTTGGATAGTTTCAGAGTAATCGGTGAACATTCATAGGGAAAAAAATATACATACGCGTCGAATTGATAACTTCCTCTTCCTTTTCTGAAGCCGGTAAATAATAAAAATCGTAAATTTTACTTGGATGTAAATTATGCCGGAAGTGGGGTTCGAACCCACGCTCTCTTTCGAGAAACAATCTGACGCCCTAGACCGCTCGGCCATGCTGTCGGCACTCCCTTCAGTGAACGTCCATTCAATGACGTGTTCAACACTTTTGATTAACAAAAAATCACTAATTTTGTTAGTTTTTGCCTAATTACTAAAAATGTACTGAATCAATTTCGATGAAACGGAAGTGGTACCAATTCGAGAGCATCGTCTTTCATTTAAAACAAAAATAACAGAAATCGGTTGAATAGTTTCGGAGTAATCGGTGAACATACATAAAAAATATACATACGCGTTGAATTGATAACTTCCTCTCCTTTTTGGGAGTCGGTTAAAAAATACATATGCGTCGAATTGATAACCTCCTCTTCCTTTTCTGAAGCCGGTTAATAATAAAAAATGTAATAGGAAAAAAATATTGTAAATTTTACATTGATGTATATGCAATCAGGAGTGGGGTTCGAACCCACGCTCCCTTTCGAGAAACAGAACTTCAATGCGGCGCCTTAGACCGCTCGGCCATGCTATCTACACTGCACTTGGCGAACGTATTCAACACTTTTAATAAGCGAAAAATCATTAATTTTATTAGTTTTTGTCTAATTACTAAAACAGTACTGAACCAATTTCGATGAAACGGAAGTGGTACCAATTCGAGAGCATCATCTTTCATTTAAAACAAAAATAACAGAAAATGGTTGAATAGTTTCGGAGTAATCGGTGAACACACATAAGAAAAAAAAAATAATACGCGTTGAATTGACAACCTCCTCTCCTTTTTGGAAGTCGGTTAAAAATACTGTACATATGGAACATTTCCGAGAGATGGCTGCCAGCGATACATGATGGTCGCCAAATAAATTTGTTTAAAAATTTTTCCCTGTATATTTACCTGCCTAATATGAACATTTCAGATGTTAAAGTGTTTTGAGTTGTAATTCTTGCTGTCATTCTCCATTTGCATTTGTGGATTACTAAGCCCTTTCTAGCTTCGTTTTGAAGGATTTATCTTTATTTTGTTCACATCAAGTATTCTATGGCTGTATATACGTATACATATTTGAGAAATTAATTGTTGTTGCCCATGTCTTATTTTTTTTTCTTTAAGAAAGGAAAAATAAAGAGAATCTATCTGGCACGAAGTATACCTTTTAATAATAATAATAAATTGGGAAACTGAAATTTCTCAGCATATTTGCCTAACTGTAATGTAAAAAATCTTTTATTATTTCGGATAAGTGCAAAATGAAGATATCAAATAGTAACAAAAAAAAAAAAACAATAATAGTAGTAATATAAGAATATTAATAGAATGTAATATGACATTTTTTATATGTATTTAATTAAAATGTGTGTACAAAAAATCATTATAATGTAAAATAATGCAAATTATGCACATATTGATTTTGCTGATATTATTTAGTACTTTATAAAAAATTTAATGTAAATTTATGCGTGCTCTTGGTACCTCCGATTAATTTTATATAATAGTAAGATTTTTTTTTTCATTTTAACCTCATCATTCTTCAGTACTAAGTATCGAGATATTTAAGGATGACAAATTGAAAAATATTTCTCTTTTTCTTAACTAATTGTACTTGTCAGATACTACCAGATAATAATACGATAAAGATTCCAGATCATTATTCTAGATCTTTCTTTACTCAAAGCGTGTATCTTAAGAATTTGTACTCTTTAACTAATATTCCCTATGCCTCATTTCTAGGCAAATTGGGCCTGTTTTCTACCAACACGTAGTACGGAGTAAAAGTATTTCTAAATTACAACATAAATATAAACTAACCAATCAAGATTCAATATAAAAAATGTATTTATTTATTTAGTTGAATAACCTCTGCGAAATTGCGAGAGAGTCTTCTTTTTTACAATTATATTGGCACCAAAGATTAGTAATTGAAATATATTCTATGCAAAAATTAACAATGCTCTCCCAAAACAGTAAAATATGCTTCTTTATGACCAAATGCGATATGGAAAACAGTTCATTATATCACGTAAGTGATTAATATCAAAAATAGCATGCATGTGGCAGTATATGAACATACGCAAAAGAAGAAATATTGATATATGAAAACAGAATGAAGTTGCGCAATCATAAAGTGCTCGATGCAAACGAATTTTGCAGATAATGCGTAAAATTTAACACAATGGCTTCAAGAATTGTTATTTAATGCATTTTCTTAATACCTGTGCATTCGTAATATATTTTTTTTCAGATGTCTCATTATTTTAGGAATTTTAATTAAAGTTTTTATTTTGAAAATAAACACAAGCTTTATCAAATTTAAATAATAATTCAACTATTGGTATTTTAAACTTTTTAACGTTATTATTATGTAAAATAATTAATCGTTTCAAAAACACTTCTATTTATCGTAATATAGTCATTATAACTCATGAGTAAAATATATAATTTTAAAAATATATATGTATTCGTTTAGAAAACAAGTTTCAAGAAAAAAGTTTAATTTAATTTAACCGTTAAAACGCCAATGTTCCCAAATGGGAACATTGCATTATTTGTGATACGAAAGATATATTTTCCAACATAATAACGATGTCCTTATTTTTTCTATAAAATATAAGTTTGATTTAAACTTTTACAAAAAAAAAAAAAAAAAAAAAAAAAAAAAAAAAAAAAAAAAAAATCTTTAAGCATTTATTACAAGTATAAGGAAAATGTAATTCATGAATTTGTATAAAAAGTATATTATTTGCTTTTAACGCTTTCTCTATAATTACTTACGATTCACCGCTAGGGATCTAAATGTTTTTTTTCTGGGATTCGAGAAAATACTGATGAACGATATACAATAGCATATTGCGGAAAATAATTTGTTAAATTCGCATAGATTGTTAGTCAATAATTATGTTCCAAAAATGCAAACACTGAAATGAAAACAAGCAGAAAATCTGCAGAAATATTTTTCTATTATAAATTTTATAATTTGTATGCATAAAAAACATTTGAAGATGTAATATTGGAAAAATAAAATTATAATTTCATTGCGATATTAATTCGGCGTGTAAACGGTTAAGTTAAATAAGGACAATCAGTTATTTAAAAATAAAATGAAAGCGATTTTCATCAATGCAGATTCATACATTTCATTATAAAAAAAATCTTAATAAATTA
Source organism: Maratus speculifer (assembly GCA_964019185.1). Lineage (NCBI taxonomy): Eukaryota > Metazoa > Arthropoda > Arachnida > Araneae > Salticidae > Maratus > Maratus speculifer. The sequence goes on along the minus strand of OZ025291.1, from coordinate 100,315,371 downwards.
TTTAAAAATCATTCTTTTGATTAGATATGCATTTTTTAAATCTTTCAATTACTTAACATTTCATAATGCCGAGATCTCTTTTAACTAAAAAAAACCCGACATTCTGAATTTTTCTGTTTAAAGAAAATACAAAAAGAGAAAATAAATTAAAAATCTTTAAAATTTTACATTGCTATTGTTTTTTGCAATTAGATATTTTTTAATTATGAATATCAAAATGTTTCTTCAAATAAAGAACACATGGGGTGGTTAATGAATAAGGAATAAAAGAAATGACAAATGGGATTGACATTAAAAAGCTATATTTAAGGGGCAAAAAATAAAGTAAATAAAAAATAAAATAGCATTCCTTAATTAATATAAAATTATATTAGTAATTTTAATAGTAAAACTATTTTATTAGTAAATTTAAAAAAAAGACAAATGCTTTTTACAAATCAAAATTCAATGTTAGAAAAAAAAATTAAAAGCATTATAAATCTTTAAAATGATCAAAATTTGCGATAAACATGACAGCTGGTTGTGAGTAAAATATTATGTAAGAACCTTTGTAAAATAAATTTTTCTCTTGTGCTATTTTAATTAGAGATTGTAAATAATTATACAAACTTTCTTGAAGTTATCAATTTAGCTTTGTCTCACCCTGACTGCCTAGCAAAAGAAATAATTATTACATAGTTTTATTCTTATTACTTTATTCTATATTTAAAGTACGCAAATTTCCATTTTGAATTTTTCAGTATTTCTACATTTCTTTTAGTTATGTAGTCTTAAAACATTTTTTCTATACTTCATTTAACTTTCCTTTTTTTCACGTTAGAGAAAAAAAATAATAATAAAGAGAGTTTTAAAATATTAAAAATAATTTTAAATATTTTGTAATATAATTTATCTATGCTCATTGATTTATTAGCGTTTTTTAGGGACTGTTAACTATCGATTTAAAACTTTTCGAGGGGTCTATTTGAGAGAAAAATAGTTAATTATGATTTTAAGTTCTAAGATAATGTGAAATCTTAGAAATTTAAAAAATAGAACTTAACCTTATTTTTACATGCCTTAACAAAGTTTACAGTTAAAAATAATACTCGAATCGCAAAAGCGTAATAATGCTATTGACTAACAAATATATTTTAAATATTTTGAAGAGTTTAAATATATTAAATACTTATGATGTGCATACTTCCCAAAATATGTCACTTCTAAGCCCTGTTTTTCACAATTCCTTCGACAGCTGCAGCGCAATAGCAAATAGAGTGTTATTAAATTTTTATTGCAAAAATATGATATATGCAGAATTATAAAAAAAAAGTTTACAAACTAATATGATATATCAGGCATGCATATAAAATAACATAGGAATATAAAGTCACAACCAACTTTTGGAGTCACAAATCAAAATTTTTTCCTCCTAACTACACACGGGTTGAGGGTAATAATTTCACGGAATTAAAACATTTTTATGAAAACGCAACGTCAGGTACGCTGTAGAAAAAATATATATATATATATATATATATAACAGACGGTTTGACGGAAACTGTACTAGTAATCAGGGCGCCAGTGCATTTTAATATTTTTTATTCATTTCAGTAATTTCCTAAAATTTTTCGTTTTTTCGTTTGTTTTTCCTGGAATTTACGGAAATTTTTACTTTAAAAAACGAAAATTGTACTGGCTTCCCGATAATCAGTACAATTTCCGTTTTTTTTTTTTTTTTTTTTTTTGCGTCTACAATGGAAACTTTTACCACTTTTGTTTTGTGTAATCACATTTCCAACAAAGGTGAGAATGTCTCTTAAATGTTTTAATATAATGTACAGCAGTTTTCTGAAATTTATTATTTTCAACTCGGGTGTAGTTAGGATAAAACATCTTGCCATTAAGTTATTTGCGACCCTATGTTTTCATGTAATTTTTTATTCTTGTTGTAAGACTACTTTGTCATTTCATTCTGAAAATTTTTTTTAGTCACTCTGTATATGAGAATGATTCTTGATGAGCACAACATTTCAATTTAATTACAAAATAAGATTTATTGCAAACGAATTTAAACCCATTTATATTTTAAACATCCCTAATTTTTAATTGTTGTAAAAAAATAATCTGGAATCTTTATTTTAGTAACGTTATTTAATATATGGCAAATGTTATTAAAGGTGTAAAGTATTCAAATATCAAAAATACCTCCTTAAAACCTTCAAAATTAAACAAGAAATATTGTAGATTTAAAAAAAGTACTAATGTCGCAATTTCTTGCTTCTTAAGCAAATTCTCTGAGGATTCTGAGGACTTCATCTGCAACATTACTTTTTTAAATCCTTCTAAAAATCCTTCTTATGGACCTTAAGTGATTATTAATGAGATCATTAATATTATATCACCTACAAAAAGGTTCGCTTTAAACGACACTAATCATTTTACTGATTTCGAGCTTTATTATGTCTACTCTTTAGATTAATTCAGAAAAAAATGTCACTTTCTTTCAGGGTACATATAATCATATAAATATTTCTTTCGTGTATAAATATATGTTTTGGGCACATTTCATGCTATCAACTTTCAGAAGAAAAAATTCAACTACAACTTTTTAAAATCATTTTCTTGAATGTGTTTATTATATTATATGTTAATTTATACAGATTTAGTTAAAAAATAGAATTAAAATTCGCATGTATGTATTCATGCCGGTCAATATTATTTGTGCAAAATTAATGAAAATATTGAACTTCTAGTTTAAATGTGTAAGGTATGTCTTGTTTTATATCAACATGTATATAACAAATATACATATACAAGTACATATTTTATATAAGGATATTCAAGGTATATTTTAATATACATAACTAATATTTTACAGATTTAATAGGAATCTTTTTTAATGAAGAAATTATCTTTAATGTCCATTTTAAATAAAAATTACGGATATTCTAATTCATAAATTCTCATCTCATATATACTAAGTGATCCAGAAGTTCCGGAAGTTTTGAAATGCTAATAATTAGCAAACTATAAACGACAGAAATATGCTGACATGCATAAAAACTTGCGAGAATTTATTTTTTAATGAAAAAATATGTCATATTAGTTACATTTTTCGATAACAGATGGCGCTGAAATTGATAGTAGAATTTTGCTATGGTATGATTCCGCTCACTAAAAGAAAGAATCAGAATGAAAGGATTACACATTTTCAGTATGACGTCCATCATTTATAAGTAATGCCCTGAGACGTTACAAAATAGCTTTTACAGCATTAAAGAACAGAAAGAGCTTCCATAACAAATTCCAGTTCATCGCGAAATCGCAGGTTTACTGAATTTACCACGTGCTGACGATGTCGACTGTGTATCGGTATCTCATTTACGATTATTGTAACAGACGTTTGGGGGTATTCCGTTTCTTTGACGATCTTCCAATGAGCCCGATTCCTGAAATTTTTTTTAGCACAGCCTTCAGGTTTGTAATGGCCATTCGTCCTTTTCCCGTTTTAAAACTCTCCTCATTGTACGATAACACCGAAAGCTGTTTATGCCGATTCATCCTTTTGTGAAAAAGAAATTAAACTGTTTAACTAACAAACCTTTGATATGCAAAAAAGGCTTGTTTAAATATAGCAATTACCCATCAGATTTTGCATCAACATTGTGTTTCAATGCAATTTCTTTAAACTTCAAAAAAGTGCTTGAACATAAATACCCTTAATGCGTTATTTGAGCAATACCTTAGAAAAGATGTTACTCAATGAACTCTGCTTATATACGCATGGTATAGATAATTTTGATGTTGTACATCAGCGTCACTTATTGCTAAAAATTTTAACTATCCATTTATTTTAGAAAATTCAATAGAAACAAAAATAACACACAATTCTGAGCATATATCTGAAAAACGCATCTTTCTATTATACATAGTTTTATAATTATTAGCATTTCAAAACTCCCGAAATATGTATTCAAATATTTATTTTCCTATTTTTATAAATATGACCGCCATATTTAGTATGAAGGCATTTTGAATTTCTGATATAAAAGAAGTTAACTTTAGCGGTAACGGACTGAAATTTCATAGAAAATAATGTCATTTTCCTTCAAATGTTGCCAGAAATTTCATTTTCGTGATGGAATTCCATTTTCATTTTACTTACCCATCATACGTAGTAGAGGGTAAGTCTTGCAATCGTTTTTAAAATCTAAATTTTTTGACGGATTTACACGTTTTAGACACTGAATATTTCGAAAAACATATTTTTAGAAAAAATGTTTTACCGTTCGTCTGTCTGTCTGTCTGTAAACGCTCTATCGTCCGAAGAAATTGAGATATTGACTTAAAATTTTGTATGTACTTAGTATGTAAGAATAGAACGAAGCCTATTTAATATCAGTAAGCTCTATTATCCGGAACTATTTTTTCGGACTCTCAAAAAATTCGTTCTGATGAAAGGTATAGAAAAATTTTCGAATTTTTTTTATTTTAAGGATTGATCATAAAAAGCAATAAAATAATACAAATTTTGAATAAAGAACAAAGTCGATCGAATTATTAATTGTCGAGATATCTGTAATCCTGTTTCCAACATTTTTCGATTTTTCATGACCCTGTATTTCATTAAAATTTCAATTCAAAGGCATATTTAATTGTAAATGAGATGTTTAATTCGACGCAATAAACTATTAGTTAATAATGTTATTATTTTTGGAGTTATAAGGATATTTCTTTTTTTGCCATTCAGTACTACTTGAGTAGTTTGGAGTGTTGTATAATTTGTTGAAATAGATTCATCAGCAACTCCTTAATAGAGCATTTCTATGCACGTGCTATTACACGTTTAAATTTTGTTTTGGAATTACAATGCATTATATAAATAGTTTACAAATGTTTTATTTTCATATATTATATATGAATACATATGATGATTAAGCATTACGGTGGCCCCCAACGTCTAGTTTACTTCTTTTGTAAGGTGTGAACAAAGGTAAATCGTTTCAGCATCGAAATTCATTTTATAAATCAATTTAAAATTAACCTAATTAAATGCGTCATAGTTTTACGAATGAAAATGCTTGTTGGCAATTAAAGATGAGAATTTTACTGAAAAAAATAACCAGTTATTTTGTTTTTGAATTATCTTACATGTCAAAAAAAATCTACGGAATCGTATTTGACACTGGCATGGGTATCGAAAAAAATATAATTTAATATAAATTACCCATTCAGACAAGATATTATTAAGACATAACAGTTTTTTTCATGAAAATGTGTTGTTTTTGCCAAAGTTTGGTACTTTTTGGTTCTCTGGGTTATACACAGGTTAGCCGGGTTTGATTGGGCACAGTTATCTATACATAATTATGCATATGAATATACATATACAAATGTATGTATCAATACATATGTGTATATATACCGGGTGCGTCATAAATTCGTGCAAACTTTAAAATCTAAAATGCTCGCAAAAATTTTCGGTTTGTACTAGTATGATAAGACGGATTTTGTATGTTTTTCCATGTATAATAAAAAAAAATCCGAAAGTAACCGATATTGCTCAGACGATGTACTAAAGCGTTTTATGCGAATCAGGCTAGCAATAAAACAACTGACTCGAAATGGATTCCTTGTTCGATCTCGGTATCATACTATTGTTACCAAATGAAGCGTTCGTGGTTAAACTTTTCTACAAGAATGATGAGCGAATATTTCGCACGCAGCCCGGACTTAAGTCTAAAAAAAGCCCTATTTTATTGAATCTGATACAATAGGTGGAACTAAAAAATGCCATTCGACGGACCGTTGATGACATCGATGCCGACATGCTACACTCAGCTGTAACTGGCGTATTGATGCGATTCATTTGCTTAATACACGATGGTGGTAGTCATGTTGATCATCTTTTTCTACCTTAAATTAAATGCACAGTGTCATGGTATTGTGATTTATTTCATTGTCTGTTTGTGCTTTCCTGATTTGCTTAAAACGTCAAAATATGGTATGTGAGTGCCATCTATCGGTTATTTTTTAATTATTTTTTATTACACATGGGAAAAATTCCAAAGTTCGTCTGCTCATCTCCCGCAAACCGAAATTTTTTTCGAGCATTACTTCTTTTATTATGGATTTTTAAACTTTTCACGAATTTATGAAGCACCCTGTATGTGTTGTCAAGTTGCAAAACAGGCCTTCTCGAAAAAATAAAGTTTTGCGGTGTAGCTGATTTTTCACCATACTTGCCCAAAATTAGATAGAAACCAAAACTCATTAGTTTTATAATCATTGGGACAGTATATTCGAAAATATAAGATTGCATGGTCCCATGAAGGGAGGGGAAAAATTTTCATTTGTTTTGGATTTGGTCGATTTTATAACGTACACTGCAGTCGGCCGTTTTTGCAACAACCAGAAATTAATTTTAGATCAATATAATTTGACATTGGGTTTTTAAGGGAGTTAAAAGATTAAAACGTCTTGTTCAATCGCATTTTATTTCCTAAAAAGAAAAGTTAAGAAAGAGGGCATTGTTAAATTTTTCAAGAATGCCCACAGCTTGGATTTGTTTGATTTCTAGTGTGGCAGTACCGGCAAAAAATAATGCCAGAAAATATGAAAATGAATCACAAATCTTCCATAATTCATGAATCCCTACTTTTAAAATATTGGGCAACCACTAGTATTGTAAACAAGCTTACATATACGTGTCGCTATTATTTGGTTAATCATCATAGGCATGTTATTACAATAATACCATATTTTAAGAGGTGTTATATGATTAAGTAATCACACTATGCTAGCAATGAAACTATTATGTTATCAGTCAATTACGTATAATCCTATCACCACAGGCGGATTACACATAAGGCCTAAGACTATAGCCTAATGCGTTTGTTGGGTAGGTGAATAATATGAAGATCTTTACTGCACTTAAATTTAAAGAATTAAGGACAATGTAAAATTTTAGCAAAAAGTGTTAATACGAAACGAATTTGTAACAAATGCATTTAAAAAAAATTCTACTTTTCAATATGCTAATACAAAATTATCTTATATTTAAAGTTTAACAAGCGCCCATCCAATCTCCATCTACAGTCCTCAAAGTACTAAAATTTGTATATAAAAAAATAAATGAATGAATATTTCACTAATTCATTAATTTTTATTAATTAAATTTTGTTAACTAATATTTATTAATTAATTAAAATGTTTTAAACTTATTAGAAAAAAGTCATTTCTATTTTGTGAAATACTACGTATATTTTATTATTTTTTATGGAGGAATTGTGTGTTCTTGAGCTTAAGGAAAGTTAACTTTGTTTAATAGACAGAAATTATTTCTAAAAAACCATGGATTTTTTTTTAATTTTCATTTAAAATATCCCATGCATCACTTAACAAATATTTTTTGTCAATTAAATTATATAGCGCTTATCTTTTTCACTCCAGACATAAAACTAATTTGAAGCATTTGAAAGGTGAGATCATATAATACAAAAGCTTTAGGTAAATAAAATTCTATGTTGTTTTTGCCAATATAAAAATATCTTATAGGTATCTTACAGGTAATAAAAGTATACAATACGTATTTTATTTCCATTTTTAATCAAAATTTTTAAAATAACTATGTAATAATAACTATGTAACATTCGGTTTCTAATAAATGAAAAAAACTCAAAATTCATGGCTTGAATAGCGCAAAATTTAAAAATTACATATTTATAAGTTTAAAAGTAGATTTTTAAAATATAAAAATTAATTATATTAGAGAAAAACATTACAAAGAAATTGCTGAAACGTATCGACTTACATTCACATTACTAATACAACGTAAATATGTTTCACAAAATTAGATTACTCAGTGCATTCATTACTACAAAGTTTATGCAGCATCTTTAGAAGTATCCATGGTTATTAAAGTATAGAAATGAAAAATATAACTCATTTTTCAAATTTTATTTTATTTGAAACCCTAAAGTGATAAATTCGGAATTTAAAAATGAAAATGACTGTCAAAGTTTCATTAGTTTTTATCCAATTAGAATAACCTTAATTTCGTTTGATATGCAAAGATATTTTTAAAAAATACACATTGATCGAATGATTAAAAACATAAAAATATGATTTTTTACGAGATTTCAATATGTTGGTGAAACGTAATCTTGTTATTAAAAATCAAACTGCAGTTAAGGGTTTCGAATATTTTTTAATAAAAATATTTGTTCTATTGAAAATTGTAACTAATTTCGAAAGTTTATCTGCCTCAAAATTTACTGTTGTCCCAAGCATATTGCATGAAACGATGTATTTTGGTAAACGATTTAAATTTGGCCGTGCTACGAAAATTAGATCGCGAGTTATAAGCATTTTAAATTTTTCGACCCTCACCATGGGGGGGGGGTCTCCTGTCACCAAAAATTCACACTGTCTCATAAAAAATTACCAAACAAAATTTGGCCGCGCTACGAAAATTAGATCGCGAGTTATAAGCATTTTAATTTTTTCGACCCTCCCCATGGGGGATCGCCTGTCACCAAAAATTAACACTGTCTCATAAAAATTTACCAAACAAAATTTGGCTGCGCTACGAAAATTAGATCGCGAGTTATGAGCATTTAAAATTTTTCGACCCTCACTGTGGGGGGTCTCCTGTCACCAAAAGTAACACTGTCTCATAATAAATTACCAAACAAAATTTGGCCGCACTACGAAAATCAGATCGCGAGTTATAAGCATTTTAATTTTTTCGACCCTCCCCATGGGGGATCGCCTGTCACCAAAAATTAACACTGTCTCATAAAAATTTACCAAACAAAATTTGGCCGCGCTACGAAAATTAGATCGCGAGTTATAAGCATTTTAATTTTTTCGACCCTCACCATGGGGGATCTCCTGTCTCCAAAAGTAACACTGTCCGTAATAAATTACCAAACAAAATTTGGCTGCGCTACGAAAATTAGATCGCGAGTTATGAGCATTTAAAATTTTTCGACCCTCACTGTGGGGGGGGTCTCCTGTCACCAAAAGTAACACTGTCTCATAATAAATTACCAAACAAAATTTGGCCGCACTACGAAAATCAGATCGCGAGTTATAAGCATTTTAATTTTTTCGACCCTCACCGTGGGAGGGTCTCCTGTCACCAAAAGTAACACTGTCTCATAGTAAATTACCAAACAAAATTCGGCCGCACTACGAAAATTAGATCGCGAGTTATAAGCATTTTAAATTTTTCGACCCTCACCATGGGGGGTCTCCTGTCACCAAAAATTAACACTGTCGCATTATAAATTACCAAACAAAATTTGGCCGCGCTACGAAAATTAGACCGCGAGTTATAAGCATTTTAATTTTTTCGACCCTCAACGTGGGGGTCTTCTGTCACTAAAAATTAACACTGTTTTATAATAAATTACCAAACAAAATTTTGCCGCGCTACGAAAATTAGATCGCGAGTTATAAGTATTTTAATTTTTTCGATCCTCACCATAAGACGGGTCTCCAATCACCAAAAGTTACATTATCCTACCTTATTTTATCTTAAGACGATTCTTTTCTATACACATTCTATCAGAAATTTTTATTATTGAAACTATAGATTTATAGTATCTGAAATAAGAAATATATATGTTTGAGACTTGATATCCTCTAAATATCTGAAAAATACCGCGTCATTGTCTGCCGAAGTCTACCGAAGGATACCATGCCGAAGTCTACCGAAGGATACCATGCCGAAGTCTGCCGAAAAGAAACGACGTTAGCCGAGTGTTAGGTTTTTTCGTTACCGATGTGTTAGGATTTTTCGCGTTACGGAATTTTTGGATTCGGTCGCCGCGCTCAAAGCCCGTGATAAAAGCTATGCAATAGCTTAAAAAAAGAAAGAGATAAGACTTGAATTCTGTATCTTTGTGATTTGATATAGCTTTATATTTTAGTATAATATATAAGAGTATTAGTACAAAATATAGAGTAAATTGAAAACAGCAAAAACTGACTCGTTTACAAAATTGTTTGTACTTTTCTATTTTTTCAAAAGCTAAAGAAAGAAATACCAAAAATTTACATGAATAATAATAATAAATATAAGCAGGAATGCCCATTAACGTTTCCACCATACACACATAAATATTTAAAATGGATTGTTTAACTTTTTGATTCAAAATTATTTGGTTTCAGTCGATAATTCAAAACATTCTAATAAATATGTGTAAACTGTGAGATCGTTGGTGGAGGAATTAATTGAAAAAACTATATGCCTAGTGTCAGGATAAAAATCACAACTATTGTTTATTTCACTGTCTTCATTAATATAATTTTAACTATCATCAACCAGCTGCCGTTCTACAGTGGCTGGACCTTTTCAATTTTGCTGTATTCCTGGCACATGTGGCGCCTTTTTAACTGTTGATTAAAATGATAATAAAACTCAATAAAAAAATAATTTTTTAATTTGCCATTATATCAGATTATCAAACTTGAAAATGAAACATGTTTTAATATTTAAAACATGTGATTATGTTTTAATATTTAAGACAAATGTAGATTTTTTTTGTTTTTTATCACTATACTAATAATGTATAGTGCTGACATATTAAATTTATTATGTTCTATTAGTATTTGTTTAGTTGATTTTTACTTATAGTTCATGACTGTAAAATTATTTACAATTATTCAGACCCGCTATAAAATGTACAAAATATACAACGAAGTATTTTTTGTTGTATATAAGGGAAACTGTGGCACACTGATACACTCCCTCTACTGCTCACATGGTCATTACAGGGAGTTTCACAACAGCTCCAAAAGGTGATGCTAGTGCACGCAACTACATACAGAACGTCTTAGCACGATTCAGTAGTTTGATGAAATGGGACGGGTGGTTTATTGTTTTTGTAGGTCAAAAGTAAATCTTGTGTTGTAGAACTGCAATGATATTATACAACTGTTTCAGTATTTTCAACCGAAAAGAATACTCTCCCTGGCAAGTAAAGCTACTCTTTATCAGTTCACCATTCTTTATTGTTAGGTAAATTATGAAGTGTTGGAATTGAGATTCATTTTATTCAGAATGGCTGTATGGGGCAAATTGATACAGTCTATGTCGGGGTATATTGATATGCATCAATGTGCCCCATGATAGCTACAGACAACTTAAATTCTTTTCTAGTTCATTTTTTCATTACTTATTATTATTTTTTTATCATACACTCCTTAATCTATCCATTGTTCCCTAAAAATTTCTAATATTAGTTTTTACTGAAGTGAAACAGCTCTAAATATTTATATTAGAACATTTTACAGTATTTTTACAAACAGGCAGCATACAAACTTACCCAACAACAAGTGCTAGCAGAACTGACAAAAGAAAAGGACGGCACCTAACAAATCAATTTATATCGATTCTTCATAGGAAAAAATATTTTCAACATGAGAAATATTAAATAAGAGAAACAAGCTGCAGAACTGCAAAGGATAATTATATAACAGAATTTTTAATATAATTATCCTTTATTTTCTGTTTATAAACTGATTTATAAATAGCAACTCTTGTAATTTTTTCATCTTTCCTAAGAAAGAAGTTAATGCTAGAGTTGAAGTGCAGATATGACAAAGTTACCACAGCCAACAATTAGACAAAGAACAGACAGAACATCAGATCATTATACATTTAATTTTGATTGCTTTAATATTTCTTACGAATAAATTGTCGATGATTTGAATTTTTATAAACAAATATAAAATTATTTGCTAACTAATTTTCTATGAAAAATATACATTGGTGTTATTTTGTCTCCATTTTTCGCAAACGTATCATTGTGTCCCATTAGGTGTATCAATCTGCCCCGGAAATTTACATTGACACAAATGATCTTCTTTTTTATTTTTTCTATACTACATACAAAAATATTATATAAAACAACGATTGTGCATTTTTATAACACACTACATAAGTTTTGCTGACACCACGTGGAAAAATAACTAGAAATTTCTACATTCTGGACATCAAAAAAATTCTTAGAAAAAAACTGTATCAATGTGCCCCAGTTCCCCCTATATATTTTTTAACCGAAAATGTAATGCGCTTAGCAAAGGAAATGTTGGTAAAATCATGTTGTTTAATTTTGGTAAAGGAGATCAACGTAAAATGTACAGCGTCACACGTAAATAACATAGTTACCTAGTTTGTCGCTTCAAAAGTGGAAATATTTGAGTAAAACTTGTAAACCAGCGCACTTTTCTAATAACTGAAATATCAGATTTCAAAAGTTTCTAAATATTTCTTCACGATTTATGTTTTTTTCAATCGTTATCTCACTATCAGTTAATAAAAATATTCCAAATAAAGTATATATTTTGCTTCATGTAATAACGCCAGTCTAAACAAATGGAGATCATATTTTTTTAATGAACTTATTGTATAACATTTTCCTACAATGAATTATGGAAACGTGGCCAATCGATTACACTTGTACTTGTATAAACATTTACCATTAAAACTAAATTCATTTGATGGATGTCTAAACCGATAATTTTTTTATTGTTTAAAAAAATGTAAAGAAATATAATAAATGTTAGTTTAAATGCCTGATCACCCATCCGAGGCACCAACCAAAATATGGCATAGGTGTGTTACCCCTCGGAGGAAAACAACCCCTGTCAGCACCAGACAAATCAATACAAAGACAAAAAGCTCGAACTACTGGCCCTAAAAAATACAAAATCGAATAAAAGAGAAAGACGTGCCCTAGCACGAAGTAATAATTATAAGCAACTTAGGAAATCTAATAAACAATCTTTTTTTTTTTTTTTTTTTTTTTTTCCTTTTCCTTATTCTTTTTTCCCTTTTCTCTGTCTCTCTCTCTTTTTTTTTCTTTTTTTTTTCCTCCTTTTTTTTCTCTTTTTTCTCTCTCTTTTTTTTTTTTTTTTTTTTTTTTTCAAGGCATTTTACATACATAAAGGTCTATAAATTTGATTTTCGTATATACAGAGAACACATTGTAAATTCAGATATGTTACAAAATACAATAATCTGGCAGCTAAATGAAATGAAAAAAAAAAAAAAAAACAATGATGCACACAGTGCGAAAACAAACATGAAATTACATAAGCGAGCGAAAAGTACTGTGCATGTATATATATAAAACTTTAAAAATTATTAAAGTGTCTACAATTAAATCTGAAAAATGTACAATCAAAGCTGAAAACTGTCCTAATAACTAAAAGGATGTCTGAAAAAGTTAAATAAATGTCCAAGTCGATCAGGCTCTGTAGAAGGTAATAGTTCGGGGTAGTTTTATACCATGCTATATATTAAAATAACATCAGAGCAAAAACAGAAACAGTCCATGAAATTTTACTCAAAAAGTGTATTTAATAAACGAATAGTTCCTGTTAAGTTCATTGTAAATGTCACACAAATTTCGGTAATTCGAACGAGACATTACTACATTTCTGATGTTCCATTCAAGAGAACGATTTTTAATGTAAGTAAAAGAAAATGGCACAACCTGGCATCTATCAAAGAGAAAGTGTCGAACATCTCCACGAATACCGCAGATACATTTATCAGAACTCCGTTTACCAATTTTATGTAAATGAGCTGGAAAAGCACCATGCGTCGAGATAAAATAAGCGCAAACTTGGGAATAACATAAAAAATCCTTATTGACTTGTTTAAAAATGACATAGGTATCTCTACCCTTCGTACTGTTAGTCCATTGATATTGCCAGTCCTGCATACATTTATTCTTGAAGTGATATTTTAATTTACTGATTGGAATAGGTATGTCCACTATTTTGTCATAGATATTTTCCTCTATTACAGATTTAGCCAAATAATCAGCACGCTCGTTACCTTTAATCCCAACATGTGCCTTGACCCAGCCTAGATGTACTGTCTTATTTTGTAAAAGTCGCAATTTCGTAAAAATGTCAAACAAAAGGTAATTGTCGGGAAACAGACATTTAATCGAAGAAACTGAAGAAAGACTATCCGTATAAATATAATAATGATTAAAATTACTTTGTTGACACCAATGCAATTCTTCAGAAATTGCCACAAGCTCAGCTTGATATATAGAATTTAAAATATTTAATTTGATTCTAAGCTCATAAATTATCATAGTTTAAATGCCTACCAAAAAAATTTGATATTAACATAATACATTTTAGCTTTACAATCACTTTTTATTTAACTGCAATTATACTGTTTTCACAAGCAGCTCTGGCAAATTAAACTTGAAACTAAAACAAGTTAAGCTTCAAATTTAGGAGTTCTTTTTCAACATTTTATCTACAGAAATGCACAAAAAGAAGACTTTTTAGAAAATTTTTGTCTTAAAACTTGATGTGAAATTACAAAGCTAAGTTTAAACAAGTCAAAAGTGACAAATGATGTAAATCAAACAAAATTAGTTTAAAATAAATCTTTATTTTGGTAAATAATTTTATTTGTAAAAGCAAGTTACGACAAAATGTATTGAATGCTAAAACATTTACGTTGTCTATCAATTCATTTCTCAAATCTAAATAGAGAAAACGATTATTTTCCAAGGAAACAAGGTAAATGCTTTTTTCTAAACGTATACATTCACCTTTTTTACAGAAAATCATTGCTGCATGTTATTTGGAAAATTGATTATAAGAAGAAAAACATTGCTTGTAATTTAAAATGCTATCAATTATGTTCCAGTATCTCGTAAAAATTGTAACAGGAATTCTGTACCATTTTCAGATATTTCGAACATACTTTAAAGATTTATATTTATATGTATTTTCACAATTGACAGAGTTATCCCATAGTATGTTTGAAAACATTTCATACAATAATTTAAAAATCTGAGAGGTTTTTTGTGGAAAACTTCATTAGTTTGTAGAAAAGCAAATCAATGTATATAATGCAGATAAATACCCAACGAGAATATGTCATGCGTTTTAAAAGTACGCTTTCGAAATTTTTTATACAACTGGTAATAAATGGAAAAAAATATATAGCAATAAAAATGTATTACAATGCATATAATTTACTTTTCAAGAACCAAGTAACTCATTTGCCGAATTTATTAACTAAAAATTGCAAATACTTAACATAACTAATTAATATATTAAAGGAAAAATCTTAGATATTATTAAACGTAGTGTTAAATTAACAATATACATTATTGTGTTCAAATTTATTCTTTAAAATTCTAATTTAAATTTATAAGACTTTTAAAAAGAATTTCAATTAAATACTACTGCAGAAAAATTTTGAAAAGTTACATACAGATAGTTTATCTTCGGTGATTTTAGCATTAATAATATATTCTTTAGAGAAGTTAGAAAGTAATCTTCGATCACATGTTAATTAAGAAATTTTCAATAATGATATCATGAATGATATTTGAAAGTAAGATACCTTTAAAGAAAGGAAATTAACATGCACAATATTTTCATTAAAATCTCCTATTTTTGAATGTAAACATAATTTGCATATCAATCAAAATCATGAATTTTAAATTTACATGGATAATAGAATTAATGCAATGTACGGTGGCAAATCAAAAAAAGAATAAAAACTTATCAAGAAAGATGATTTCAATCCAATAAGCAAACAGCAGATCGAAGTTTATCTATCGAAATTAGTGCCACCTTTTTCTCGGTTATTCTTTTATCTTTAAAAAGGGTATTATTTGGGTGTGTTTCTAAATAAACATTGGATTTTTAACGGTTGGTAGTATTTATTACACAAAATTTAAAATTATAATTAATACATAAAATGCAAAAGCAACTCAAATAGTTTTACCTACAATCTTACAAGTGTTCAATGGAAACACTTTTTGTCAAACGGTGCACATTAAGTCGATAGCTGAGTTCTTCCTAAATAATATTAGTGTTTGAGGAGTCATTGTTATAACAGAATCAATGGTCATCTGGAACTGGAGGTATATACACACATTCCTTTATGAAACTCCACAGGTATAAATCAAATGGCGTCAGATTAGGTTAGCATCTGGACTGTACTTCTTTGCTAATCCGGTTTAGGAAGAGTTGAGCTACTGATATGATGTGTGCCGTGTGGCGAAATGTGCTAACATTGAGCACTTGTAAGCTTGTAAGTAAAACTGTTTGAGTTGTTCTTTCATTTAATGTAACATTTATAGTTCTAGGTAGCTTTCATTACAAAAAATAAAAAGCTACATATTACAGCCGTCCGGAGGAAAGCACTTCCAGAAAATTTTGGCATATATTCACCGATCATGAACTCTAGACCCCGAAACCACCCTCCGTTCAATTGTTGACATTTATATATATATATATATATATATATATATATATATATATATGTGGGAATATTGAGTGATTAGCTTATGATTTAAGCAAAACAAATATTCTTGATAAGATAAAAAGGTTTACTAGACATAAAATATATACGTAGCATTCAAAAATAACAGTAGAACTGAATAATATTTAAAATAAATAAGCTTCTCTGAGCTTTGGATTAAAAATCCATCCAACTCGCCATCGCTGAAATCTATAGAACACCTCGTTCTTTTTTATGCATCATCACGTGATATCCCAATTGAGACTCACGTGATGATGCATAAAAAAGAACGAGGTGTTCTATAGATTTCAGCGATGGCGAGTTGGATGGATTTTTAATCCAAAGCTCAGAGAAGCTTATTTATTTTAAATATTATTCAGTTCTACTGTTATTTTTGAATGCTACGTATATATTTTATGTCTAGTAAACCTTTTTATCTTATCAAGAATATTTGTTTTGCTTAAATCATAAGCTAATCACTCAATATTCCCACAAGTTTTGGGGGTTCGTTGCCGGGATTGAAGGATTTGAATGACTTGGATTTGAATGATTTCGCTGATTTATATTTGAATTTGAATTTCACGATGAAAGCTATTTTACACTAAGAAGGTCTAAGTCTAAGAAAAATGTTTTGTTTTTAAACTAATACGTATTATGTAAAAAAGGAACTGTTTGTTATATGTGTAATGATTAGAAATTATCCGTGATCAAGCCTGCAAGATAGTGCACTATATTGTTTTGTCGAAGTGTAAACAAAAATTATAATGTCTGTTCTGAATAAAGCTAGAAAGGCGGACTTGTTAACGTTGTGTGATGATCTAGGTATAATTGTGCCTCAGAGTCCAAGAATCATTGATTTGATAAAGTTGGTGACTGAATCGAAGGATTATGAAGAAAATTTTGTAAAAGTTCGACTTGAAGTCATTGCCGCGGAGAGAATAGAAAAAGAAAGACTAGAAGCAGAAAAAGAAGAAAGAAGATTAGAAGCAGAAAAAGAAGAAAGACGACTAGAGGCAGAAAAAGAAGAAAGACGGTTACGGTTAGAATCAGAAAGAAGATTAGAGGAAAAGAAGATGGAAATGGAGTACGAATTACGAAAAATTGAACTTCAAGGAAATATGATAAATACAAGTGACGGTTCGGCTGTAACTGGTACAGGTAAGCAACTAGATTTGTCTAAATTAATGTCACACTTTGATGGGAAGGGTGATATTAGTATCTACTTAGCTCTATTCGAGAGACAGATTTCTAGGATGAATATAACAAAAGAGAATTGGGTCATGCACTTATTAAGTTTAATGCCGCTAGAAATTGCTAATGTTATAACTAGAGAACCAGAAACATTAACAAATAACTACGATTATGTAAAAAACTTGCTGCTCAAAAGATTCAAATTGACGCCAGAAGAGTTTAGGCAAAAATTAATGTCGCATAAGAAAGAAAATTCAGCCACTTGGCGCGATCTAGCATTTGAGTTAAGGAATTATTTAGAAGAATGGATTACCGGTCTTGATGTGTCGAATTTTGAAGATTTAAAAGAATTAATACTGGTAGATCAAATCAAAAGAAGATTACCGATAGAAATGAAGGAACATTTCATCGATGATCTTCCCAAAATTAAAAGTGTTGATACGTTAGTTTGTAAACTAGATGATTACGAAACAGCAAGGCGTAATATTAAAACCATGAATAGAAATTCACACCACTTTGAAGATAGGAAGTCAAAAATGCGCGAAAATAACAATTCAAAACCGTGGTTACCATCTCAACGTTATGATACTTTAAGAAAACAACAATTCGCAGATAATACAGATAATGTAAATGCATTTTCTTATTTAAATGAAAAGAACAGGGCACAAATTATGTGTTTCAAAAGTAATCGTCTTAGCCACGTAATATCGCAGTGTAATAATGGGAATAATAAACAAATAAAAAATGACAGCCAAAATCCGCGATTATCCAACTACAAAGAGATGAATTCCGCAGTAATCAAGCAAACTAACAGTGCCAAATCAGATTACATGAAAAATATTGATATTAACGGTGAAAAGACACAGATCTTCTTCGACACTGGAAGTGATATCAGTTTGGTGAGTTACGAATATTATACGAAAATAGGCTCGCCAAGATTATTTTCAAATAATATCTTTTTGTCCGGCATAAATAAAATAGTTGTTTATCCAAAAGGATACTTCCCATATGAATTTAATATTGATGGTTTTCTAATCAGAACAAATTTGTACGTACTAGAATCTCTTGAATATGATATTTTACTGGGATATGATGTCATTAGCAAATTAAATTTGGCGATAGACGAGAACGGAATTAAGATCGTTGGCAAACGCAATAGTATTCAAGTAGGTTACACTAAAGTTCAGAAGAATTCTGATATAAAATTGAATCATGCTGCCAAAAATAATAATGAAATGAAAACGTCTACGTTAGATAATTCACGTGATGAAAATGTTATACTTGCAAATGATAATAATGCAGGAGGTAATCACTTGATTAATTTCGCGAGAGTCATAGAAGAAAATGAAATTGATTTGAATCACGTGAGAAATTTGAAAATTAGAAAAGAAATAAATGAGAAAGAAGAAAATTTAATTAGTAAGAAAAGATTGAATGAAAGAAACGAGACATCACAAACAGGACGAATGAATGACCTAAAAGAAAAACGCAATTTATGTGCACGCGCCAATGAAAATAAAAATGAAACGAGGAAAATTAAAAAATATTATAAACGGAAAAATACGAGGGAAGAAAGGAATGTTGAAGGAGTTAATGCAAATAAACAGAAATTTATCAGAAATTACAAGAAGCGTGATTACAATGATAGAGATGAAGAAAAGAAATATTATTCGAGAAATAATTTTGATGGAAAACGTCACACATATGAAAATTGGAGAAACAGCAAACAGAAACATTTAGAGGTACAGCAAACAGAAAGAAAATATGAAATTTTTGAAAAAGAAAGGGCTGAACCGTGTGAAAAGGATACTTTTAAATTTAAAGGCAAAAGAAGCATAAAAACAAATTTTAATGGTCCGCGTAGAAATCTATATTTTTGGAGTAATGGTAGTTATAGAAAGCAATTTAACATGATGAGAAAAGTACCTAACAGATATGAATTAAATGATACCGAGTTAATCCAAGAAATGCAGTATGGAACAGGAATGAAAAGGAGAAAATTCCATGGACCTAATAAAAACATTATAGAAAAATCACATGATCATTATGATGCAAAGAGGATTGGAGACCATGGTGGACAAGATATCCACTATTGCAAAATACGTCAAGCCGTGGGGTAATGCATCTGCATAATGTTAGATGTTTTTGTTTTATGTTTACTTGTAACGATAGATGTTGTTGTTTTATATTTACCTGTTTTATTTCTATAAATTTGTGTCTAAATTTTAATAGGCAGCTGGCGAGGTCGCCAGGAACGTCAGGATGACCGTCACGTGGGATATCACGTTCATTAAATCATTGAGTATATTATCTTTAATTGCTTAATACTTCATCCTTTATACCCACATATATATATATGTGGTGGTTACTCGATAATCCCCCCCATATTTTTATTTTAATTCAATTGTATTAACTATTTTATTTCCTATCATCTCTTTTTTATTAATGTTCTCAATTTAAATATTATTTCGATTTTGTTTCTTTTGATATCGTCGCCTGTAAATTTTTCTTCCTTACGTAGCTTATGAAATGTTCTAAACCGGTAAAATCTTGGTTGAATTCATTCCTTCCGGTTTAAAAAGTTTCTAGAATTATCTCGTTCGTTCTATGGGTGGTACTTCCGGTTAATCTGGCCCTCCCTTTGGCCTATCAAATTAAAATACACAGGTGACGTGATTTAAGCCGTTAAGTGCCTGGCTACCTTCTTTGGCTTTCCTTCTTTAAGTATATCATCATTTTTTTCCTTATTAAATTCATCTTTCACTATACACTGACACGTAGCTTGGCCTCTTTTCCCTCGCTTTCCCCATTCGAACGTTGCCAACTTGGCGTATTTCGGGTTTACAGTAACCCTTGATCTGCCCTCTCCGCTCTCTCTGCGTCACCAGTTCAGTTGAGAAGGTGCCGTGGATGTTGAGTGGATGCTCCTCGGCATGATGTAAAAAAAAACCCCTCCGAATTGTCGTTATGCTGCGAGGAATAAGACTTCTCTTCCCCCGTGAACGAGTTTGTTTTTTCTTTGGCCGTTGTTCTATGCCGGCCACTCAATATGTTCTCACGGATTGTTTTGAGAAATCAGTTAAATATATCTTCATAAAGCTTCCTTCAAATTTATTTCAAGTTCTCAAAGTTAGTTCCATATCATCATAATCAATTGCATCATCTTTTCCTCCGAAGATGGTCCTCAAAGTATTCTTCGTGATTAAAAATATCACAGTTTCTTCTTTTTCAATTCATAAAAAAATCGCTCATACGCATTAAAATAATTATCTGTGCATAAACGGCATCCCCAATGGAAGATATTGAATATCTCTTCGTGATTTCTAGCATATGCTTTTATTGAAGTGTTATCGATTGATATTCTAAAATAATTTTGTCTTCATATCGTAAAAAAAAAAAAAAGATCGATCATGCTATCAAAGTGCATACATATATATATATATAGAAAGTTATGTGAAAATATTTCTACCTATGTATATCATCCTTGTGGAGTATTTGTACGAAAGAAATAATAATATACATATATAAAAATGTGCATGATAGCAAATATATATATTAAAATATAAAAGTCATGACATATTGCACAAATAATAAATAAATAAAATGTTCGTTTTTCTTCAATTTTCTCTTCATTTAATGTGTTAAGAGTCTATTTATTCGTCTTCTCGAATTTGTCTTCATAAGCCAAGAATTCCAGGTAACTTTCTTCTTATTATTTTATATTTTTTTTTTGCAATTTACTTTGAGTTATTATTATCTTAGTTAAAGATTTCACTATTAAGAACTATAATGGTTGCCTTTTGTCATATTCTATTATTATGGGTCTTTTCCTGGCATTCATCCAACGCGATGTATGTCTGCCCACTATTATGATCACTTGGCCTAGTTTAGATGAAACAAAAAAATAAGTGTTCTCATCTTCTCTCTTCCCCAAACATAGCAGTTCAATCTCCTTTAGAAAACACCACAATATATATATATTATATCTGTTTTTTGTCATGCGATAACTAACGTATATATGAACCGATTTGAATGAAACTTGGTATGTACATCGTACATACAAATATCAAGACCGAGTTCGTTGGCCAGCATCATCCGCCGTCTTGTTTCAAAATGAAGGCCATTTAAATTTTTTAAATTTAAAATTTAAAATGAAATACGAAAAAATTAAAAGCTGAAAAATATTTTTATTTTATGTGTTAGAACTTAAAATATCAATTGCAGAAAACCTTTTTCTTTGTCTATATCTTAAAAAATGATTGAGTTATAGCACTTTTGAATTTTTCTAATGGCTGACATTTTGAAACGATCTGATATTTGTCATGCTATAACTAACGTATTTATGAACCGATTTAAATGAAACTTGGAATGTACATAGTACATACAAATATCTTGACCGAGTTCGTTGGTCAGCATCTTTCGCTATCTTGTTTCAAAATGGCGGCCATTTAAAAAAATTAAAAAATTTAAATTTAAAATTAAACGCAAAAAAAGTAGAAAAATATTTATATTTTATGTGTTAGATCATAAAACATCGATTTTAGAACAGTTTTTACTTTGTCTATATCTTAAAAAAATGATTGCGTTATAGCACTTTGAATTTTTCTTATGGCTGACATTTTGAAACGATCTGGTTTTTGTCACGTGATAACACTCGTATTTACAAATCGATTTGGATGTTACTTGGTGTGTACATAGTACATAATAAAGTCTGGATCGAGTTGTTAACCAGTTCCATCCGCCATCTTGTTTGAAAATGGCAGCCATTTAAATTTTTTTAATTTGAAATTAGGTACAAAAAAGTGAGAAATTGAAAAAGATTTTTCTTTTATGCACTTGACCTTGATACAAAGATTCCAAGCATTTTTTGTTTCGCCGGTATCTTTAAAAATGGCTGAGTTATAGTACTTTTAATTTCAAGTGCTGCTCACATTTTGAAATGATCTGGTTTTCGTTACGTGATAACTCGTGTATTTATACACCGATTTGGATGAAACTTGGTTCATAGATAGGACATACTGATGCCTGGACCGAGTTCGTTAAGCAGTTTCAACCACCGTCTTGTTTCAAATTGGCGGAATATTTTTTTAATTTAAATTTTAAAATTAGGTGCAAAAAAGTAAGAAATTGAAAAATATTTTTCTTTTGTGTTTTGACCTTGATACATTCCAGAGCATTTTTTGTTTCATCTATATCTTGAAAAATGGCTGAGTTTTAGCACTTTCAATTTCCAGTGTGACTGACATTTTGCAACTGTCTGAAAATTGTCACGCGTTAGTACGCATATTTATAAACTGACTTCGATATAAATCCGTATGTTCCTGTTAGATACCAATGTCTTGTCCGAGTTCACGGGGCAACTTTATCCGCCATCTTGTTTCAAAATGTCGGCCATTTAAATGTGTCAAAAATCTTTTAAATGTATAATGATGCATAAACAAAAAATTAGAAATTGAAAAAAGGTTCTTTCTAAACTATTTATCTTAATAGTGAATTCCGGAGTATTTTTTGCTTTGTCTTTACCTTCAAAAACGTCTGGGATATAGCAGTTTGAATTTCTAATGTTTGTGACATTTTTTTTAAGTCAATTTGACAGCACTCGTATATATTAATCGATTTCGATATGAGTGCGCATGTTCACATGATTTAAGATTTCGATTAAACTCATTGGGTTTTTTTTATCCATCATGCTGCTTTAAAATGGATTTCGTGGAATTTAGCGACCCTATAAATCGCTTAAAATAAAACCAGGTTGAATAAAAGATGACTAATTTCTAAAAATTCTCATTGACAAAAAATTAGTATTCAATCTTACATAATCATGTTCCACTATTTTGAACTTCGTATATTTGATTCATATAACTTAATTTAAAATAAATAAATAAGTATATGAAAGCTACCTCTTCATCACGGCACTGCCGGAAGGACTTTTAAGTTTTACATAATAAGTACAACCAAGCGTTAAAACACCAATAATCATTTAGTATATATCCTGTATTTTTAAAACAATTATGAAATTGTATTTATCTTAATAAGCCAAATATATGTTTACGGATGCTAGTCGTTCGCCTTTTATTTTTAAAAAAATCGTTCATTACGATAATTTGTAGTTATAGAATAAGCGCAGAATCAAAATCAGTCGATTGTGTCAGTAAAAAAAAAAAATATTCCTCCTAACACTTAATAATATTTGCAAATTCGCTATCACATTGTGAAAGGTAATCACAGTGTCAGTATATGCATATTATGAGAATTGTAATAATATTAAATTCCATCTATTAGTTCATGAGATAAGAATGTTGCTGTAATCTCGTAGTTCATGCATATTTTAACACAGCAGTATCACTTACACTAAAACGTAATCTGTTGCTGTAATCTCGTAGTTCATGCATATTTTAACACAGCAGTATCACTTACACTAAAACGTAATCATCAATAACTGATGTCAACGTCTAATGGAGTCTGAAGTTTGAAGAAAATCCGTTCTTTGGTATAGAGCTATTGCAAAAATCGTGAAAAATCCGTCATGGCAAAGCTATCTATAAGGCGAGTTACATCGACTTTTATCAACAACAACTATGTCTATGTCTAAATTAATGTAAAATTTGATCAAAATTCGCAAGAAATTGTTATTATTATTATTATTATTATTATTATTATTATTATTATTATTATTATTATTATTTTGCAAAAGATCTATTGCAGGAATTGTCAAAAATGCCGCACAGCCACGCTACCTGTAGGGGAGATTTAACCAAAAAAAAGAGAAAAAATATTTATTAATGTAAATGGAAAACTGAAGTTGTATGAAAATTCGTAGGAGAGTTCTTGAGTGCTACTGTGAAAACCATGAAAAATGCAGTATAGCAACGCCACGTGTAGCGCGATTTACATCAAAATGTTTTCAGCACTAATTCATATCAAGAAATAAGTGTATCTAAATTTTTATAAAAATGCGTTCTTTATTTCTTGAGTTAGTGAGGATATTTCAAAAATGGTAAAAAAAAAATGGAGCATGCATGAATATAAATTTTAATTAAAATCCTTGCATTATCTCCTGATATAGAATACGCGTCCACAAATCTTGAGTCCCATACAGAGAGACAGGCAGTCTCAAACACATACTATGTAAAAAAAGAGTTTCTCCAGATTTCTGACATCTAAAACATGTAAAATCGCCAAAAATAGGCAGTCGAAAATTTTCACGAATTGAATACATTCTTCTTGTAAATATAGAAGCAAAACTAAATGTTTTAAAACACTATCAATATTAAGCCATTAGTGCCTGAATTATTTTTTTCGTTAAAATTCAAGTTTTGCATTTTCCCACCACTTTTAAAATAAGGATAACTTTATATCTTAATTTATCGAGGACTTTATCTCGAGAAAGAAAGTATTATTTATACTCCTTTTTACTGGTGTGAAATTCGGTTACTTGAATTTTTTTAAACTGTCCCAAAAATGGGACGCTAGGCAATAGTGGGTTAAAAAAATATTCTTGCCTTAAACATAAAGGTGTAATAATGCATATGTATGTAGAAAATATTATTAATAACATATATAGAATGAATCTTAAATAACATCTATATTCAAATCTTTTTGTAAAAAAGTTATGTGTGATCTACAGAACTCTTTCAAAAAATACCTGAATAAACAGATTTTGTACTAGTCACGAATAAAATATACGTTTGAGGGTAACAATAAAGCTAAACTGACTATATCAAAAGTGGATTTATGTAGTTGAATCCTTGTTAAAATTATCCCGTGTAAGAGGAAATAACAAAATTACATAATCTAATAATTCAAATATTTGTTGAAGAGGAAAATTTTTTTCGTTACAACCATTAAATTAGTATAACGATAAATTACTGAATAGAATTCAATGATATGAAAAAATTTAATAATGATGATCAACAACGACCATAAATGAACATTATCAATGCCAGTAAATTTTGTTAAAAAAACGCAGAAGAAGCAATAGGTAACAATCTTAAGCTATAAAATGTTGTTAAACGTTCTGTAATAACTAATGGTCATTAAATCCTTCATTTATCAATGTAATACTGCTTTAAACTCGTCCCAATACCGTCATAAATATCACTCTATATCATTCTATAAAGGCAGTTTTTAAAGTTGGCACGTAATAAACAAAATCTTAAAACTTGTGCTTTTACCAAAACACAACAAAAATGCTTTAAAATACGATCAATTTACAGTGATGGATGACTTTATGCTATGGATGGATGCGGTTAAATAAAAAGTTTCAAAACATTTTAGTTTATAGATAAAAAAAAGCTTATGAATTCCCAATAAAAATTTCTGCTGTATGCCGTTTCTAAAATAAGTTAGAGTCGAAATACAAAACTTAACCCTTCCATGCGCAAAATACTTCTGTCTATAAAGTGATGAAATACTCTGGCTGATGGTGACATCAGAATTTATATAAAAATTTTTTGATACTTAAATACTTGATTTTCTTCACGTTCATTAATTTTTTTTCAGTATTCTGAATACCAATTAGGGATTTTAATTTAAATTAAATGATTACATTTGTAACCACCACTTTGAAAATGTTAAATATCTGTTGCAAATAGACTATTTTTGATTAAGCATTGAATTTAACATAAGAATTTTTTTATTAAAAAATGTAAAAAAGAAATCTTTGAATAAGTAAATTATATCTAAAAGCATATAAAAGTAAAATTTTATAGGCATCTATTTCTCGAAACTGGTTCACAAGAAACAATATGAAGAATATATATATATTTTTAAATATGTTTCTAAAACACAGTAAACAAGTCTTAGCATTTTATTTATTTACCGTGATACATGAATTTATCGCATGCGGTTAAACACAAAGTTTTACAGCGTTTAGCGCAGCAAAAAAAAAAAAAAAGAACGTATGAAATTCCAATAGAATTTTTTTGGCGTTTGACGTTTGAAACATATACATTTGCTGAACTATTAAATTGCCTGTTGCACAAAGATATTTCTGTCTATTAATAAAAATTAATGTAACATTGAAAAAAAATATGTAAGGTACCCTGGGGTAATAACGCCACGTTAAGGTTCTACCAATTTTCACGGCTTAGTTTTAGATTGTATTTTTCAAACAAATATAGGATCTGATACAGCAACTCATTGACTATCTATATAAAATAAAATAATTTAACAGATATGTATTCATAAAATGTAATGGAGTTTTTTCTTGACCAATGCTATTTGGCGTTAATACCCACCTATATGGGTAATAAAGCCATGTAAACAAAACTATAAAATAAAATGGAATAATGGCATGTAGATTGCCCAATTCTAAAAATACAAACTCTACAGCTCTAGAAATTGACGAATTGCAATCTAAGCTATTGAAAATGTAAAATTTTTTTGTGACTCTGGAAGAAAAAGAAAGCTGTGTTGGTGGCGGGGGGAGGAGGCAAAAGAATATCAGATTCTAAGCTACGTTTTGCTTAAAAATGACCATTTAAATAGAATTATTAGAAACATTGCACGGATTATTTGAATCAGTATTTATATTCCCATGTATGCATTCTATGCGATAGAAAATAATGATTTTTTTTTGTGAAAGTGAAAGAAAAGAGAGTGAGGGGGAGCTTCAACAGAATATAACACCCTGTGTCTCTTTTTGCTTAAAAAGTCCCGCTTAAATATAATTATAAGAAACATTGCACGGTTTTAACCATTCATAATGTAATATTTTAATCATGTGAAGTTTTATAATAACTAGAGTTATATGTAATAAATATTTTTGTTAAACCTTAACTGCTGTTAGAGTCTCACATACCGCTGAGTTTTTCAAGTTTCAGAGTTTAACTTGCAATTTCTAGTTTAACTATAGATACCAGGAAAATTTTGTTTCATTTGGAGTCCTATTACTATCTCTATAAACTTTTTAATATCTGAATTTTATTTATAATAGTCCCGTATATAAGGTTCAATACAAAAATAATATTCTAAAAGTTAATTTAACATTTTATTCATCGTTAGATTAAGCGGTCTGACAGGCCGCTCACAGTAAGTTATGCGGCAATTTTTGTCACAGCAGTTAAGGGTTAATACTATTATAGTAATCTAGTAAATAGTTTTTAACCCATAACTCCACACTAATGCGGATTCTCCAACCTACAGTTAAATTGTGGGCGTTTTAAAGAGCATGCTTTAATAAATTTTTAATAAATTGAATAAAATTTTTGATTAAAAATATTATCCCCAAAGAGATCTTTTATTCAATTTTACACATAATTCATATGGTTATATATATTTATATTAGCAACAAAATTAACCTTTAACTGCTGTTAGCAATCTGACTGAACACTGTACCCCCTCCCCCCCAAAAAATAGCGTTTAGCTTGTACTTTTCAGTTTAACTATAGTTACAACTGAAATTCTCTTTCGTTTGGAGTTCTCGTAATATTGTTAGAAATATTTGAATAGATTAAATTTAATTAGAATTAATTCTGTACAAAAAATTTAGCGCAGGAACAGTATTCTATGATTTTTAATCATGGATCGCATTTTAACCTTTAACTAATGTTACCGGTCTCGTAGACCACTATTTTTCTTTTAATTTTTTAGTTTAACTTGTAATTTTCAGTTTAACTGCAAACACTACCGAAATTTTGTTTCATTTGTAATTTTAGTACTATCACCAGAGACTAAATAGGTGAATATTAAGTATAATACTCTTGTATAAAAAGTTTAGTACAAAAACACAATTCTATGAGTTATTCCCGCCTTTTATTAATCTTTCAATTTCGTGGTCTCACAAACCGCATCATATTCATACGTTACAATTTCTGTCACATCAGTTAAAGGTTAAATTTATAAAGTTTTGAAAAACCAAACGCTGAGAAAGCGGGCAGTTAAAATTTCGAACTCAATTGAACAATCCAGTGGAAATTTAATAAAAACCTGATTTTGAAGATGTTCGAATTTGAATCTCGAAAACATTTTGATATAGTTTTATTTACAAGAACTAAAAATTATTTTTTACATTAGTAAAAAAAATAATAATAATAATATAATAAAAAATAAAATAGAGAGATTATTTTTAAGTATTGGGCACCCCCCCCCTTAATCTTACCATTTCAACAATGATGATAATGCTGTCCCATATTAATATATAAAACCCCTTCGGATATAGTTCGGCTACTGTTGGGAATCAACCGGGGTAATAACGCCAATCCTTGGCGTTATTACCCCGGCATACTTATTGCGCAGTAAATCCTAAACTACAAATTATCTCGAGAAAATATCCAAAATCTTCTACAACAATTTGAAAGTACATGAAATACACTACAAATTTATGTAATAAACAAAGTATTTCTGGATAAAAAACTTTACTTCAAAAACCTTACTTTCAAAAACCTTATCTCGCAAATTTTAGATCAAGCGTTAATTTTAGTTGCTTGTAAAAACAATAAGACCTAAAAATGAAACAAATTAACTTGAAGATGTTTTTTGCGATTTATATGACTCAAAATCCTTCTGCGCAGAGCACATGGGTGTCATTTACCTGATTATTTCATAATAATGCAAAATATAAGCACTTGGCGTTATTACCCCGCCTGGCGTTATTACCCCAGGGTACCTTATGAAAAATTTGAAATTGATTATTTGAATTAAGTTATTCAAATTCCAAATATTAGAAAAAGAATATAAACATGACACATGATTATCAATAAAAAATAATATTTAACAAGTCTTATTACTGTGTACGTTTTTTTTAATATCCTGCTGTTAAAATAATACGAGATTGTATTTGTATATATTTATGTATTTGCTTGTTTTGCAGAATTGATCATTTGATGAGACAAAAACTTTAAAAAAATATGTAATTTGACTAAAAAAAACTTTGCCAAAATTTGCCGTAA
Organism: Maratus speculifer; assembly: GCA_964019185.1. Taxonomy (NCBI): domain Eukaryota; kingdom Metazoa; phylum Arthropoda; class Arachnida; order Araneae; family Salticidae; genus Maratus; species Maratus speculifer. Next base: position 100,286,001 of record OZ025291.1, on the reverse strand, counting down.
GAGGAACTGCTTAAACAACTTTTATCATCGTTTAATTACTTGATAACGTAAATATAATAGATGTTTCCCAGATTGCAGATCACTGAAAATAGTGAACCTTAAAATTTGAATTTTTTCTCCGAATTCTGTCACTCCATTCGTAACAGCGTCGCCTATCTGCTTGTTATTTTTTTAAAATATTGGGATCTAAACAGAAGGTGCTACATTCGAATTGCAATGAGTCATAGATTTTGCTACTCGACTTCGATTTTAATTAAAAATTCAAATTTCGTTAACCCTTAAAATAAATGACGTAATGCGCGCAATTAACCAACCAAGTATAATTGTGAGACCTCAATTGTTGTTAATTAAAAAAGACATACTATCACAGCATTTTGAAAATCATTTCATGTTTCCAATTTTCTTAATAGGACTATTTTTCTTTATATTTACGTAGTGTTCCTCTGAAATGCACAAAATAATGTCAAAATTGCTTAAACTATCTATATTTGTAACGCTTGTTAAATTTATTAATATTAAACGCTGTGCAGTTACCAAGATACAAGTATTTTTTTCTTTATATTGTTAAGCAATACCTAAAACATATTTTGTATGTTTAGTATACCTATAACATACCTAACTATTTTGAATATCATTTAAACTTAAATAAATTACATACTCCAGTTAGCAGTTTAGTTAATATATATATATCTAATATGTTCCAATGTATTTTTTCTCTTAACACAACGTAAATTTATGACACATAAAAAAAACATCATACAAAAATGTGGATTAAAACAACACTTTTAAAATGATCTAAGTTTACACCAAAATCATACATTTAATTTTGTTAATCAAAATATTTTTCTTTATATTTAAGTAGGTTTTTTTCTAAAATCCATCAAATTTATTGATTTTTTATTGCTTAAATGTCTGCCACTAAAGTACAAGCAGTTTGAAAATCATTAAGTTTTAATTTAGTTCTATACGCACTTCAATTAACAGTTTATTAAAAATACTGATATCTATTATGTTTCGACACATTTTTTCCCCTTACCATTACATAAATTTAAGTCAATAAAAAAAGTTGTTTGAACGCAACACTCTGAAAATAATATAAATTTGCACAAACATCTTATTTCCGTTTTTTAATAGAAACATTTTTCTTCATATTTACATAGCGTTTTTTCTAAAATCTAAGAAATAATTACAAAACTGTTTATAATTATCTATATTTTTATCAACACATATTATATTTATTAATGTTATAGAATAGACAGTCACAGACATGAAAGGGAATTTTTTCTTTAAATTGTTAAGCAATACCTAATGTCGTTTGATAAATGTCATCTTCAGAAACTTTTAGACAAGAATTTCGAACTTTTCTAACAAGATGGAGTTTTTATTTAATTTATCCAAGAGTCCTTTTGAATTACTTTTTAAGATTGATTTTTCATTGATTAAATTGTTTGCCATTAAAGAAGTGAAAGAACAGACTCTTCCGGTGAAAATTTTTCTATTAATTTTAAACTCAATTTTTCCTTGGCTTGCATCTTGTTTCTTTTTATTGAAATATTTCTAATGTACATTCAGTAGAAATAATTTGAAATTTGAAATGTCATAAAATATTTTTTCAGTACACGATTTATATTACTTGAGAGAGGTGTTACAAAAAATATTAAAAACGAATAACATTGGCTTGTTTCGGTTCATATCTGATAAGAACCATAATGATAACCATATCATTTAAGATTATGTTTCTTATCGGATTGGAACCGAAACATATTCGTTTTTATTACATATATATATTTTTTTGTACCACCTTTCTTATGTAACATAAATTGTTTATTATGTTTATATAAAAAAAGAAGTTCTTCAAATCTTGTTATTTAAAAAATCTAACGAATTTAATATTAGATTTTTTAAGATTTATTTTTCATTGATATGATTGTTTATATAAAAAAAGAAATTCTTAAAATCTTGTTATTTAAAAGTCTAATGGATTTAATGTTAGATTTTTAAAGATTTGTTTCCCCTTGAAGTCCCAGAGTTTTGAAAATCATTAAGTTTTCATTTAGTAGAAAAACGCACTTCAGTTAACAGTTTATTAAATATATTGATATCCATCATGTTTCGATATTACATAAAAAAGTCAATAAAACACATGTATAAACGCAACACGCTGAAAATAATTTAAGTTTACACAAACAACATATTTCAATTTTTTAATATAAACATTTTTCTTCATATTTACGTAGTGTTTTTTTTTCAAAAATTTAAGAAATAATTTAAAAACTGTTTATAATTATCTATATTTTTAACAACACATATTATATTTATTAATGTTATACAATAAACAGTCATCAACATAAAAGGGTAATTTTCCTTTAAATTGTTAAGCAATCGTTTGATAAATGTCATCTTCACAAACTTTTAAATAAGAATTTCGAACATTTCTAATAAGATGGAGTTTTTATTTAATTTTCCAAGAGTCCTTTCAATTTACTTTTTAAGATTGATTTTTCATTGATTAAATTGTTTACCATTAAAGAAGTGAAAGGACAGATTCTTCCGGCGAAAATTTAAAGTTTTTCTATTAATTTTAAAGCCAATTTTTCCTTGGCTTGCTTGTTGTTTATTTTTACTGAATTATTTCTTATATACATTCAGTAGAAATAAATTGAAATTTGTAATGTCATAAAAAAATTTCAATTCACAATTCATATTACTTGAGAGAGGTGTTACAAAAAATATATTAAAAACAAATAACATTGACATGTTTCGGTTCAATTTTAATAGGAACCATAATGATAACCATATCAATTAAGATTATGGTTCTTATCAGATTGGAAACGAAACATTTTTTTAATACTTTTAAGCTCATGGGCTATCAAAGCCTGAGAGCTTATGTGCCCGCCCGTTCTGTATGTATGTATGTGCGTACGTAACGCGATAACTCGTGATAAAAATATCAGATTTACTTGAAATTTTGGATATAGGCATATTATGATACAGCGCTTCCCTGATTAGTTTTGAGTGTTCATTCGAAAAGTATAAAAAGGAGAACGGGAGCTAATGCCCCACCCATTAATTGATATAAATGGGATTTTCTTGCAGAATTATCAGTTTCTGCTCAAATCCTAGGTATAGGATCATTCTGAAAAGGCCCCTCCATGATTATTATTCGGTGTTCATTAGATAAGTATTAAGAAGGGGAGCGGGGGCAAATGCCCCTAAACCTTAATTTATGTAAATGGATTGTTTCATGCAGAATTATCAGATTTCGTTCAAGTATAGGCTGTTAGCTCTATGCCATCAGTTTAACTGGGCAATATTCTTTTTTATTTTGTAAGATCATTCTTAAGTAATATAAATTGTGAAATAAAATGTTTACATAAAAAGGAAGTTGTTAAAGTTTTGTTATTTAAAAATCTAATGGATTCAATAAACTTTTTATCATGTCATAAAATGTCAAATATTTGAGTTTATTGTTGACTTTGTAATGCACTAAGTAGGGTATACAATTTATAAACAATAAAAAAAGAAAAAAAAAACATTATTGCGCATTGAGACGTTATAAATCTATATATTCTCATGAAAGCTTTAAAAAATATATACTATCATAGATTCTCTCACATCCATGAAAAATGTAAACATAAAAGTACACAAACAAAGGGTGCAGTTTAATGGTTTTGGGTGTACGATATTATTAATAGTACATGTCTTTCCAAAGAGTATTATTTTGTCTTAACAAATTTCTTTTGTTACTATCTATATATAGTAATGATATGCCTATACCTTTTTACTTTCTTCTGTCTGCAAGAAGAAAGTATTGGATTCGTGAAAATTTTCGAAATTTGGTCTTCGAAGGATTTACTCGTTTAGAGGTCCGAGAACTTTCAAAAACCTCTTTTTTTCAAAATATCTGCCTATGAGTCTGTAGGTCTGTCTTTCTGTGTGTGTGACATGAATTTTCCGAGCACTCTATCAGAAGAATTAATGCACGGAATTTCACAAAACATTAGATCTTGAAATAAACTAAATCTCATTAGTTTTTGGTGTATATCGCTCAATAGTTGGCGGTGCTATGCTGCATTATTTACAATTCCCACAAGTCATATATCAAGAACTGGTGAACGTATTTTCATGAAACATTATATTTAGTTTGAACTTGATATGACATAATACCGATTATGTTTTGGAATAAATCTCTCAATATAGGTGGCGGTGCTGTTATGCATTATTCGTAATTATTGCACTCTCTATCTCAGGATCTAATGAACGAATTTTCATAAAACTTCAGATTCAGATTGTCCTTGATATAGATTCGTATTCTTCAGGTTTTGGAATAGATCTCTCAAAAGGTGGCGCTGCTACGCGGCATTATTCATGATTATCTCAATAGCTCTATTTCAGAAAATTAAGCACCAATTTTCATGAAATTTCAGATTCTGTTAGTCTGTTATGTATATTAGTATTAGAATTCTTCAGTTTTTGGAGTAAATAGCTCAAAAGATAGTGCTGCTATGCGGCATTATTCATGATTTTTGCAATAGCGCTATCTAAATAAGTAATCATAAATTTTCACTAAACTTAAGATTCTGTTAGTTCGTAATATAAATTCGTATTCTTCAGTTTTTGGAATAAATAGCTCATCAGCTGGTACTTCTATCCGACTTCTTTTACGGTTTTTGAAATAATTGAATCTCAAATTCTAATACACTGATTATCATCAAATTTCAGATTCAATTAGAGCTTGAAATAAGTTGCTGCAAATTAGATTTTGGAATAAAATAATTTACACTCTGTAAAAAAAGTAGAAGGACACTCGAATTTTTTAATTAACTTAATTGTGATTTATATTTACGGTCTGATTTTTTTTAAGGGCATAATTTTATATGCATTCTTTTGTTGTGAAATGAAAAATTAATTGCTGCCACAATTAATTTATAGAAAAATGAACTTATCTAAAAATTTCACTGCAAAAAAAGTAGAAGGACAGCTGTGGAAAATTGAATTTTTTGGACCCTTCTGCTATAGATAATGTAAGTAAGCATTATTATTTTATTGTTTTCATCAAAGAAAAAAAATATATCTCCATTTTTAGGTTGATTTTTTTGTTTGTTTTTTTTTTTGAATGCCGAAAGGAATACCTTTAAATAATTTTCAAAAAGGCCAAGCCATAGCATTTAGAAAAGAGGGTAAAAGCATCAGAGAGATTACTAAGTTGCTTAATGTTAGTAAAACTGCAATTCCCACTATCTTAGAAATCCAGAGCATCACGGTACTAAAAAAAAAGACAGGAAGACCTAAAACACTGACGCCTCGTGATGAAAGAAACATTATCCGAGAGTTGAAAAAAAAAGATTCCACAATTTCGAAGGTCCGAATACGAGCAAATCTAGTGCATGTGTCACGCCAAACTGTATATAACTATATAAAAAAGTCTAAAGTCTTTATTTTCAAGAAGAGACAACATCATCCAAAATGGACAAAAATGCATATAGCCAATCGCTTATCTTGGGCGAGAAACTACATGTCTTGGACCACGGAATGGACTTCTGCCATTTTTTTAGATGAGAAAAAGTTCAATTTGGATGGTCCTGATGGATATCAATACTAGTTGGAATCTGAACTTCTTCCTTATGGTTCAGAATTAGGTGGAGAAGATTGGATTTTTCAACAAGATGGAGCAGCGATTCACACCGCTACTGGCGTTAAAAATTGGTTCCACACAAATAATATCCGCGTTTTGCCATGGCCAGCTAAAAGCCCTGACCTTAACATTGTTGAAAATATATGGGCGACATTAGTTCGTCGCATATACAGTGGAGGAAAACAATACGAATCTCTTGTCGAGCTTCAGAATGCACTTAACGATGTTTGGGACAATTTTTGCCAAAGTGAAATACAAGCACTGTACGATTCAATGCCAAACAGAGTCTTTCAAGTGATAAAGGCAAATGGAAAGAAAACTTCTTATTAATATTTTAATTTTCATATAAAATACTTATCTCTCCTTTAATTTTTTTTACAGAGTTTCATGTAAGCAACAGAAACTATATTATGAAAAACAAATTATCTTCTTAATTTATTTTGGATTATTATGAATTTATACTCATTTAGTTATAAATTGTTAGGCAAATAAAGATATTTGCGGTAACTTAATCAGTTGTTCTTTTATTAGTAAAAAGTCTAGTTTTATTCTACATTTTTTACGCAGTGTAAGAAATGCAGCAGATGACGCTACTATGCATCATTTTTTGGAAAGTACTAAAATGTAGAGATAGAAGAAAGTTCTCAAACTGCCACATCCGGATAGTTTATAATGACTTCATTTTTTTTTGTCATTAAATAATAATAATAATAAAAGTGTACTTGATTATCTTTGCCTCAATGGTGGTTCATTTATTTTAAATGTAATTTCACTAATCGCATCTGAAATGTAAGATACTTTTCTGAACGAATCAAGTGCATTAACACGCAAAAAATATTAGAAATTTTTAATAGGAATACGTGGCGCAAATGGTCCATGATTTTAGAATGCGACTATGAAAATTGTGGCAATTCAGCTTCTAAAAGCTAATGTTCATTTGAATTGAAATTTGGACTTCTGTAAATGTGTTCAGTTAGATTCACTCTATATCAAACAAAAATTAAAAAAAAATTAAATTTTAATATCTAAAAATAAAAAAGAAAATAATTTATTTTTTTTCTTCGTGGGAGAGTCTACAGGAATATCTGTCATCCATTGACGTTTTTTTTATGATGTCTCAGGTACTATAGGAAAAAGTCTAAACAACTTTTAAAAAATCAGGAAAATCATGTAAAGAAAACATCAACTAGAGAACGATGCAAGGAAAAGCTTTGCTTACAGGATTTGCTGCCTAGATATCAAATAAAAAGCTCAAAATATGAAATTATTAAATTTATTTACGCCAAAAGCATAGGAATTAAATGTTTACTGGTGTGCGTTAGTTTTGGTGATACGTTCTAAATGTACATGGATATTTTAGGAAAAAAAAAATAATAAGATAAATCTATAAACAAACGTGTGTGTAAGTAAGTCATTCTTATTATTTTTTACCCAAATTGAAATACAAAATGTCCAATAAATCGGTGGAGAATGTAGTTATGTTTTTACATTGAACAACTTTTTTTTATTGGTTTCGATAATTTTCTGATAATGATACTTTGTCTTATGTACACCTCTTCATTTGTATCGTAAAATCTCAAAATTTGGCTACTTAATTTAAGAATTGTTGTTTGATACCTACAATATTTTTTTAAAGATTTTTATTATATAATTTTACTGAGGTATTATATAATTTTCTTTATTGTAAGCAAAGAAAAAACCCTCAAAAATCTATTTATAACTTTTGGAGTTACTGGACCAAGTATTCTCCTTTACATGCTCCCAGTTATTCCATTCTTGAAAAATTGACGGGCTAAATGGGATACCGCCTTTGCATTTTAAACATGAAATAAATATGTATTGATACCTAGTAATATTAATGCAATTATATGTCTAATGTTTAAAAAAATGATTCTTTATTATAAGTACCGACATTATTTTAATTAAAATCCAATGAAGTTTAAAGAATCTGACATTGTTTTTTTTTAAAAAGAAGCCGAAATTTTCGACAACCTATCTCACCAAAATCAAAATTACGAATGCTTTGAAACAGGCTGTTAGTACAAGTAAAAATTAGGGGCATTATTCAGAAAAGCTAACTCTTAAAAAGCATCAACATTTCTATTTTATTTTATTTTATTTTATTTTATTTTGTAAAACAGACTATGGGCTCGTTACATCGTGGGTCCAGTTGCCACAGCTAACTTATTTGTTAAATACCGATATAATGTTAGAATTCTCCAAACGTATTTAAAAATTCTTTTTAGCCCACTGCCATATGTATCGTATGTATCGAATAGTACACGAAATAACTAGATTCATTTGATTTCAAAAATTAAAAAATCCTTTTAACTTTAACATATGAAGTTGGAAGTTACAATTAGCATTATTAACATAAAAATAATTTTGTTCTCAAAATTGAAAAATATTGGACTCTAAGAGGTTAAGAGGCAGCACAAGGAGTACTGATCTTCAATCTTTATCTCCCAGAGAGTTTTTCATATACATAGTGTGTAAAATACATGTATATCTTATATTTCTAACAGGTATGTGTTTTCCGTGAAAAGGTAACACCAGAGCAGTGTTCTGACGGTTATCTTTGCAAATTCAGACTATGCCGATGATGCGATATTTAGCTGTTAGGATGAAAATCTGTGATAAAGTCTGGTTTACCGTTGAACCAGAATAAACAGAAATTACATAACACGAAATCTATACCAATAGCATAAAGTTTTGCTTCTTCTATATGCACAGTGTTAAAAATCATCACCTTTTGTTGCATAGTCACTCCACCTCTTTTATATAATATCTGTATTATGACCAATGAAATGCTTTCTGATATCGTCAAGTAATCTTCTATAAAAACCGTCGAGTGAGTATGCAAGTAATCGTTTTCTATAAAAGAGCTGGAGTGGCTATGCAGCAAAAACAACAGATTTCTAACAGTGCATGTATGACTGTGTTTGTCAGCGATGATTAGTATATTTAGTACACAAAAAATCAATTAATCGATTATAATAATTTAATGAAGATCCGAATGCATCCGGGACTCAGAATTTTATTTTTGTAATTGGCAGAGTTGTTATTTAAAACTCACTCATTCATAATATTCATTTTAAGAATTTAATGCTATTCATAGCATTAAATTATTAAAATGAATATTTTTTCTCAAATGGGAAAATGAATGGATTTTAACTGTTTGAGTAGTTCACGCGATTGTTAACTCAAAATACTTTGGACTCAATGGCTAAACCAGATTTGTAGAGTGGCACTAAAAAAAAATTAATAATTTTTATTATTTGGCTAAAGTTAAGAAAACTAATCAAGATATCACTTTGAAAATTTCAGAGTAAATAAATATATTTGCACATTTTCAACCTTAAATCCCATTTAGTTTAAACTGATTGGTAATTTGCAAAAATTCAATGGCATCAGTACTCACTTCTTGGTAAAAGACAAAACGATGTAAATTCATATAAATCGAAATATAAAATATATTCATTTCAGCTAGTAAGATGACATGCTTTTCACTTTGAAACATGCAAGGAAATTAATTATTAAATGTTACATTGTCAAAAAATTCATTTTGTATATACAAAATTATTCGTAATTTTTAGACAAACAATAGCTAGTCGCATAAAAATTTTGCTTTTTCAATTAATTTTTCCCTGAAATCTGAAAAGATGAAAAAATTCCGTTTATTCTTTCCATGCATATATGTTTACTGTTTTAATACCAATGTGTTAATTTATTTTGTAAATGTAGCACTGAAAATTCAATAAATTAAAATCTCTACCTTTAAAATAAAACGAACAATTATTATACTTTTAAATTTAATAAAATAACGAATTTCGCATTTACTTAAACTTACTCACTATTTTTTTTAAAGAATTAAAAAACATCTTCATGTGAAATATATTCTAAACAAACACGCATAAAAATAATTAATAGCTCAATCCATTTAAAAAATCAGTAGAAAAATTATTTAATCTTGAATTACATGCATAATTTACATGTAATAATTAAATTACATCAGCGAGGACTCTGCCGAGTGCTTTGTTGTAAAGATGCTCGATTCTAAAAATGTAATGTGTTAGTAATCCTTATTGAAAAAAAAAACACCGTGAATACTGGTGACAATTAATAAATCAAGTAAAAAGCTTTCTAAAATTACCATAAACTGAAAATAAAGTAGGAAGCGTTTCGAGCTAAAACATTAACAGCTCGTCATCAGCTAAACCGACAAGAGTTTTGCGAGGGCAGAGTCGAGATAAAGTGAAAGGAATAGAGAGGATATTACAAAGAGTGTGACAGGTGGCGCTAGCTGAAAAAACAAGGTGAAAGAGAAAAGTCGAGATCAAGTGAAAGAAAGAGGGAGAAGATTACAAAGAGTGCGACAGGTGACGCAAGCTGAAGGAGTCCCGGTGCAAGAAAAAAATGATGGTAAAATAATAAAAGAGAGAGAAAAGGTGGCAAAATAAATAAATAAATAAAATAATAACAAATAAATAATTAAAAAGAAAATAATAATAATAATAGTAAAAATAGCAAATAAAATAAATGAATAATTTAAAATTAATAAATAAATAAATAAAATAAAGACTAAGTAAAAATTAATAAATAAATAAAATAAAACAAGGAAAACTTATAAACATTATAAATAAAAAATAAATATAAATAAATAAATAAATAAATAAATAAAAACTACAAAAGTGATTTACATGCAGGAGAAAGGTAGGGGGATGAAGAGAGATTATTGAAAAGAGTATTAGAATTTTTACAAATATATAAGCTTCGTGAACATCTAAGTGAGAAGGAGAGGCAGGATTAGAAATAATTCGTGCCATGGAAAAATTGAAATGATGACGGGAAAACCAACAGTGAGAAATAATCGAAAACCTGGATAAATCCTGATTTACAAAGTACCTCTGATGGTCGCCCAATCTTTTCTTAGACGCTCTTCTGGTCTGACCAATATAACCCAAATTGCAAGAACAAGGAATAAAATAAATACCTCAACGGGTCACAATAGGAATAGGATCTTTCAAAGACTAGAATTTAATTTTATTCATAGGTTTGAAGATAACTTTAAACTTAAAACGAAAAAGGATTTTAGCAATTTTGAAACAGAAAGAAGAATAAAAAGATAGAACTATAGAGTTAATATTAGGCGAATTATTAGTATCCGTAAGAAGACGTTTAGGCTTATTAATTTATACAAAGATTTGCCAATCAAAGAGGGATTATAACCCCGAGCAAGGTCAGGAGATTTCAGGTAACTAGTTTCATTATTCAGAGCAGAAGAGTCAGAACAAATGCGAAGTGCTCTGTAAACAAAAGTATAAAAAGACGCCACTTTATGCTGTGGAAGATGGTTAGAAAAAGCATGCGGAGGAATAGATACAGCAAAAGTTTTTCTATAAATAGAGATAAAGAACCGATCAGAGTGTTTAGTAACCAAGACATATAGGAAAGGAAGAGAATTGTTCTTTTCGACTTGAAGAGTAAATTAAATGCAAGGATCAACAGAATTGACAAGATAAATGGGATTTTGGAGATCCAGTTCAAAGGGAATTAAAACAAAAGTATCATCAACATACCTACACCAGAAGGAAAAATTATATAAAGTGAAAAGTCTTTCTTCCACAAAATGCATATAAATGTCACATAAAGAGGAGACAATAGATTGCCCATGACCAAACCATCCGTTTGAAAACAGAAGGAATTATTAAATTGGAACGCGGTTTGCCTAACACAGATACTAAATAATTTCAGGATCTCGTCAATCTCGATAGAAGAGTAATGGAATTCGCGTAGCCTTCTTTCCAAACAGTCAATTGCCCCTTGAATAGGGATGTTAGTGAAAAGGGATTTAACATCTAAGGAAACCATTTTGTAATTACAAGGAGAAAGACGTTTAATTTTATCAACAGAGTCAATAGAGTTTTTAACAGTGCGAAAGTTAGTGGAAGATAAAGGAGCGAGTAACTTAGAAAGGAACTTAGCAAGTTTATAAAAGGCAGTACCAAGTTCCTTTCTAAGTTACTCGCTCCTTTATCTTCCACTAACTTTCACACTGTTAAAAACTCTATTGACTCTGTTGATAAAATTAAACATCTTTCTCCTTGTAATTACAAAATGGTTTCCTTAGATGTTAAATCCCTTTTCACTAACATCCCTGTTCAAGGGCAATTGACTGTTTGGAAAGAAGGCTACGCGAATTCCATTACTCTTCCATCGAGATTGACGAGATCCTGAAATTATTTAGTATTTGTGTTAGGCAAACCGCTTTCCAATTTAATAATTTCTTCTATTTTCAAACGGATAGTTTGGCCATGGGCAATCCATTGACTCCTCTTTTATGTGACATTTATATGCATTTTGTGGAAGAAAGACTCTACTGTTTATATAATTTGCCCTTCTGATGTAGGTATGTTGATCATACTTTTATCTTAATTCCCTCGGAGCTAGATCTCCAAATCTCCTTTCTCTTGTTAATTATGTTGATTCTTGCATTCAATTTACTCTTGAAGTCGAAGAGAACAATTCTCTTCCTTTCCTTGATGTCTTGGTTACTAAAGAGCTTGATCGATTTTCTACCTCTAGTTACAGAAAACCTTTTGCTGTATCTATTCCTCCGCATGCTTTTTCTAACCATCCTCTACAACATAAAGTGGCGTCCTTTTATACTTTTGTTTACAGAGCACTACGCATTTGTTCTGTCTCTTCTGCTCTGAACAATGAAATTAGTTATCTATCTCTTGCCCTTGCTTAGGGTTATAATCCCTCTTTGATTGACAAAGCTCTGTATAAATTTAATAAGCCTAAACGTCTTCTTACGGATACTAATAATTCTCCTAATATTAATTCTATAGCTCTACCTTTTTGTTCTTCTCTCTGTTTCAAAATTGCTAAAATCCTTTCTCGTTTTAAGTTTAAAGTTATCTTCAAACCTATGAATAAAATTAAATTCTCGTCTTTGAAAATCGCTATTCCTATTGAGAACTGGTGGGGTACTTAATTTATTCCTTATTCTTGCAATTTGGGTTATATTGGTGAGACCAGAAGAGCGTTGATGAAAAGATTGGGCGAGCATCAGAGGTACATTGTAAATCAGGATTTATCCAGGTCTTCGATTGCTTCTCACTGTTGGTCTTCCGGTCATCATTTCAAATTTTCCATGGCCAGAATTATTTCTAATCCTGCCTCTCCTTCTCACTTAGATACTCACGAAGCTTATTTTATTTTTAAAAATTCTAATACTCTTTTCAATGATCTCTATTCATTCCCCTACCTTTCTCCTACATGTAAATCACTTTTGTAGTTTTTTATTTTATTTTATTTATTTATTTATTTTATTTATTTTTTATTAATATTGTTTATAAATTTTACTTGTTTTATTTTACTTATTTATTAATTTTTACTTATTCTTTATTTTATTTATTTATTAATTTTTATTCATTTATTTATTTTATTTACTATTTTTACTACTATTATTATTATTTTCTTTTTATTTATTTATTTATTTATTATTTTATTTATTTATTTATTTATTTATTTTCCACATTTTTCTCTCTCTTTTATTATTTTGGCATAATTTTTCTCTTCCTCTTCTTCCTTGTTCTTCCCGGCTTCTCTCACTTTATCTCGACTCTGTGCCCTTGCGGGACACGTGTCGGTTTAGCTGATGACGAGCTGTTATTGTTGTAGCTCGAAACGCGTCCTACATTACTTTCATTTTATGGTGATTTTACAAAGTTTTTTACTTGATTTAGTAATCCTTAACCATTGCATTTAAAAATTTTCTTTTATACAGTTATTAAAGCAATCATAGATTATCTTATGAATAAATGAAAAATAAATTAAATGAATATAAAAACAATAAATTATTATTATTAAAATTTCATAGATTTCCCCCTTAACATAGACTGTATTACGTATTACTGTTTCCAAACACTTATTTCACATTTATTTTACAAAAAACGCTGCTTTTTTTTGTCTAATTTTTTTAGATTTATTATTTATTAGTACTATTTGTTTTGAACTACACGTGTAATAACCTTTTTTGAAAAAAAAAAAATCATAGCTTAAGACAATTTGTTACAATAGTAAATAAAATATCAATGTATTAGTAGAATGTATCCACATTTTCCAGTTTAAAATTATGTCTGCAGCAATATAAGGATAACATCACTCACTACTTTCCGCTATTTAGAGATCATAAAGATTCAGAATGGGAAAAATATAGTTATTCTTAATTTGTTTTGCCAAGTAACGATGATTACATCTGAAAGTTCATTTAGAAAACTCTTATTTGTTAACACACCTAATTAAGAAATTAGCTTAAGAAAGGTTTAATTAAAAAATGATAATTTACAAGCATGATTTTTCATCATAAAATATAGTTAATATAGCCTTTTTTTATAAATTTTGAAACACAAAAATGAATTTAAAAAAATACCGATAAAAGGGAATAGGGGTACGCTAAATTAAAAAAATAAGAAAATTTTTCATGTACCGTCCAATTCTGTTAAGACGCATATCGAAGGAACTGGACAAAAGTCATTTTTTAAGTGAGATTGTGTAAATAATGTGATTGTTGAAAATTGTTGTAACCGAGCTTATTTACGTATCTTATAACTTATTTGAGTTTTAAAGAATCCGTTTAAATGTTTATTATGAAAAATTCTGTTTTTTTACACATATTTGGATTAAAAATTAGCTGTATTAATGTTTGACGCCTTATTTATTTTTATAGAATTTTCTGGAATAAAAATAGAAAATAAAAATGAATTCTAATACAAATATTTTGTCTCTTAAAACGTAGCAATCGAAAGGAAAATGTGCATCTGATGAAAAACACTATGAAGTATAACTGAAATTGAAATAACTTTTTTTTTCAACTGTACTTTCTTTTCAGTTATAATTGCTTTCCTTTCTTTTAATTTTTTTAATAGCATATAGTCATAAAATTACATTATTTCTATAGTGAATAAGCTAGAAAATAGAAAACAGCATCATATACCGCAAAAAAAAAAAAAAAAAAAAAAAAAAAAAAAAAAAAAAAATTGATTTAAAAAAAAAATTGATTTAAAAAAAAAACGAACAAAATAAGGCAAAATTTCATTTATTTTCTGTTTACTTAATTAATAACATACACGAAGCGCAAAAGACAAGCATTACAAAAAATTTGAATAAGTGCTCCGGGTAAAAGGCAACTTGTTCTATTGGTATTCTAGCGGGATTTTTTAAATTAAAATACCGACCACAATTTCTATAATATCTGCCTTAATCTGTAATTTAATAAGTGAAAATTACTTTTCATAAATATTGAAGGATTCTTAAATAAGAAAAAATGGAAACAATGAAGAAAATAAAAGAATTTCAGGGGAATTGATCTTTATTTGCCTGAAGGATCAGAAACACCGTCGCGCTTTAAGCAGCCTCCCCTAATAGCCGTTTATGTATTTAACGTGACGTGTTTGCATAAGTCTCATTTGCGGTGAAAAAATCGCTCTGCTTAATTCGGCAGAAAAAAAATAACAAAGCGAGAGCGCTTTTTAACCATCAGCATTTTAACCCTTTCCGGCTCACTGTGCCCGGTCCGGAATACCTATTTTTAATTCCGAACTTGCAAACAGCACCAATAATATTTTAGTAAAAATTTACTTTTACTATGAAAATTTAAATTAAGGAGTTCATAATATCCAAAAAAGTTGTTTGAAAATTCCGGTGGCAATCGATAATTACTGTTTTTACTCCAAAATTTGCCCGTGCCGGAAAGGGTTGACTATTAGCAGCTATGTTATAAAAATTGTGATTCATTTCGTATGTGAGTCAATAACACGAGTACATGCTCAATAACAATATGCAATAATTTTATAGCATGATACTTAACTACATTTTTTAAGACTGTTTATAGTAGGCATACATGTTTTTATGAGCTTACTTCCGATTGAGATAGCTGGATGAATTAGCATTTGTCTATGAGTGAGCGATATGTTTTGTCTCCTTTTAAGTTTAGCAAAGTGCCTGTGTACATACGAAATCGATTTTTATCAGTTCTTTTACAATGATCTGTTAATTAGATGATTGGGATCATGTAGTGACTATATGAGGAGCCCAGAAGTCAAGGGGTATAAGTGACAAAATTGAAAAAAATGAGTTAAGTGCACAGGCTATCTGGAAATATATCTATTTATTTGTAGGTAAAAAGTTAAGAGTGATTTTTTCATTATGCACAGAGTTATAGGGGTCAGTCACTTAACCTCTTTCCCAAAACTGTGAAACGCGTGGAGGCCAAGGGGTATAAGTGCAGTTGTGTCCGTTAAGGTCTATATAGCAGAAGCACGACTAACGACATACAAAGCCATTTGCTTTTTTATGCATTAAATATATGCATTTTAACTGTTATCAAGTACGAAAAATCATGCGTTAAGCACGCATTATAAAACATTTTCCAACATTCCCTGAAATCTTTAAAAATATTTGCTATTGAGGGTAATAAAGTGTTACTGTCCATTGCCAAATATGTATTCTAATACTTTTGAATAGCTCCATGATATACAGCTCATATTCAAAATATTAGAATAATTACCTTTTTTTTTAGAAATTGAAAATATCGTTTGGTAATTTAATGTCTTTTAATGAAAATATGCAAACGATATTTTTATTAAGAACTTATTGTTGATTAAACTTACTTGTTATCTTAAATTTAATATCATTTTTGAAAAGATTAATTGCAAAAAAAATTATTTTGAAAAGTCAAAATATTAGAATATTTATTCAAGTGGTTCAAAATATTAGAATATTTCACATTAATTCTCCTTTAATTATTACCAATTCTTAACTGGTGGCATCATTGATTAAATTCAGACTATTTTATTTAAAATCGGTATTCTTTTTTGCAGTTTGTTTCTTTTTCGTCTTAAAATGGGCCGTGTGAGTGATATTCCTGAATCTACTAAACTTCGTATGGTTGATTTGTATCGGCACGGTAAAAATCAATGTTTTATAGCGAATTATTTACATTGTTCGCAATCGAGCGTTAGTAAAACACTAACACAATATTCAAAAATTGGAAAATTTCAAAATAATCGACGAAATGGTGGCCGAAAACCAAAAACATCTGCTAGAGATGACAGGAAACTGAAGCGTATAGTGAAGAAAAACCGTTTTAAAAGTGTGCGATTCTTGCACCGAAAATGGAAAGAAGAAGGAGTTGAAGTTTCTACATCGACAACATTAAGACGTCTCCATAAATTTAAATTTGAATCTCGTGTACCGAAAACAAAACCTCTCATGACTGCAAGACAAAAGCGTATAAGATTGAATTGGTGTAAATCAAGACGTTTATGGAGCAATGAAGATTGGAAAAATATATTATTTAGTGATGAAAGTATGTTTTGTGTTTCATATGGTAATCAAGGTATTCGAGTTTGGAGAATGAAGCAAGAAGCATTTGATAAAGAATGCCTTAAACGTTCCGTAAAATTTGCTGCTAGTGTCATGGTTTGGGGTTGTATGAGTGCAGAAGGACCTGGAAAGTTATGCATCGTCTACGAAAAGGTTAACTCTCTGATATATCAAGAAATTTCAGAATATTACATGATTCCATCATCAGAAGATTTATTTGAAGATGATTTCATCTTTCAAAAAGATTTAGCGTCCCCGCATACCTCGGTGTCAACTAAGAATTGGTTCCGCCAACGCAACATTAAGGTACTTCCTTGGCCACCAAATTCACCAGATCTTAATCCCATCGAAAACTTATGGTGTATAATGAAGAAAAAACTTCAAGAAAATCCTCCTTCAAGTAAAACTGAGTTAGTAGCACGTATAAAGTTTATTTGGGCTAATATTGATAGAAATGTTTGTAAACACCTTGTATATAGTATGCAAGATCGATTGTACGCTGTTATGAAAGCTAAAGGGGATGCTACAAAATATTAACTACCATTTACTTCATATTCATAAGGTAATATTGTTGCGTAAAATAAAATATTCTAATATTTTGAACCAATCTAAATTTTATTCTAATATTCTGGTGTGTTTAAGGAAGCTGTATACCTAATTTATTGTGCTGTATTTTATATTTTATAAATGTTAAAATCTTATCTAAACATTCCAGATTTAATTTATAAGAAATTTAATTGCATTTGCTTAGTATAAAAAATAAATAAATGACAAATAATTTTTTCTTATTACTTTTTATCAATTATTCTAATATTTTGAATATGAGCTGTATTTGTTGGTTGATATATACTGTATAATGGGAAAGATTAGTTTAGCAAGAAAAGGTACAGCAGTTTGAAATTTCTCTTTCAGCAGTTTATACTAATACATGGAAGCATACTTGGAAGCTAAACTTATATTAGAACAAAAGTTTTTCCTTTCATTCATTTATATCAACATTGTTCTTAAATTTTTCGTAAATTCATTTTTTTATTTCATAACTTTTCCTTTTTTAGAATTTATATTAAGACAAAATTTTGTCCTTTGATTTATTTGTCTCAACATTAATCTTAATTTTTTCATAAATACAATTTTTTTATTTAATAATTTTTCATTTCTTGTGTTCATTCGACACTTGTACCCTTTAGTTTTCAAGCAGTTTTCATTACTGCTTGGAAGCCAAGGGGTATAAGTGCCGAATGATGATAAATATTGCTTAGTTATAAATTAAAAAAATATTGTATTCCACCTTTTTTTTAAACAGTTATTGAAACAAGAGTTCAAGGATCACTAAGAAATAAGCAAAATTTTCATATTTCAATTCATTCAATTACAGTTGATGTGTAACTTTGAACTCAATTTACTCGAAATCTAAATTTTGTCACTCGTACCCCTTGGCTTCTGGGGTCCTCATATATAGTGAAGAGTAATTAAATTCAAGAGATTTGAAACAGATTTCGCTAATGATATTTGAAATTCCTTACTATATTATACGTCCGCCATATTGAGTTATAAGAGCGTAAGAAGAATTATTTGCTAATGTGTTATGAGCGTTTGGTAAGACATTGTTTTCCATACTTCAATTGAAGTTTTGAGGTTCTCGGTGACGATTAAATGGTTGGAATTTATAAAGACTTTTTCAGTCGGTTAAAGGTAAGTAATTTAGTTTTTTTTTAAATCAAGTTCAGGACTTGCACTATAATGCCCTTATTCACCATCTACCGCAACCTAGGAAACCTCGGTCGAATGCGCAAATGAAATTCATGATAACATTTGATTGGACATTATCAAGGAGACTTCCAATCAGGATTAAAGATGAATACTGATTGAGCGTTCGACCGAGATTTTCGATGTAACTCGGGGTCGAAGTAGTTGGTGAATAAGAGCGTAAGGCTCCGAGGTTGTCTGATTGCGTTTAAAAAACAAAATAATCATCACACCTTTTCTCATTGTTTCAATAAAGTATTGGTATTATTAATCTATATTAATGTTTAAATTTTAAATAAAACATTCCAAAAAAATCTCAGAGACTCTGATTAATCAACTTAAGTTATTTCAAAATATATTCGTTTTTAGGAATAATTTTTTTTATTACAACAATTTTGTTTTACAAGTAATCAAAAGGCAGATTTTATAGATATTTAAAAACAAAAAGTTTTAGAAATATAACATTTGATTTAAATTATTAAAAATACTAAAATATATTGATACGATGTTTAAACCATTATATTGAATTGCGTAAACAATCTATTCTTTATGTAGAAATAGTTGAAGACAGATTTCTGTTTCGAAAATTTTTAACCCACTTTCAGAGAAATTAGGTGATTCCTTGCTATTTTAGGATAATAAGAAACATAAAGCAAAGTGTAATACTGCTATTTTAACACAATCTAACTGATTGGTAAAGTTATACGAATTGAATACTTCCAACTGAGCGAAATATTGCCCAGGCCGGGAATCGAACCCGGATACTTGGCTTACAAGGCCAATGCTTTACTTGTTAAGCTAACCGGGCGATAACCGGCTGGGATTTTTCGCTCAGATAACCTTATTGGCCATAACATCTGATCTGTCATTTAAACAGCCCGGCAGAATAAGCCGCAGATAATAGAACTCCATAGAACGATGGATACGTAGATATACTGTTATTTTAACACAATCCCTGAGTTGAAAGTGTAATAATTTAAAATACATTTTACTAAATAAAAAATAGTGTAACAGATAATTCATTTTTAATATTATAATGTGATTCAGAGATATAATTAAGGAAGATTTTAAAAATTTTAACGAAGAAAATACTACGTAGTTTTATATTTCATTTTTAGAATTTAAAAACACTGCACTCATGTTTATGGAAATACTTGTAACTTTAAATTTGGAATTGGATGAAACACAACGAAAAATTAACACTGCAGTTACTTTATGAAAAATATATTTTGTTGTACAATATAAAGTATGAATATGTGAAACATAAAATTAAATCATACAGAAATGTTTTATATCAACGCACAATTTTGCTGCTAATTTTTTTTATTATTATTATTCTTTCATTCACATAAATTTTATATTCTACAGCTACATTATATTAAAGTAACACGACATATTTTTTTTCTTCAAACAACGAAGATTGCTTTCGAAAGCTGAACTTAATAATATGTCATACGCAAATCTAATTAAGAAGATGGGTTAGGAAAGCTTATCTTAAAGAATCCTAATCCAATTTTGTGTGCTATTTTCTCTAAACAAAATCCCCAAGCGCTTATTCATGATATGACTAAGAAAAATAAAATTTAAAAAATGAAATTAACTGAAGGTGAAAATGTTGTGAAGAATTAACAAGGTTAGGATTATTATGAAGTGTTTATTATTGTAGCCTAATGTAAATATATATATATATGTGTGTGTGTGTGTTAAACATCAATAATTATAAAGTACTAGACGATACTGTTATATAATAAAACCATAATATTAAGTTACATAATAAGATATATATAATTGTTTAAATTAAGAGTACAATATGATGTAATATATGTTCTTTTACATGTTTAAATTTTATTACTCAATTTCAATAAGCATCAAATAATCGGAATATATAAGTATAATACGATTTTTAAAACACATATAGTTTGCAATTTACGAATGCATTTTTTATAAAAAAGGTCTTTATCCTGGGAATTGAATTAAATGTACTCTGAATATATCTATTCTTTCTTGCACATGTGTATAATAATTCAAAAAGCTCTGTTTCTGATTTAGCAACTCTCGCAATTATTTGTCTATAACATGGCAATTTCAAAAATCTTGAAAATGTTTCAGTATTTGCACCTAGTGCATCATTCTTAAATATTTCAATTTTTTCCTATCTCTAATATCCTACGAATCTGATTCTCCCTTCGTTCTTTCTCTTCTCACTCAGTTATTTGAATTTCATCAATTAAATGAACATATTCTGCTGCTGCAAAGTGTATTTTTGGAATCACTTCCTTTCATTCTTGTTTTGTAGTGATCTTTGCTGTTACCTTTCTTCTCTTGCTTCTTTTATGCATTTAAATGTGAACTTTTTGATGCGCTTTCCATAATTTGTTACCATCGTAAGGAAGTCTCTTCAGGAGCGAATTTGTTGTTTTCTTTCTATCACACCGTCAATAATATCTCGCAAATCTACTTCTAGATAATGATTTAATAGTGTTCATAAATGCTTACACCCATCTAAACAATGAGATGTTTTCTTATAATCAGAAACCAAAGAAGTACATAGACATCCATCACATACTTTTACAGAATGAAAAGTTTCTTTGAAGGAATCTCGGTTGCAATATCGAATCTCAGACGTCTTATAGGTGAAGTTATCCATCTACAATGATATAGTGGTCCGAATTTCTAAAATAGAAATGCTGGAGCAATTTTAACTACTGAAATAACTAACTACGCTTCGTGAACTATTTATTTTTATCACTACATAGTTCTGAAAAGTCAACAGCTGAAAATCCATTTCACTTAATTAGGATAAATTTATCCAAAGATATTTTCCTACATGTTTTAATGGACTTAAAAATATGTCCTTAAAATAAGCTTGGCCCAGAATTCTCACCATAAAGATGTTGAAATAAATGATGGAGTAGTAGCATATTTATTTGTAACATAAAAAATAAGACAATGGAGAGGATATTTAAAACGAAAATGTTTTATTATAAAAACTCTATTATCCACACCGATGTTGACGTAAGAGCTACGACACACTATTGTCACTAAATCGTTGGTATTATTTCCTTTCGGTTCAAACGTTTCATAATTTCTCCTTTAATCCATAATATTAATAGGTGTATAATGTTTAATATATATTTATCATGTAAAAATTCCTTGTTCTAATATGGCTTTTAAGAATTGCAGAAATTTGCAATCAAATATAACACTCAGTACATTTTTAGATATGTGGGGGAGAGGGGGGTTAGTGTGGACTAGGGGTTAGTGAAGACATTCAAAATAACAATTTAAATAATGTAGAAAAAATTACCAAAAATTTACACAAACTGACAACATTGTGCTCCTTACTAAGCAAAAATTTAGTTGCAAAGGGTTAAAAAGTTTTTGAATAGTTGCAAGAAGTTTAATTTCATGCATGGAAAGTAAAAATACGATTTCTTTTTCATTTTTGCAGCACAAAGAATTTAAATTTAGAATCCAATAAACAAGTTGCTATAAGACAAGCGTAAATTGTCTTCTTTATTTCTATAACTTTCATTAAGATATTAAATTGGTTAAATGAGTATAACTGAAGAATAACTTCACAATGTTAGCATGGGGTTAGTGTAGACACACTACTAGGGGTTAGTGTAGACAGCTTATTGTACTGTATAATTTGTATTTTAAGTACTAAATTTATTATAATGTAAAGATTTACAGAAAGTATGTTTACTTACAAATGTAATTACTATATTAAACATCAAATAAGACTATTTTCCATACAAATAAGGATATGTATTGAAATTTTCATCAAATCATTTCAAACAGAAATTTGAAATTTTTTCTTTTGCTATTTTTTTTCTTTAAATTCACCAATTTTGCATTTTTAGAGGATTAATTTGGCCTTAATTTTAAATTAATTCAATAAAATAGAATATACATTATTTTATGTTGGTTAGAAGCAGGATAAATATCAAATGTTCCATTAGTATAAACGAATCCCATCGTCACCAACTCCTAGATGTTGAAATATTGTATATATTTTGTAGGCAGAGTGGAAAGTGTAAATGGTTTTAGTGTCTATGATTTTGTATTTCTGCAGAAAAAAAGATCCGGCACATCATTTTACTTTTCTTGCTATGAAAAATAATTCCCTGATTAAAAATGGGGAATAATAGAAAAAAAAAATCACACAGCTTGTGATTGTTGGTGTTGCTTCTTTCTTCATAAACCCTTTAGACTGTAATTTAAACTTAGAAGTTTAGATAATAAGGAATATTTGTGAAAAAATTACCTGTCCACACTAGCCCCCAACATATTTTGGTTTTGTCCACACTAACCCCTACAAGGGGTTAGTGTGGACACATGGATCAATGTTAAAAACTGCCAATTTTCTTATTGTTTAATTGTATTTATCATCATCTTTCTTGTATATTAATAAACAGAAAATATCATTATTTAATTTGAAAGGGTTGCGAAATTTTTAAAATGCTTATAGATTTTTATTAAATTAAATTAAATTTTCTGTCCACACTAACCCCCTCTCCCCTATTATTAAAAAATTAATATGCCAAAAATAATTTATGATTATTTTATTTTATACTAAACAAACAATAATAACTGTTTCAAAATAGAAAAAACAATTTCAAGTTACTATTATTGAATTCAAAAATTTAAAAGACATATATTCTGGTAATTAATCTCTAAAACCTTCATTAAAACTTTTCCATTTGTTTTTGTATAAGAGTAAAAACATGCATATTAAAATTTTAATACATTTAGGAATAGACTGTCTTGAAAATATTTTGTAATGATATTCCGAAATATGACTCAAAAAGTTTTAATTAGATACGAAACAAAGTCTAATGCACTTTTTTCAACATATAAATTATCCATTGTACATTGTACAACATTATTACGTTAAATAGCTATATTAAAATTTTAAATAACAGAAATTTTTTAAAGAATTTTTCTCTTCTCATTAAAGAAAGACTTATTAAAATGAGTTAAAATGAACTTTTCAAATATAACCATCTTATATTTGTTTGAGATAACAATAATTCTAAGAAAATCCCCTCAAATAAGAAATCATTATTTGTCTTTAAATTATGAAATGTTGTAATAGAAAAAGACTAATACCATAGTTTTCATGAGATTTGTGGAATGGAAAAATAAACATAAATATTTAAATACAGAATTTAATTTTTTTTATTTTATTTTTATAATTCTGACCAATCATTATGTATTATTGTTTAGTGTATTATTTAAAGTTTATAGAAAATTATTTCAGTTGCAAATTGAAAATAAAATTCAATAACACACTAAACAATAATTATGACTGTTGATTAAAAATTCAATTCT
Source organism: Maratus speculifer (assembly GCA_964019185.1). Lineage (NCBI taxonomy): Eukaryota > Metazoa > Arthropoda > Arachnida > Araneae > Salticidae > Maratus > Maratus speculifer. The sequence goes on along the minus strand of OZ025291.1, from coordinate 100,261,889 downwards.
TATTCAAAGTATGAAATGAAAGAATATTTCACAGGGAATTTTGTATGAAAAGGGTAAACGAAAAGAAAATTATATCTGTATACATATGTATAGATTGATAGATGAATATACAGGGTGAGTCATAAATATCAAAACAATAGGCTATCTCCATAAATATTGCTCCTTGACCCATACTTCCAATTGCAAAAATTCATAAAAAAAGATGAAGTTTCAGACAAGATAAGTTGCAACTCCATGGGAGGTCTATTTGGAAAAATACGAAAATTAAATTTTTATACGGCCCCCGTAGGGCAAAATCCTAATTAGGAAATTATTCCTTATCCATTCCTAAAATGAACAAAAAAAATTAATCTAAATATCTAAAAATCTGACAGAGAAATTAAAATCTGAAATTCTCCGAAATTAGTGACTTACACCACTTTACTATGCCTGTAAACAAAGAATTTTTCGCTAATTTTCAAAGCAAGTAAGGGGTCATCCATATATTGTTTATTATTAAATATCGATTTAAGACAGTGCCTCTCATTTGGACATAACAAAGCAGTGTATTGAATTAAATCTAAACTTTTTTCAAAATATGTTGGTAGTCTGCACTGGAGGTCTGTATGGATCGAAATATCTTGGTCCGGTCCCAAACCGACCCATAGGGGAAAAAGTTCGGCCCGGCCTGAAAAAATGTTAAAATCATAACCCGGACCGGTCTGGAAAATAGCTTAAATTATAGCCCGGTTCAGCCGCAAATTTCTGCATAGTTTTTTATTTCGGTGTGGGAAGAAATTGTTTTGTATGGAAGAGTTCTGATAAAAATTTCTTTTATAGCTTTTAGTTTTTTATATTTATATTTTTTATTATTAAAGAAGCGCAAAAGGCTGTAATATTTATATTTTATCAATAAATCACTATTCATATATAAATGTTTCAGTTATATTTTAATATCGTTAATCTCCAACGCATCCCATGCGCTGGAGCCTTTGAAAAATGTTATACAGTAAAAACTTTTAAGACGGAATCACATAGTAAAGAAAAAATACGTTATAGAAGGATGCCCTCCCTGGGAGGTGCAATTAGAGTTTAATTTTTTCCTCGGGTATCATAGTATTTATTTTGCATGGATCAACATATTTTCCGTTTAAGACAGAATTCCGTCATAGGCAGACTTTTTTTTCACTGGTTTTATAGTATTTAATTTTTCAGCCTTTTAATACACTATTCTGAAAAAAAAAAGAATTTTATTTATTTATTTATTTATTTATTTATTATGTAAAATAAAAATTTTAAAATATATGGGTTTTTTTGAAAAAATTTCGATTGAGCCGAATTTTATTTATTTCAAGCACGTATTAAGCCAGTCAAAGACAGTGATTTTAATACGGTTTTTCTCGAGACCGGGATTGAAAATTTGTACAATGTACACCTCTTAAGAAGATAGAACTCCCCTCCTTTATGAAAAGTACGTTAGGTCCGGCCTAGCATGTCTTGAGAAAAAATGAACCTCTGGGTCCTGGCCCAGCCTGGGTCCAGAATACAGATTTTTTAGCAGCCTCTCCAGGACGATAAAAAACCTGAAGTTGTGAGAGCTAAATTTATAAAAAAGCTTAATCTGCATCTTAGAAAAAGCATTCTTTTAAATAAACGAAAGACATTTAAACAGTACACTTCGTTTTTCAGCATAATGAATTTTTTCTCCCATTATTTCTTGTCCTTAAATTATTAAATGGTAAGAATTTTTATAGAGAAAAGAACTTGAAAACGTCATTTTTCATTTTTTTTAACATTAGTTTTCTTTCGGCAAATTTGAAAAAATATTTACTTTTGAAAATATGATTTTTTTTAAATATATTATTTTTTCAATAAATATTTTTAATATTTTTAAAATTAATATTAAAAAACAAAAACCCTGGAACAAAACTAAAATCAGATTTTCATCTTTAATTAAATGGAAAGAAACTGAAATCCGATAAATAATGTTACGAGTTATTACGATTTTTAATTATCCCATTTTTTATTAAACAAGTACTAAACACATGAAATTTTTATAAATTGTGTGAGAAATTTTAGAATGTGATTTCCTTAGCAAACTATAAGGCTAACCATCACAAAAAAAGAAAAAAAATCAAAATTCGAACTCAAAAAATAGATTTTTGCGTGTTTCCTAGAATTGTTAAAGTAACATTGTTTATTGAATTGCGCACGTCTAAATTTGTGTCTAATCCCTTAAAACGTGATGAATTTTTTAAACGGCTATAACTTAGCAAGTTTTAAAGATATGAAGATGCAACTTTTTGTGTCCTATTTAGGACTGAATAAGGAAAAGTTTTCTAATTGGAATTTTTATCTTACGGGGGCCGTATAAAAATTTAATTTTCGTATTTTTTCAACTAGACCCCCCCCCCCCCCATGAAGTCGCAATTTATCTTAACAAATATTTCACTTCTTTTTATGAATTTTTGCAAATGGAAGTATGGGTCTAGGGCAATATTTAAGGAGATAGCCTATTGTTTCGATATTTATGACTCACCCTGTATATAGAAAGCATACTAGCAACAAAATGACTTGTATGGGTGGTTGTTTTCGATTTCTAAAAATGCATGGTCCAGAAAAAATGACCGCGATTGATATCCAGAGTATAATTTGGATCACGCCTCTTTAAATGTGCTCACCGAAAGTATATCATTTATATATTAATGATATCCAAAACCGGTGGATGCTTAAAAAAATCTAATTTTTAATATAGAAATGTCTGAAAATGATTACTGACTTCCAAATTTTGAAGAGTATCTTTTAGAAAAAAAAAAATACATTTTTCTTTAACGGTAAAAGACTTTTAATGCAATATTTAGTATTGTCTGAATCATATTTTGAAGACAATTTGAGAAGTAAATAATGATTTTTTTACATTATAAAACCGTAACTCAGTTTAAAAAATTTCAGTGTTTTTTCTTTCAAAGAAATTTAGGTATACCAACTGAAAAATTACAAAGCACTATTTGTCTTAAATAGAATTTTTAATTGTCAATATTGTGAGAACTTATTGAAAGGGTATATTTTTCCAGTTTGATTAATAACATACATTTCTCTTAAACTATACAATGTAATATCTTAAATTATGTGTCCCCTTGCGGTCTTGCAATGCTTTTTTTGGAATGAAACAAGTTTTTTAACTCTGAAGTTCTATATTGCCATACTACGAACAAACTACTGATCATGTTCGTATTCGCCGTCTACCTCAAACTAGAAAAGCTCGGTAGAACACTGAAATAAAATTCATGATGACATTTGATTGGACATTATCAAGGATATCTTCAATTAGGATTAAAAGTGAATACCGTTTGAGCGTTCGACCGGGGTTTTCGGTATAATTTGAGATCGAAGTAGTTGGTGAATATGAGTGTTATATTCATTAAAGTTTATTGCTGGGTTTCTTCTGTGCAACATATGTTTCTTGTCGGCAATGAGGATTTTAAATCGGACTAAGATTTGGACTTTTCTCTGGATATTTCCACCCCGGAATATTGTTTTTTTAAAGATGTTTTCTGATTCTTAATACTACATGATAAGGAGCTGTATCCTGTTAAAATATAAATATTTCATTATCATAGAAAATATCATGTGCATAAAGTTTCATTTGTTATTGAACTATTGCCTTTATGTATTTTTGGACATTTATATTAACAGTGAAAAATCTGCAAAGTTCTAAATATCTTTAAAAAATCTTTAAATCTTGCAAAAATCTTTTTAAAAAATCTAACTTTTTTACTTTTTTTAGGAAACTGGGATTTCTAGAACATTTATGTGACGGCAACAAAAAAAATCATGTAACAGAAAGAGCTTTAAACTGTAAATCAAAAAAATGTGTAAGGTTATTAAGAATTTTTTTAGGAAACGGGGATATCTAAAACTCATTATGGAACTTTAAAATGTGTTACATATTTAAAATATATATATATTAAGATTACTGTATTTTTTTTTTCTTTTCTGAAGCTACAGATTTCCGTAGCTTTACAAAAACTAATTTTGTGGATTTAAATATTTTTTCTGTAATGTAGAGATAAAATTTTAGAAATTAAAGAGATTTCCGTAATTTACATCTTTAGAATTACATTTCTGACAGTGTTTTCATAGTCACACAAATTCTGTCCCACATATTCAGATGTTTCACAGTTCCAAAAAATATTACTGGAAGGATGGTTTATTGGGTGGGTAATGTTGTTAAGAGCAAATCTTTTACGATTCTCTACCTAACATATTTCATGACATTACTCCCGAACCGGGTATTTTTTACTCCTGAGACAAAACAGGACAGCCCCCATTCTTTCTCTGTCCACTAACATTAGTTAAGCCTGTTTTAATACTTTCAATATATTTTGCACAGATAACTTTTTTTGTGGATTCTAGCATTTAACCAAGTAAATCCTTGCAAGAGTTGCAATTAACGTTTTATAATCCCCCATTGTATACACCATGATGGTTTTCTGTGACCTGTTTATTGTCTCTAAACTTATCTCTATGCACTTTCTGTAGTATATCTTCTTATATCTTTACATGATTGATTTAGCTGCTACACAGTCTTGTTTCATCACTCCAAATTCTTTTAAAGAAATGATTTCTTTGGTTCTATTTTCAACCAGGTTTTCCATTTATCTTCCTTTTCAATTTCGTGATGACGAATTCTAAACGGAAATTTTAAAAGAAAGAACTTATCTTTATGTAATCATTCAATCAACTAACATAATTATTTTTTAAATTTCAGACACATTTTTCATTTTCTGAATAAAAATTGAGATCAAAGTGACAACCGTTTCCAATCATTTCACTTGTATCATTGACTTGTTCCAATCATTCCTTTATAACTGTAATTTTTTTCAATTAACAGCACGATCTTTGCTTTCTACATAATCAGTCAACCATAGTATGCAACTGTTTATGATTTTACATCAAATTGTATGATCAGTCGTATAAATTACAGACAAGTGTAACCATTAAATTATGAAATAATTGTTAAATATTGTAGATTTTTTTCTTAAAACCAAAATACGATGGCCATGATTGGCTCTCTAAACTAAATTCTTTCAAGGAAACTGTAATTCTTAAAACTTTTTATAGTCGGAAACACCAAAAATTCATGTAACAGATACGCATTTAAGCTGCAAACGAAAACATCTGTAAGGCAGAGCTGAAAACTCTCCGACTTTTTGGATACCAGAATTTTAATACAATAAATGTTGTTTTATTTTATTGGAACATTTCGGCGATTTAAAATAAAAAAAATTTCTGTAAAATAACATTGATATAAAAAAACCTGAGACCTGGCAATTCTGGTAAGGTTACAAAGATTGCTTTAAGAAACTGGGATGCCTAGAACTTTTTTCTATATATTCAACCAATGTTATAGATAAAATTTTAGTATGATAACTGTAAGTTTAGTAGATTCTTTTACGTTCTTATTTCTATAGCTTTAATTTATTTTTTGGTACACTGTACGGATAAAAGAGTAGTAAGCATATAGATTTCTGCATTTTCACACCTGTAAAGTTTTTTCTTACAGATTATTGTAAACATACTTTTAGGAAGTCTATTTATTAGAGACAACACAATATATATATATCTTATACTCTATCGCATTTACATGTGGTTAAGATCACTAAGTTCGAAAAACTTTTTTGTACATTGTACGTCTAAAAATTTTTAATGAATTTTTTGCAACACATATTTATATTCTGCAATATATATATACATATATATATATATATATATATATATATATATATATATATATATATATATATTGGAATCATAATTTTCGTAAGAAAAGTACATACAATTCATCCGGTATAGCAATAATGGGAGACGAGTAAAAAACATTTTAAAAATCTAAAGTAGAATTATTTGAATAGTTATTTTGGTTTAAGATTATGAAAATTATTTTACATTTACAAAAAAAATCTTTTAATATTTAATTTAATCGGAATTAATCAATTGGAATGAGTTAAATATTAATTAAACTGTATACATAAAATTACGTATCTAAGTTTCCTTATTTCAATGAAAACAAAATAATGTCTTAAAATTTGTAATTTTAATACTTTATAAACTTAATATTTTATAAACAAAAATAACCTAAAATTAATAAGAGTAAAGTAAATATTTTACAAAGTTCGGATAAATTTAGATTTTAATTATGATGGTTATAAAAAAAATTCTTTAGGCTTAGCGGTGTATTTATGCTTAATTAATGGTTAAAAATATAAAATTAAATACAAATTTTTTTTCGTAGAATGGTGTCTATGACATGTTTTATTTTTTATTTAGCACAATAATATTTTTCTATAATTATTTTTTAAAATATATTTTGACACTAAGAAATTATTTCATGACTTTCTTTTGAAAAATAATTTAGAAGACGTTAAGCATTATATGAAATACAGTTTTTTCAAATGATGTTCTATTTTTGAGGGGAAAACTTATTCGTTATATAAAATAAGCTATTAATAAAATATCAACCGGCTTCAAAAAAGCACTAAAAAGAATTAAATAATTCTTTAAAATTCTCTAATGACAAAAATTTATTGAAAAATCAGACTTCAAAAATAAGGTACATACATAAAAAATAGTTAAATTTAATTTATATAATTTAATATCCACAAAATATGGATTTTAGAGATAATATTTTTTACAAGAGATGAATTTGCATATTTATGATTTAATTTATGAATATATACATAAAAAATAATGAATTACTTTTTGAAGTCGGTGACAAACAATCACAATCGACAATGATCATCACTATTTTAGTTATGGTACTAAGGGCAATATATTCACAATTCTTATTATATTTAAGATAGTTTGGCAGACCTTCCATTTTGGCTTATACAAGAATTGATCTCGTTACGATTTCGCACTTTGGAAAGGACTCGCATCTCTTTAACAGTGGCTACGATCCATATGTATATTTTCTCTTACTATTTAGATTGACTACCCAGAAGCCTGCATTTTTCCTAACTTTTCACTGCTAAGCAAATAGCGAAAAGTTCGCAAAAATGCAAACTTTTAATTGGCCATTCTGATTTTGCTAACAGCAAAAGAGAATTCAGCTGCGATTAGGGGATTGCGAAGAAAAAACTGCGCCCGGAGCAAAGTGTAAATTTGGAGCCCCCTCGCCCAACTTTCTCTTGTAACAACCCAAAAATGACGTTGGTACTATACATTTTGCGTCCCCTAAATTTCCGCGCCCGGGGCGACCGCCCCCTTCACCCTCCTTTCGTACCGCATTGGCTGCGATCCGAAAGATTTTGCGGCTATTCTATTAACGAAACCAGATTGACCAATTAAAAGCTTGTATTTTTTGCGAAATTGTCGCTGCTTTACCTAAGTATTATTTATCTTATTGGTCAATCTCATTTCGCAACAGCGCAAAATCTATCTGAATAAGGTCCAGTCAAATCTCGCGAGATCATGTATCTGCGTAAGAGTAACAGCTTGAAAAACGAACGCTTCTAATTGAAGGACTGATTGTAAAAGAATCTGAATTTTTATTTTTATTTTTAAAAAGTTCTAATCAACAGATGGATGAAGCATTTTCATTGGTCAAAAAGAGATCTGAGATCTGCCCAAACAGTGGAGTCATTATGCAGCTGCAGTTGAAGATTTCTAATAGTGGAAATTTTCACATTCATCAATCTTATTTCGCTAACAGTGCAAAATCTATCTAGATCTCAGCCTTTATCAGTCAAGATTTCGCACTTTCTAGAAACAATATCTCGTATCGGTGTAAGAGTGATAGCCTGAAAATTTAAATATTTATTGTACACACACATCTGACTTGTGTGCTTGACATGAAAGCCTGCGAATACATGAAAAATGAACGCTTATAATTGGAAGATTGCTTCAAAAAAAAATTGGAATTTTAATGTTTTTATTTTTAAAATGCTCTAATCACTAGTATTTGATGAAATTGAAATGGGACCACACGGGCATTTTACACTTTTAAACAAAAAACGAATTATCAAATCGGTGCATATTTAAAGAAGTTATGAGTGAACAACAAATACATACAGGCCGAAATCATAACCCCCTCTTTGAAGTCGGTTAAAAAACATATTTATAATCCATTTCTTTGAAAAATTAATGTTTAAGATTATACACAACTTATTGCGCTTCTAATTCAATAAGATGAATAATTATTTTTAAATAAAATTTTATTTTACTTAATACAATTTCAAATATTAAGATAAACTTTTATTATTTTATAAAAACCAATCCGTAAAAAGATATTAAATAAAATCTGAAAAAAAAAATAGATGAATTTGGTTAATAAATAAGTTTCGAAATATGATTAGCACGTTCTTTAGCTGTATTTTAAAACATTTCAGTAAGAGATTACTGATCTCAATTTAAAGTTTTTACAGTTATGTTATTCCATGACCACAATGATCATTAGTCACTTCCCTTTTTGATTTCAGAGTGCGGTTTAATTAATGATTTTATATGGAATCTATCGCTTTCGAAATCAATACCTAAATAAAAATCATAAATCAACATTACACATGATTTGGCGATCATACTCACACTCATTTAACACTAACCTATTTACCGTCGAGACTTGTGCAGAGTAATGAAAAATAATCATAATACTATGAATAATACATAATATGAGCAATTGTAAGTAATATCTAAATCTTCATTGTCTGCGTGTGTGCATTTAATTTAGAAATATCTTTCAAATAATTTATTTTATATTAATTTCTTAGAAAAAATAAGGAGTATTTATTTTAATTTTACTTGTTACTACGACTGTGATAATTACTAATAGTCCATGAGCCGACCGCAAAAAACCCTAAGTCATCGAGCACAAGAAAAAATCCTTTATTTTATGGAAGAGTAGTAATAGAGGTTTCTAATGATCCATGTGTGCCGGAATCGAAGTGGTTCATAAGCCAAAAATTGATATAACTTGTGGATGACTCGTAGGATTTTCATTATGTTTTCCTGCACCCAGTTTTTCAGGTTTTCCTACTTTTGATTGTACGGCATACACAATGCTAAATCTACGGGTCAACCATAAGTGGTATCAATTTTTGGCTTATGCACCACTTCGCTTCCGGCAGACATGGATCATTAGATTCCTCTATTACTACTCTTTCGTAAAATAAAGGACTTTTCTTATGCTCGATGACTTAAGGTTTTGCTCAATCCGCTCTTGGGCATTAATCACAATTTTTCCAACTTTACTAGGGTAAAAAAATGAGTTGTATCTGCAGTTTTAAATGTAAAATCGCTCCTACATGTTTAACTTCCATGTCAGTTGAAATGTTAAAAAATTTCTAATTAATACTGACACGCTTATTTTCCAGATATCATGTTAAACAGACCTTATTTAGGAGGATCTAAAGCTATAAAATGAAAAAAAAAATAATGAAATTTGGTCGTAAATTAAGCCGCTTGTTATATAATTTAGACCAATGGAAGATATGGAAATCCCTCAAATGTTTCATAAGTAATCATGGCAAAACAAATGAAAATAAGTGTTTCAAGGTGATTGATTTTAATGATTTTTCTTTGCAGATATCCCGATCTCAACATTTACAGTTTGTATGATTGTAATTTACAAAATTTTCTTATCGTAATTGTTGTGTTTGCATTGGAACGTTTTAAGTCGTTCCGAAAAAAAAATTAGTAATTTTCCAAGTACATTGCGTCATGTGGCCGCAAAAGACCATTCGACTCGACTGACAGAGTTCATCAAAATTCTTTGAACAAATACAGGAATAAAAAAAATAGACAGAATAATAGAATAATTGCTTACCTGCAGAGACTTGAAAAAAAGAAAACAAAGACATCAATAAAGATGCAGGCAGTTTCCCTTCATTAAAAAAGAAATTTTATTTTTTTTTTTGTTGCAAAAATCTTGTTTTATTATTTTTGCTGAAAGGCAGATGTAAACACAACATGATCTCTCATTTTTTTAGAGACCTGGCACTTTAGCATCTCTTTCAAAATTCCACACTTGGCGAATTAAGAAAAATACTTGAAAAGAATTAAGTTTTCTCCTGGAGAATAAGGGGAGACATGTTACTTTTTTGGAATCCTTATGTAATTCTTTGAATACAAAGTAGTGCATCTTTAAATTTAAATTATTCTTCGAAATCATAACCAATGTCATCTTCTATCCGTCGTTTAGAACAATTATCGCCGACACCCGACACACACATCCTCACTGCAGAATTCTGTACCGTTCACTACTCAAAATTTTACTTTTGATTTTTTTAATTATTTTTCGTATAAAAAAAAAAGATGATTTATTCCGTCAATTTAGAACAAAACACCGCAGACACCCGACACGCTTTCAGGATTCTGTACCGTTCACTGCTCTGTTCTCCGGCAAAGAAACGAAAGCCGCAGCAAAGGGTAGAGGAGAGGGGTTCCCATAATCTAATAATACGCCAATTGGCAGGGTTATAGAAGTGGCGATAAAACAGATAGGCCAACTGCTTAGACACAAAATAGGAAAATTGAATTTTTAAGATTAAACTTTTATAGCACCAGAAAGATGCGCAGCCAATAAAGTATGCAAGGATTCACCTATTTTAAATTACGCATCAGTAGAATAGAGCCCGATTGGACGAGAGGAAGGGCTATAAAACGGAAGTACATGTCCCATCGAATATTCTAGAAAATTCAGGAATAATCCACAACCGAAAGTAACAAATTCGAAAACATTATAACATTTTGAAATCAACAAAATTTACGTAAGAAAATAAACTTTACAGGGGAGATTAAAAAGGCGAGAATCAAAATAAATCTTTAGAATGCGAATTTTTATAGTAAATGAATAAAGAATTATAAAATGCACGATAAACTAAATTGAATAAAAATATGGTAGTGGTTATGAGTAACCACAACAGTAATTCTTAAAATTTCAAACATTATACAAATAAAAGCAATAAAATTAATGTTTTTGTTCATTTCAAACATCTTTAAATCTTAGAAAAATTATCAATAAAAAAAAGTAAAATAATGCTTAAAAGGTGTAATTCTGGATCCCTTCAGGGTTTTAGCTGTTATGGATAAGTATCACTGATATGAAAACAAACACTAGTTTTTAAACAAATTGACCTCAAACCTTGATGAAAAAATGTCATTTGCTAGGAAACCTAAACCATTCTTTATAATGAATAATAATGGAAATTTATTTTATTGTCGTAAAAAAAGAAAAACGTAAGACATAAATATTTGATGCAAACATAACGCATCATTTTTCAATTCAAACTTAAAACGCTTAAACTTTTTCAAACTAAATATGTTTAAGCAAATTAAATGCCGTTAGAAGCAATTCATTTTTCTCAACCAGAAACGAGTTTAATGATTCTTGCGATATAAAAATCTGTGCTTTTAGGAGCGAAAAGCTCTCAGATTTCCTTCCTTAACACTATAAGAAATTGTAAAATAATATTTTTTTAAGGAAACTGCGATTTTTAGAACTTTTTATGTAATGGAGTAAAAAAATGAAAAATCATGTAACAGATAAATGTTTGCGCTGTAATTAAAATATCTGCAAGGTTACTACGATTTTTTTTAAGAAATTGGAATGCATAGTACTTTTTATGTAACTTCAACGTGGGTTAAAGATCAAAATTTAGTAACAATTTTTAGTAAATTATTTTTTAAACCAACAGATTTCTGCAACTATGCAAAAAACATAGGTTTAATAGGTTTTTATTTTCATATATGCAGTGTACAGAAAAAAATTCAGAAAAAAAATCTTTACATCTATATTTTGTTCTTCTTTTTTTATAAAAGTAAAAGATTTCTAGGTAACATAAAAAATATAGTCAGTTGGCAAGAACTCTGATGAGTACGGTGAATGAGATTTTGGAATGAATTTTGGAAGCCTACATGAACAGCCTTTGCACTGTTAGGTATGTGGAATGAAGTCGTTACACCAACTTAACGAGTTTCTTCACCTTGGCAATTCGCTCTAGTGGTAACACTGGAATTGAATCAATATTGAGATCACTGGAATTTTTTCAAGCTGTTATTCGCTTGAGCAACTTCATTTATTACTTTCAATTGATAATTTTTATCAAATGTAGTATGCCCTTGAACACCCGTGACCACTGTTGTCTTAAAGTTAAAAACTTGTCAATGGAAGTTTTGAAATCTGCGATGAAATGTTTTTATTTGTATAATTCCATCGCTCAAAGCGTTAATGTTGTTCTATGTAGTCTGTGCTATGTTTAAACTCGTAAAAAATAATGAAAATGTTGTTTTTATTTTATACTCAGCTTCTGAGATCAATCCTAAAAGATTGATTAATTAAACAATTGATTCCAAAAGGGTTTGTTTGCAATAAGTCTTAAAATGATATGAAATTTATGACATAGAATTAAATTATGTGTACAAATGATTAAAAAATATTTTGCATTGTAAAATCAAGTTCATTTTTGCATAAATTAATAAATGAATGCGATAGAAATTAAAATGTTTAAAACGAAAAATAGTGTTATGTTTGAAAATTTTCATTAAATTCATAATATTAATTATTTTTCGAGCCAGCATATCATTTGCATTTTCTATTCTACCATTAAATGGTAAATACCTCCATTTATCATCCATACACTTCGACTGCACGAAATATAAAATAATGACTTTCAATATCAAAGAGCATTTATAACGATAAATGCTATTAATTATGTTTTCATTTCGATACGAATCATTACATCAATCTCGTAAATAAAATGTACAAAATTTTCAAATTCACATGATGCGAAAGATATTCTTTTTAAATGTCTGTGTATTTAGAGTAGAGTAAATAAGCTGACTTGGTAAAATATTGATCTTTTCCATCATTTCTATTTAAAAATAATAAAAGTAAGCACTAAAATAAGTGAATAATTTGAATAACCTTTACTTACTAGACTCACGACTTGTTGACTTTTCATAATTACTTTTAAATAATGTGAATAGAATAATAGCATTAGTACAAAAAATCAGATTTCTTTTTTATATTTTTCTTATTTCTTATCTGATTTTTTCTTAAGGTAACCATTCTAATTTATTAATTTTTTAATGGGTATATATACGCTCTTTAAGAAGTATTCGAATGTATGCTTAGCTTTAAACATTTTCAGACTTATGGTGTAAACTACCTAAGAACATTGCTACTCTACATATATCAATATAATTTAAAAAATATATAATTTATGATTTCATTTTTTTACATACATAATCATATTTGAACGTATTAAAATTTACTTATATTATTGTACAATTGAAAAAGTAGTAGTTATAGTTAAGAACGGACCCACTTGTTTGCATATGCAATGATATGCAATAAACTGGAGCAAACATTTTTGAAATTGAAGGAATAATTGTTCAAAATGTAATGTGAGACTACTGGCAACCATGATTTTACAATGTGACGATGGAAATTCTTGAAATACAGCTTTCAAAAGCATATACTCATTTAAAGTAAAATTTGAACCTCTGTAAATAAGTTCAGTTATCTTTACTTTATCAGACAGAAATTTTCAAAATTAAATTTAAAAACTGTTAACAATTAAATAATATAAATATACATGTGTGTTTCGTTTTCATATTTTTCGGTCCATTTACCCAATAAAAATAGGGCAACTAGACCAGGTACGTTTGGGATTTACATGATTTTCTGTTTTTTCATGTAGGATAGCGGGTCCTCTTTGACAACTATAAGTATAAACAATTTAAAAATATTAACTCAGATAGACATAGTAAATTATTATTTAAATAAAAAATGTTATAAGGGGAAAATTTGCTGTCAAAGTGCAAAAAAAACACTAACTATAAAATTGCTAGATTTATTTAAACCCCATCCCCTCAAAATAAAAACATGAAATTATATGAGTACTTGTGTCTAATTCAGATAATAAATATTAAAGTTAGATGGTCATTAAAAAATTATAACAAGATTAATCTATGAATGAACGTCTTATTCAATTATGTCATTCCCTTTATTTAGCTCAGTGAAAGTTCGATAAACCTGTGGAGAATGTGGCCATATTTTTATATCAAACGGAATCTTTTTTTATTGGATTTGAAAAATGTCTAATAATTTCACTTTGACTTGTGTACACCTTTTAATCTTCATCGTAAAATTTTAAGGTTTAGCTATTACACTTAATAAATTTGATTTTATACCCCCAAATATGCTTTTTTAAAAATATGGTAAGTAATTTTAATAAAATATTTAATTTTCTTCATTACAAGCAAAACGAATAATTGTAAAAATTAGTTTCCTGTATTATGAGAAACACAAAAAAAATTATTAATTCATTATGAATGTTTTCTTACTTATATTATGTTATATATATGTTGCGGCCAATACCCGGAGCCTGGCCAATTCTAGAACTTTCCGGCCAATACCCGAACTGGCCAAGCTTCCTGGCCAAAACCCGAAATACATGAAATGAATAGCGCATTTCGGGTTTTGGCCGGCCAATTCGTGAACTGGCCGGGAAGCCTTGGCCATTATCCGAACTATGATGCATAGGTACCAATTTTTTTGTAATTAAGATAATGTAACATTAATATGTACAGTAAAAAAGATTCCCATTGATTATATTGAAACGAAATATTTTTGTGTACCTAACTAAATTAACCAAAAATAGTACACTATTCCCTTTCAATGTCGACATTAATTGATAAACCAAATACGATGACAATTACAAGTTAACCGGAAATTTTACTCGAGTTAGATCACGGACAGGCTGACGGTTAGACTATTGAATTCATAGACACTTTCACCTATGTTAGAAAGGATTAAGCCGAGTGCTTATATCTATTTCGCGAATTGGCCAATCGCATCTGGCCAGTTCGCGAATTGGCTGGCCAATTCTAGAATTGGCCAGTCATTTTTTAACGTTGCTGGCCAATTAGGGAATCGGCCGGCCAGTTCTAGAATTGGCCAATTTCGAGTATTGGCTGCAACATATACATTTTAATAGATAGCAGAGGTAGCTAAAAATTTTTAGCAATCTTATATATATAGAGAGAGAGAAAGAGAGATTGACGTAAGTCAATGCGGCATTAAGATTTTCCCGGTGCACTTACACCCAAGTATCTTACATAAACATTTCAATGTCCATTTCTTGTGCGAACTGTATAAAATCGAAATTATTTGCTTGATGATTTCCAAAGTTTATTGCTAAAAAAATCAACTTTCCCGAAGCTAGTTTCCAAAGTCTTTTCCATGGCCTTTTCCACCATCACAAGAAATCCAAATTTTCATTTTTCTTATACCAGAAACAGACTTGTTTTACCAAACAGATACAGTTATCTAAAGATTACCTAAGTTATAGTTTTAATAATCTGTTATAACCTTTTAAATATTTAAAAGATTTCTTTTTCAAATATAAGATGTTCCAATTTATTTTCAGTTTCTTGGTTCTATCTGTTCTTCGTGTTAGTATTTTTCCCTTGGCATTTCCAGAAATTTAATATAATAGCATTGACAAAAACAATTTTAAATTGTATTTTTATAATAATCACTGGAAAAGTAAAACAAAAGTTTATAAATTAATAATTTATTTGAAATTTAACACACCTAATTTTTCTAAAAAGAAAATTTCGCTACTTCTAAATCAAATTAACTGTTAAATAAAAAAGGACTTAGTCTTTAAATTCATGTCCTTTCGATAAAAACCTTACTCGAGGAAAAATGTGCTCCCGTTTTTCCAAAGTGCATTGTGTACTCAATTTTAGAATTATTTTCAATTTCAATTGATGTCTGTTGAAGTTTTTTCAATTTAAAACCTATAAATTTAAGAAAACTTTGATTTTCGAAAGTGTAAATGAAACTTGTTTCTAGACTATTCTTTTACGTGTCTCTTTTTTTAAATGTCTATTTTAAAATTTTTGAATGTTTATAATATAAGAAGTAATTAAAAAAGAATATTCCGTATCCTCAGTTTAATCCTTGTGTTTCATGTTACGGTACATTATTTATATGAAAAATTTATTATCATACATTATTCATTTTGTTGCTTTAATGATGACTACATGTATGATTGTCTGTGTTAAGTGTGTAGAAATGATCGATTAATATAATGTATTTAATATTAATGTATGACAAAGGCAAAGCATTCTTATTTTTTAGAACATATATACACACTTTTAATCTTAAAAGAAGCTTCGTATATATATATATATATATATATATATATATATATATATATATATATATATATATATTTATAATTTGGTTTACATATTAATATGCTGTAACTGAAATGGAAGTCCCCAGAAAGGGAAGAAAATAAAGGTATAATGAAATTTGAAGTTTTCATCAGAGGATTAAAAATTCGCTTGAATGTTGCTTTAATTTGCAGGATTAAACAATGAAAGTTTCTTTTTTAAATTCTATATGAAAATACAAACGTCTCAAAATGTGTTATAAATAGAAAAAAATATTGTGACCTATCTAGACAAATGCTCAATCAATGATATGTGAAATCTTATGACTGACTGATTTTTAATATCTACAACTGAAATTGTTTATTTTTTATAGATTAATACTAAAAAATATGTATTACCTTAAGAAGTCATTTTTTTAATCTCAAAAAAGAAAGATTTATTCACAATAAACTTTTTAACGCACAATAATCATGATGTATCATGGACACGATGGGTTTGTACACTTATTGCGCAAAATATAAAATCTTGAGCAAGTGTACATAAGCGGCTTAAGTTTCCTTTCTTAGGTTGTTTATAAAATACAAATTTATTCATAAAAATTAGTTTTGTATGTGAACGTTTGAAAAATATACTGATTCAAATTCGCTTCCGAATAAAATTATTTTACAACAATACGTCAAAGTAGTATTAAGATTTTCCTGCATATATTTGCTCCGAGCTATCTTATATGAATATTTCGATATTGCCATCGTTGTGAAATCATAATTTCTCGATTTATAAATTCTAAAATTCAATGCCCCCCCCCCACACACACACACACTCACACATACAAAAAATCAAAGTTTTCGAAGTTGTTTTACAAAGCTTTTTCCACGGTTAAGTAGATAGCTAAGATCACGTCTAAAGAAAACCTAAGTTGCAATTATAATGATCTGTTGATAGCTTTTAAATACCTAAAAAAATCTTTAAATGCAATGTGCTATTTTTGTCTAATTGCGTTTTCTCAGCTCTATCATATATTTGAGGTAATTAATATTTGCTCTTTTGTTTTTGCAAAAATTAATAAAATGGAATGTACAAAAACATCTTGAAATAGAATTTTGAATAACAATCGCTCAAAAAGTAAAACCGAAATTTATAAATAAACAGTTACTTTTAAACTTTACATTTATAACTAAGGCTTTACTATTACTTTTACTTAAAAAAATTATAACATGTACATTTTCCAAAATGAAAATTTCCCTTTATCCAAAATGAACATTTCGTTACTTCTAAATTTAACCAACTGTTATACGGTTAAAATTTTAGAAAAGTTTTTAAATTCACTGTGTGTATAAATTCACTGCCTTTCGATAAAAATCTTGCTCGAGAAAAATGTATTCCCTTTTTTCCCAAATATCTTGTGTGTTTAATTTTACATTTATTTACAATTTTAGGGAATGCTTGTTAAAGAACTTGCAATTTAAATCTTGTACAAAAACAACTTGAAACCTTGAAACTGATTTTCAATAACTATTAATTAAAAGAACAAAACTTTATAAAACAATAATGACTTCATAATTTGAAATGCAGAGTTAAACTTTTGAAGTATTTAAAAGTACTTATTTTTTTTCTAAAACGAAAATATATTTACTTCTAAATTAAATCAACTATTAAGCGGTCAGTATTTTTAGAAAGGACCTAATTGCACATCCTTTCAATAAAAACTGAAATTTTCGAGAAGAAATGTGTTCCGATTTTACCTGAGTATGTTATGTATTTATTTTCAGATGTATTTTCAATTCAACTGAATGTATAATAAATAACTGGCAATTTAGATCGCAGTTTATTTGTTTAAGAAAATTTTACTTTTCACAATGTACAAACAAATGTTTATCTGGATCATTATGCCTTTTCTTTTGCAAATATTTATTTTAAAATCTTTAAGCGCTGTAAAAATAGGAAGAAGTTTAAAAAGATGTTCTGTATTTTTATTTAATTAATTTTTCAATTAATTTTCATCAGTGAAATTACTTTTGAAAGTCAAAAGTTCTATGTAAAATTCTAAGTAGCATTAAATATTCTGTATTTTTATTTTTAAGGTCCGTGTATCATATGTTATTTATATCCCGAAATTATTATCAGACATTTTCGCTTATGTTTTGATGAGGACTATTTACATGTATACCACTGTTATGTCAATAGAAAAAAATCTAGTAATTTGATGCAGTTCATAATAATATACGACAACAGGGTCGTAACTAGCCTTATTTTGTGCCTAGCTCAAACATGGTCTTTGGCATTCACTTCTTCTCAAAGAGAATAAATAATACTCAACTTTTTTACATGTTGACTTATTTTGAAATTTTAAATATATAATCATTACGTACATAATCATCTTGTCAAATTTTGATTCAGTAAAACCTTGAAATAAAATAAAAAATATTAAAATAATATTCTGTTTTTTAGAATTTTTGCGTATTAGTAAGTATAATTGTTGATATATTTTCTTTTGAAAAGCATATATTTTTTTAATATAAAACCAGATTTCATTTTCACTGATTTTACAATATTAGTTATAGTATTGCAATTGAAACTTTTAAAATCATAGTAGTACGAAGTAAGATACTAATGTTAGGCACACTAAGACATTCGCAAGCTAATATTAAAACTACGAGGGAAACTTAAGACGTATCTCATTAAAGATTTATTACTTTTAATTATTATTTTTTATGAGATACTTGAGTTGGATGACAAATGTCCTTTTGTACTTTTTCGTGTTTGGCATATACTTTACAAAATGCATTCCTAGTATACTTTACAACTTCTTTTCGAAAATTTTTAGAATTCCCTTAAAATAACTGTACTTGGCCTCTGTATTGGGAAAGTTAACTTTCTTTATTCAGAAATTCATTAAAAAAAACCATGATAATATTCAAAACATTCTGTATTCTGAAGGATTTGAAATCTTACATCTAGATATAACATATGTGATTTTCGATGCAAGAAAATTTTAGAAGACAGGAAAAAAAGGAAAAGACAAGACAAAAAAAAGTAGAACTTTTAGCGAAAAAATAAATGCAGATGAAGTACGATGACCAAGTGTCCTTTTATTAAGGTACTTGCAAGTGAGAACCACTGAGGGTCTGTTTCATAATTATAATAATATATATTAGGATTTGAGATGAATTGAGAACGTAATTGTTCAAGATCTTTGACAGAAGAAGAAATTTTGCTGAGGAGCGAAATGTAAGAATGTCTTCCGAAATGAAAATTTTTTTCAAAATAAGAACGATTATCTCAAGCAATCAAGAATCATTTTTGATGTTATCAATTCCCCCAAAATGATTATCAAAAGCATGTTTGTATTATTTCACTTTAAAAATGACCCAAGGTACGCTACTTAACATATTGAAATTTTAAATTATTTCTATTAAGAAAATAAACGCTTAAGTGAGAATATTACTCGAGTTCAGATCGTTCCGTACAATAAGTATAATAATTATTTTTATATCATTAAAGAAAAAAGTTGCTAAAAGGATAATAAGATTTTTTAAAAAACTATACAATGTAGCATTGGGTATCTATGTATATATAAAAAAGTATAAATGAGAATAAAATTTCAAAAAGATATGGAACGTAAATTACATAAAATATTGATATAAAATATTCCATAAAATATTTTGAATAAATAAAGAACCCAGGTAAAAAAATCAGCAAAAAACCTTTAGAAAAAATAAGATTTTACAAGGATTTTGAAGGTTTCTACAGGGATTTTGAAGGCAAATTAAAAGCGCAGGTTTATTTGAGGGAATTTACTGTTAATCAAAAGAGTTTATGCAGGCATTTATCTGACCTATAAATTACTAATCGGGTATTTTGAAGGTCACTTCAGGTATTTTGAAGGAAATTGAAAACTGAACAAAATGCACAGATTTTTAAAGGTTGTATAGAGGCTTTTATCAGCAAGTTAATGGCTTTCAATTTACCTTTAGTGACTTAGCTGATTTTTGATAAATATACTTCAGGTATTTTGAAGGAAAATATAGCCTTCAATTTACCTTCAGTGACTTAGCTAATTTTTGATAAGTGTACTTCAGGTATTTTGAAGAAAAATATAGACTTCAATTTACCTTTAGTGACTTAATGACTTAGTGAATATTTACTATTTCTTAGTTCAAACCTTCGTTTTGTTACGTGAGGACGTGTCCCAGAAATGCTTTTCAAAATACAAGAATAGGCGCGATCCACGACTCGCGGGACAGGAACATTCTATTGATTGAGATGCGTTAATATCTCAGCTACATTTTGAGGTAAGTTGCATGTTTTTAGGACAATTATTAATTGAATAATAAGTAATTAATTATAACATCCCTTTGCCAGTTAATTCTATCGGCGCTTACAGATACTAAGTTCCACAATTCTAAGTATTTAATTGCTTAAACTCTTAATTAAAAATTCTAAATCATGTAAAAGTCATCTCCATAGTCTAATTTTTGATCAAGATTAGTTTATAAAAATTTTCTCATAAAAATTCTCGCATTAATTAAAGTTTTATTATTATTTCTTCCAAATTAATCTAGAACCCCGTGTTCGAATTCGAGCTAAATAATGCTAAGTTCAGCCTAATGAGGATAAGTATTAAGATATATATTCACAAGATAGCTTCCCGTTGACCCCTGCTGGCAGAAATTCAGACCCCGTAGCGACCACGTGGAATTTCTGAACTTTGAAAAAAATCTCAAGATTAAAAAACTTCAAGACAATTCACTGGCCTCAAATGTACCCAGTAATTATATATTGTAATTATATTTATATATTGTAATTATATGCATTTATATAAAAAACTTTAAATATTTTCTCCATTTTTAATGTTTTAATTTCTAAACTTAGAATATTTTTCGACTTTTTTTTCATTTTTTCGCAAAAATATTTTTTTTTGGAATTTTTAGATAAAAACTGGGAAATTGACTAATTATTACATAAAATTAACGATTTTAATTAATTTTCTTTAAAATTTAAATTTTTTTAGTACGGCATTTTTGTTTTTACCGGTGGTCGGCATGATTACGCCGCACTCACCGTACTATCCATCCAGCCGTAAAACACTAATTTCTAATTATCTCATTAATTAATTAATATTCATTCTTTTCCGCTGGGTTCCTATACCTACGACTTCTAAATTGGGGGGAGGAGGAGTTATTGTTTATTTTGAGTACAAATGAGAAATTTGCAATTTAAATCTTTGTTTTCAGACAAATGCAGGGAGATTGCAGGTTTTTACCTTCAAGAAACCTTAATTCCAAATACCTGTAAAATACCTTAATATTGTTTTTTCAGGGAAAATGCGGGTTTTTTACCTTCAAGAAACCTTAGTTCCAAATACCTGCAAAATTCCTGAATATTTTACTTTCAGGGAACATGCAGGTTTTTTACCTTCAAAAAACCTTAGTTCCAAATACCGGTATTTTACCTGAACTTTTTTAAAAGGTTTTTTGCTGATTTTTTTACCTGGGAACAACGTTAAGAGTCACAAATTATATAAAAATAATAGATGTTAAAAAGCATACAGCTGTTTCGGGACTTCTAAAGTCTCATCATCAGTGCTAAAAATAAGTGTAAAATGTAAAAGACAAGTCACATTATTAAATAAAATAAAAACGTGCATCGCAGGTCGCTGCTAAGGCGAAATGACATGAAACGTCGCAAAGCAACAGTAAAAGCATTAACTAAATTATTAGAGTTTTTCCATATATGAAAAGCTTCCCAAAAATTCATTTATTAAATTAATTTTCATATATGGAAAAACTCTAATAATTTAGTTAATGACATATCCAGTACACCTAAATTTTCTTAAGTTTGGTTCCCATTCCTGTAATTTTACTCCCCCTCTTCCCCTCATTTTCTCCTTTTCTTAGACTCTTCCAGTAGTAAGAGACGTCTGATTGGTCTCCTTTGGAATGCGCGTATCAGTTTGCTTTTACCGTTGCTTTGCGACGTTTCATATCAGTTCGCCTTAGCAGCGAGCTGTTATGCACGTTTTTATTTTATTTAATAATGTGACTTGACTTTTACATTTTACACTTATTTTTAGAAATTAGAAATTTAGAAATTTTAAAAATTTATTTTTCTTATTTTAGAAATTTAGAATGCTTTTATACTTTTGATACGACAAGTACTTCCAGCGCTCTTCAATACTTTTGCTGAACGCCTGCAAATCGAAATTTGTGTATAACAAAGAAAAGCATTACTATACGTTACTACTCGAAAACTATGTGACCTACGGTAATCAGTGTAGTTTTCCTACAAGTTTAAAATTAATGTTTACTTCCTATAACGGTTATTTCGTTATATATTGTTTATTTTGTTAGGTATTATTTCTATGCACCCCATTCTCTTTTCAATTCAAAATTCGTTTAAAATTGTGTTTCGTTTATTTTTCAGTTCCCTCGGCCATTATTTCATTAACCGCCAAAACTTAAGTCCCAGGATTATTCGTAAGAAATATGCCCGCATTTTAATCAACCGTTTCAAACAATTTCCAGATGTCAGCTAATTCAGATCGGATGTTCTTGTCATTACGTTTTATGGGCATGCTCAGAGTAACGCGGTTAAATATCAACTTAATACCTAGATTGTCCTCTCATGAGAAAATGCTAAAAGAATTTAACATCTGCGCATTAAAATCTGGTTGCCCCTTGTCTGGGCCTCTTAGCTAGACATAACAGTTGCAGTTGTTTGGTGTGAACATTTTCTTCTCGGCGGTTACCATACCCTTGCTGCACGTGTAAATTAATGTATTGACAGCCATAGGAACTTTAGCCCCTTTTTCCAGCTGGGGAGGCAAATTGAATACCTATCATGCCAGCTGCGTTTTGGCTGTAATTTGTCGAGTCGTCTTCATTGTGCATGGGCAAACTTTTGTATTTTGCCGACTTTGTTCTACGCCAACACTGTGTGTGTTGTCTCTGTAAGACTCTCACTTCACCGCTTGCCACGAACAAAACAAGTTCGAATTTGTGTTTCGGAGACTCTCTCCGACTGAGCTGTTTGTACCTCTCCCTACTAATTATGCATACAATAAATTTGTAACTATCTACTACTTGTGGGGCTTTTTCACAGTCCTTACAAGAACCTGGCTAACATTACTTTTATTCAGTTTTTCAGTACTGCATAGTAATCTAGTAAAAATCATCATAGGAACTCCAACCAAACCATCTCCGTTTTACTTCCTCTATGTTTTTTTTCAAAATTTTAGATTCAGCAGATTCTGAAACAAAGGGGTGGGGGCATATTTTTGACATGTCTAAAAGTGTAACATTAAAATTAAAAGAAATGTTTTTTTTCTTTGAGTCCATCGTAACGAAAGCTTTCATAAAAACGAAAGATTTTCTTTCTTCAAGTAACTAAATTAGCCTTTATCCCTCTCCTAATTGCATTTGTAAAGGTTTAAAAATATGTAAATATGTGGGTGAACAGTTTTTATTACCCCCCCCCATTTGAACTTTCCTGTTTCATATTTCTTGAGTAAAACGGTTGTAACAGACAGACGGGCAGACATGCAGATACAGGAGTAACAATAATAACTCCAAAAACATTTAAAAACTCTAAAAAATGATGCTATAAAACTGATATCTTGTATTAATAAAATCGTGCATCTAATATACTTGCTTCAATCTTCCAAATGCTTCTAACACATTTATCAGAATAAATGAGACTTTCAATTGATGATACAATACCTTTTTCTTAAGGACGCCTTTCACCAAACAAATTCTTTGAATTTTTTACTTAGTCATGTTATAGATAATGTTAAGTCTTCTTCTTTTAGATAAATAAGTAAAGGATACTCATAATCTTCCCCTACTAATTCTATTGGGGATACGGAAAGATAAGTTCGTTGTATCTCTAATGTATTGAGGCCGCATATTTTTATAAGCTTTTGAAATATTTAAAATGTTGCCAGAACATACATTCTTTTAAAAATGTATAATATCAAAACATCTACGTATTATTAAACCACTTATGTAAGAGTGTGGATTATTTTAGGTATTCGATGTCAGCATAAATAACAATTAATAATTTTTATTTTTGAAGTTTGTGAATACTCTGATATTTTATATATAGCAATACACTAGCATAAGCCATTTTTAATTTCGAAAAATTGGCTTGTTATTAATTTATAGCATGATTACAATATTAACGATTAATTATTGTATAAAAATGTGTATTTTAAAGAAATTAATATAAATTCTGTTATGATCTGTATTTTAATTATAATCCAAACATTAATTTTAAAACAAATTGATATGCAATTTACTTAAATTCAGTGACAACATATTGTACGTTAGTAATGAATACAAGTAAGTTTCGGGATTGCCAAAAAATTGTGATAGTAAACTGACATAAAGTAATGTTTATAAGAATTTATGATTACTTGGATTGATTTACTTTTGATTGCTTGTTATGATTACTATGTTTCTATTTGAATATTAACATGCATTATATTACAAAAGCACAAAAGTATGACAAGATTTTATTTGAGCATTAGAAGAAAGATTTACAATATTATATTTTTTCAATAAAATTACATTATATTACATAAATAAAATTATTTTATTGGATTGTTATTATTATAATATTAGAACGCAACACGCTGGAGGGATTTTATTTCAGCGTTAGAAAAAAAATACAATATTTATACAAGTTATTTCTTTATAGAAAATATTAACTTTGAGTTCTTTAATTAATCAAAATAGTCACAATAAAGAAATACTAAAGAGTATGTACATTTTTCAGCCGAAAGTGTACATGTGTAGTAGTGATTCACATGTATTAATTCTGTTGTCATCATCACTTTTGCTATACATTCTGTAAAAAAATTCTGTAAAAATACTAAGATTTTTCTAGTAGACTTGTATTCCAAGAACTTTCGTGTAACGGTAACAGCAAAAACTAATGTAACCTTCGTCAGTTACATGAATTTTAGACGATGATTTAGGTTAGATGAGTTAGCGACTTTGTATACAAATTTTGGGGATGGTGACATTGTTTACTTAGTCACTTTATACAAGTTGATATTCAAATGCTTTATATACATATATATTATATAATAAATCATAAAAACAACTGCTGCCTGTTGTGACAAAATTGTTTTAGCTTTAAGAACTGAAAAATCCTCCTATGAAAGGGATATGAATCGCGACCCAATTACAGGAGTTTGTCCCTTGTCGTTTAATCCCAATCTCCCATTATCTTTAAAAAAACAAGTTAGTGTATTTTTAGAACCTGTGTTGTTTATCGGGTTTGATAAGGTTTGCCCATAGAGGGCAGAGCCCTCCCTCCCGTCTAAGCCAAAATCATACAAAAAAAAATTTAAAACATATTCTATCAAATATATATGGCGGAATGCAATTTTTGCCTTGCTTTTAACACAAATATATAATATTCACTTCAGCTCATATTACACATATTTTATCAGTTATATACTTGAATTACTTTTTTTTGGTTCTTAATATTGGAGTTTTTTCCTTCTAAAAGAATGACTCCATCTTCCATTAATGTTCAAGAATGACAAGTAAGCACGTGATTAAGTAATTAAACACTTGAATCTCAAACAATTTTATCCCTTTAAAGTGTATTATTTTCATAAAAAATAAAAGTTTAACTATTATTTAAGGTATATTTAAAATACAGTTGTATAAAATATCATTATATTATACATGAAGTAATGATGATAATAACGATGCATTTAAGATTCTTAAAAGTCTTTACATTACAATTGAAAAGGGTGTACGGAGATCTCTAGAGTAAATACAACGATACTTATTTTAAATCGCAAAACTGCTATATTTTATTTAGTATTATTTTTGCATATTTTTATTCAGATTTTTTTTGTTGCATTAAAATATATATATATATATAATTAACATGTAATTTTTAACACTTTTCTTATAGAATATAATATTTTATTCATGAAAAAATTATTTATTAATCCTTTTTATATAATAAAATACATTTCTTACGTTACATGTTATTCGCTCTTTGCAAAGGACTTTGAATATTCGCAAAGAGCTCGGCTAATTGGATAATCAACTTACTATTTCAAAAAGGCCTCATATTTTACAGGCTTTTTGCATTTGTTTTGGCTCTTGTCTAAATAAATTTATGCTAAACGGAAAATGATTATTAGTTTCTCAATCAGTCTGAAAGTGTTCTGCCTCGTTGCAAAGATCTTGTGGAGAGTTGGCAGTTTTTTCTTTATTTCTTAACCAGACTTTTTATTTTCAGACTCAGTATATGGTAGTAACAAAAAATAACCAAGTTTTCTTTTTTAAAATATTATTCGAAATTTATGCAGGGATTTTTCATTTTTTTTTCACGCTGCGTGCTGTTTTTTGATTTTACCGCAAGACGCCGTGCATATCAGCTAATAAAAATGTATATGGAAATTTCTGGATTGGAAAAATCTAAGTAACCAAATATCAAATAATTAAATATGGTTATTAACCAAACATCTGTGTTTAAAATGATCTTCTTTTTTTACATTGATAATATTTTTAGCTATTATTATTTTTATTCATAAGAAAGTGTAAATTTTTCATTTATTTACACAAAAATATTTTTTACATAGTTAATTAAATATTTTTGACCTAAGAGTATATTATTTTAAACATATAGCTGTGTTCATGATATATTTCAGGATTCATAACAATCCATGCATATGTTCTCAATATATCATGCATGCAATGACTTACTGAATGAAAAAATTAACTGTTTTAATTTTAACAATGCACAAATTTGGCAAAATATTAGGCAATTTCAAGTGGTATTGCATTAAAAACATAATCTGTTTAATCAAATGTCCAAATTTCATGTTTATACATTAAAAAAAATTAGCAATACATTATTTCAAACTTTTAAAATTTTTCTTTATTTTCGACGGGTTTAAAAGGTGTAAGACCCATTCAACTGCATATATTTATTGCAAACAGTTTGATACTGTTTGAGAAATAAATCGTCATTTATTAATTAGACTATGGGAGAAAATATCATACAACTTATTTTTTTTTTTTAAATCAGGACTAAAAATTATACTTTATGATTTACAACTTTAACAATATATATAGTACCATATGCAAATAGAATATGCTGTATACACAGTGAGAACATATATTTTAGATATGTTCCGTTGATTGGAATTAGATAAATTTAAGAAATATGCAATTATCATCAAGCCCTATGAAAAATTTTACCATATTTTTTCACATAAATTATCGAGTAAGTAAGTAACCTTTTTCCGCTAAATGCAGTCAACCAAATTTCTTATGCTATGTTTTACGCATTTCTACAGTAACTAACAATACATGGAAACATAAAGCAGAGGAATTACAATTAACCGGGATGGTCGGAAATGATTCCTCAATAATTATAGAATTTTTGGAAAATTTCATGCAAAATTATGGAAAAAAAGGCACAAAAAGTCAAATTTTTACCCAGTAGGACATTGATAATTTAATTAATATAAAAGAAATAATTAATAAAAAAGTAAATGAACATAAAGATTAATGTTATTTAAATTTACATGTGGTACAATAAAAAATAAGCCGAAAATTACGCTTCAAAATTAGCAAATAAGGTGCGTTTATATTGTATTATTTTTTTAAATATACAATACTTCGTATGCAAAACAATATCCAATATCTTTTTTGTGTCTCTGTAAGTACTATCTGCTTTCTATTATAAAATAATTAACTTGAAAACTTCAATATCATATATCAATTTCATAAAATATGAAATAGCTTAATATAACTAAAATGCACCACAAACAATGTTTCCCCATACACCATTATGAAATACAATAATTTTGTGTGGCCCTGTAAATTAATAAAAGTATTATCTGCAGCACAGATTGTACAGAATGCATATTTTAGTATATATTTCATAGATGTTTATGAATTTTGTTATGTCCGAAAGAGTGTAACACCATTATGAACTTGAAGCTATTTTTCCTATTGAACTTAATGTAACGAAATAGTTTTGATTGTCATTAAAATTGAACTACTGATGAGATTTTCATGAACTTTGAAATAACTAGACAAAATTCTGTAATAATTATATATTTTAAATACAAATAATTTGGTTGTGTAGTTTTTGCATCATTATATGCGGACAGACGGACGGATGAAGGGACGGGCAGGTTGACGAATATAGGTGCTACGCATTTAAATAATTTTTAATGCACCTGAAAAGTAAAAATATAGTTTATCCTACTGTTTTGGGAAGAATAAATTATTCGACGTCTGTTTTCGCCTTTTAATTTACTCCTTTACGAATTTTACGATGCACATTTCTCAACATCATTTTTTCGCCTGACTTACTTTCATCTTCTTGCTACAAATAATTAAGTTAAGGATGTGTGTGTAGTAATACATCAGTCTGACTATACATTTTTTTAGTTACAGCTCTTTCATCATAATTTTCAGCAAATCATTCAAAAATCTTTGTTTCTTCTGAACAATAAGCGACCCGCATTATAATAGAATCATCATTTATAACTTCCTAACATACAATTTCGAATCTTCCTTTATCCATTGTTGCGCTGCTTCTTTGTCAATATTTTCAGAGCAGTTAAGATTAATAACAGAGTATACATCATATCGTGTAACTCGATGGAATGGAAGGAACACTAATAACAGATATTTTGTATAAACATGTTAATGAAAATCTGGTGCTATTTATTTTTAGTTACTTCTATTATAGATAAAAGAAAGTAAAAGAAAATTTTTTATTTTTTTATCTTTTAACAATTACCACGGTTTATAAATAATTTATAAAAATATTTACTATGTCTGAATAAACGATAACAAATTATGTGAAAAGAATTTGTTAAAATAATAATTTTTTAACTCTTTAATGAGTCTTTTCTTTGTCATTGCATCCCTGCCATTAACCTGGCATCGAAAAATTGATCATTTTTAGAAAATTATTTTGATATCTAAATATTCTCCAACGCCACCACCCCCCCTATTTCTGTAAGGATACCAACCAGGAAACGTTGAAACAACATATAAAAAAATCAAAAATTTTGAAATGATTTAAATTTTCAAAAAAAAAAAATTATTTTCAAAATCTCACATTTTTTTATATTCACCTTTAATGTAATTCATTTTCCCGATCTTTACTTATGGAGAGGATACGTGGAATCTATCAAAACATATAGTACAATGATAGCAACTAACGCCGTGAACAAACCTGTGTCATGCTTAAATTGAAAAGACAAATATATATATATATATATATATATATATATATATATATATATATATATATATATATATATATATATATATATATATATATATATATATATATATATATATATATATATATATATATATATATATATGTATTAAATCACCCTATTTTTTTAAAATATCATCCTGATATTTAAATTGCTGAAAATCATTACAGTCGAACCTCGTTAACATGAACCTCAAGGGGAATATATTTTTTTTTTCATGTTAACAGTAATTCATGATATCAATATCAAATCTTTGCATTCATCTTTATAGGGGACTCTGAAAAGAATTCATGTTAAAAGTAATTCATGGTAATTGTGTTCATGTTAATGAGGTTTGACTGTATTTTTTAGACAAAAAATGTATTTTATGTTGTATCCCAAGGATGTAGAACTATCAAAAGGGTGTCATAAAGTAAGATGGAATCAGAAAATCGAACGAATGACGAAATCAGAAAAATGGATAAAAATAATAAGCTGACTAAATACCTGGACAGAAAAATTGAAAATATCTGGGGGTAACATACATACAGCACTTGATTGAAACTGTAGATGATCATGGTTTGGTTTATTTTGTGTCGGCCGACTATCTACTTGAGGGATATAGGTCCAGGGGTGATTTGCCCACCGTGGGGGTCTTTATATGGGAACCTAACACGTACTTACTCAAGGTTAGAAGAAACCACGAAAAATCCGAACGATTAGGCCGACGGCCACGGTAGATGATCACGAGGATCGTGGTGAGGATGTATTAATTAATTTAAATGAGATACATCTTCATTCGCATATGTAGCTAATTTTTCATTTTTTTCAGATATATCTAGCAAATGATGCATATTATAATAATGTGCATAATTTTATTTGAACTTGTTTTTACAAAATATGTCATGTAACAAAACAGTTCTTTTTTTATGAAATGAATATTTATATATAGTTAAAATGCAGTTTAATGTCTAAATAATATAAACATTTAACTTAAAAAGTTAAGAACTATAAATTATGCATGACGCATTTTGTGTAACACATTGAATTGTCTTCACTTTCAATAATTATAAAAATAAACATTTTTATTATCAACAAATGTTGATCTTCCTCTAAACGTAGTCTCATGACGTTTTCATGTATCATTGTTACAGCAATAATTTGATGGATTATCTCGTAGTTGTGCTCACTCAAATATGTTTGAAAATTTCTAGCGCATGCCGCCAGACCAGTTAATAAATGAAAAGAATATGTTTTTAAAAAGATAGAAAATAAGTGGAATTTTGACCTCATTCATCAATACTATAGACATAAATCTTTAAAAGCATGTAAGTAAATCGATCTTCTTCATATATGATATTTATAAAGAACTTTTCACTCATTTTTAGAAATCATGTTTTTGTTGAAGCTGATAAAACCAAACTGAATATTTTCCTTTTATTTTATTTTTTTTTTATTTAAAAAAAAAGTGAGTAAAAGTAGAATTATTGCAATATTTATGTGCATAGTTTTGTGATTATCTGAATCTAAACTTTAATTTTCCTCTCAATTCAAAAAACATATTTAGTACATGGCGTAATATAATTTTTCTTTTAAATATAGATATGAATTTAAAAAAGTATTAAAATATTCTGAAAAATTAGTTTAAGAAATACTGATGTCGTATCTCCTTTTAATTTTCTATGAAATTCAGGAGATTTAAATAACTCTTAATTCAATTTCGTCCCAATTAATAACGTGGAGTGCAGTGAAAACACTGTGTACCATACGTATAAGGTTAAAACTTAGACATTACATATAAATAGTCTGTCAGTATACGAGGTGCGACTGTTAAATATCGATACTAGTGTTGCAATAATCAAACAGCTAGCGTCTTCTAGTCAAATGCATCTTGGATTTCTTTACATTATTACTTGGTATGTGATCTGCTTGATCATCACGGTTACGAGTCGCTGTGTTTGGTTGCAGAACTTATTTGAAGTGAATAGCATGCCAGTGACTCGCTGGAAAAACAAATGTGTTCAGATTAAAGAATAGCCAATATAAGCAATATTTACCATAATACAATTCTATAGATATAATAAAAATTCAATATATTTAAAAAGGATTACTATTTACAAGGATTACATAAATATTTTTAATTAAGATATTTTATAAAAAAACAATATGTGTTAAAAGATAGAAAACCAACTATTATAAATGTACAAATAAATTATGAAAAGGGAGCAAACAGCTGTTTCGAATCTACTATCGTGATTCTTCTTCAGTGCAAAAACTCAGCGAGCTAGACAAAGCAAAACTGAGCTAAAGGAGCAAAACTGAGCTTTTGGCTCAGTTTTGCTTTGTCTAGCTCGCTGAGTTTTTGCACCGAAGAAGAATCTCGATAGTAGATTCGAAACAGCTGTTTGCTCCCTTTTCATAATTTATTTGTATATTTATAATCATTGGTTTTCTATCTTTTAACATTTTTGCACAAAGGCTTTATTTGCTATTTTAACAACATCATCTCAGCATTTAAAACAAAATACATAAAAAAATGCGCTTTTACTCATTTGCAAGATGGTCAGATGGTCACTCTTCAAATAAAAATCTATACAGTACAAATAACCAGAATATAAAAAATCTTCAGTGAAGAAAATTAAGATGTTATCGAGTTAGAATATCCCAAGAAGAATATTTTTTTCTGATTTCAAGAGATTATTCATTGAATTTATCTATATTCTTCAAGTAAATATGTGTAAATATAAAATTTTAATTTTAAAGTATTAAGTCGTTTTCAGTCTCATTGTGCTAATTTTGTTGCTAAAATGTATTCATTCAGCACATTTTAGAACTATTTTACAACTTACGTATTCACGTACGTACATTTACAACGTACGTACAGCACATTTCAGCATAAGATGAAACCGATTGAGGAATTATCAGTCCTTAATAAAAAGGAATGAAGACATTTTGATCAAAAGAAAAGTTTTCAAAAATATTCGGTTATATGCCATTGGAGTTTCGAATCTTCCGAGAAATGCATTTTTAACTATTACTTCAATATTACATTAAAACAAAAACAAACTTTTTTGAAGATTTCTGCACACATGAATCACAAATGAAAAAAATTACGCAGTTGTAACGTCTTAATTTAGCTCCAGCGAAAAGAACTTAGTGTAGACGATTAAGATTCAACACATTATTCTCCATTTCACATATACAATTCAAAAAACTCTTCATATTTTAAAATATTTACATTCCTATATTACAATGGAGATTACATCATATAGAATCCAGTATTTTTAAAACGGGTTTTCATCTCGTAAAATCCACTATCACTCTAAAAACACGTCAAAATTTTCCTCTTGTTCTGTCCAAAACTGTCTTCATAGCAACATCTTTTTAGGTGCGTTCGTAATTATGTAAATACGTAGCACTTATAATCGTTGTACAGTCGATACGTCTGTCCGTCTGTCCGTCTGTCCGCATATAACACAGCAAAAACTACGCAACCGAATCATTTGAAATTTAAAATATATAATTATTACATAAATTTGTCGAGTCGTTTAAAATTTTATGAAAATCGGATGAATAGATCAATTACAGGGACAACCAAATATATTCCATTACATTACGGTCAATAGAGTAAAAAGTTTCAAATGCATTTTAATCGTAACATACAATATATCCTTTTAATCAAATTAAGTCTAACGCATGAAGAAAGAATCTTGTTAAATATTTAAAAGGATTTACCTTTGGGATATAAATTCTTTTTAAAATAGCAAAACATTTGTCTTCTAAAATATTAGGAAAACTTTTACATTCTCTAACTGAGAGTGTTTCTTTAAGTTACTAAAAAATCTTGAATAATAGATATGTTTCTGTATTCCACTTTTATTTATGGCTTTATTTCCTTTAAATATTCGCATGTAAGGGCTTTTAAGAAAGTTGCGATTAAACTTCCGCACTTGTTACTATATTTAAATGTGTTTTTAGAGTGAGTTTACACGTACATGCAATTAAAAATTTTTAAAAAGTTCATGAATTTTGAAAGGAGTCAATTTCTTTCCATTTTAAAATGCAAAATAATTTGCGAATTGAATTCCGTGATTGAGTTTAATTTTTTAGATATTTTATTATTTTCTAAAACATTATAAATTAATATATTATTTGTGATAATTCTGTTAAACTCTGTTAAATTTGGCTTTATCCCTTCAGCTAGAAATCGAAATGATTCATACACGTATAATACAAAAATTAAAAACTGTACTATAAGGTAGTACGAGTCCCGCTATTTTACAGGTGAAATATTGATCATTTTATATTTAAAAAAATATAAATCAAGTTCAAATCCGTAAATTTCGCTTTATTTCACCATAGAAATTCTGTAAGAAAAAAAACCGCCACCAAAAAAGTTTCTGATCAAGAAGTTCCGAAAAACATACAAATACTGTTATAAGTTATAAACTTTTATTTAATTAACAGTGTGTGTGAATTAAAAAAAAACCAAATCATAACCAATAATAGTTAAATTAATATTTTTTATTTTATATATAATTTTTATAAAATATTCATTGTGATTATAGCAATGTACGTTATCACGCAATAAGTAAATGCACAATAAACTAATGACTATGTATCATCATCTTCTAGATTGAATATTGTAAAGGTATCCACTCTCAATAGTGGCCAATGGATAGTTCTTTAATCGTTAGTCATAGACTTACAGTTATGCTTAAATGCATCTTAAAAATAGGATAAAGCAATATTTTAAAAGCTATTCAACTCAATAAAAATATTTCTTAAAAAAAATACGAATTTAAAACTTTTACATCATCCTCCAGTCTATTAGTTATATTTAACAACATTTTTCTTTTACAATGACAGGCAATATAAAAAAAGTCCCGTTATTCTACCATTAAAATTGATCGAGAAATAGCAGTTTAAAGTTGGAATATATTTTTTGCTGCTAATCAGGGGTCATTCACAAATTTAGTATAACTATCATCCCATCAGATGTAATAAAAAAGTTTTGAGAATAAAGTTAACAT
Organism: Maratus speculifer; assembly: GCA_964019185.1. Classification (NCBI taxonomy): domain Eukaryota; kingdom Metazoa; phylum Arthropoda; class Arachnida; order Araneae; family Salticidae; genus Maratus; species Maratus speculifer. The sequence goes on along the minus strand of OZ025291.1, from coordinate 100,227,431 downwards.
TAATGTAAATTTTAAATATTGAATCATTCTGACATATGAATTTAAAATGTACAATTTTTAATATACATATAAAGACATAAACAGATTTTTTATTAAATAATACTATGAAAATTAACTGCCTATAAAATGATTAATATTTTAAAATGCTATCGGCCTGCAAAAGTTGGCCTAATGACCATGTGGACATGTTTGAACATGATACTGATAATAATGAACTTGTTTTTTTTTTTCACATTTTGCAATTGAACCTATGTTTTGTGTACCGCAAAACTGAATTTCATTTTTTATCACCACGTAATGATTTTTTGAAAATCATAAATTTTAAAGTAAACATTTTCATAAGGATATTTTTCAGGCGTTAATCCAGTTCCATAATTCAATACTTCGTAAAATCAATGCAAACTTGATATGTTACTACGCTAACAAAAAACCTATAAAACTTTTATTGAGAATTGTTTTTGTAAAACGCTGTCACTGAAATAAAAGCAGCTTTTAAAGTACGATAAATGGATATTATTTGTTTTCTAAATTTTCACAACATTTTGTTATATGCTAATTATTGTTCTTTAAATTAAAGAGAGATGCATACTTTATAAATAATAATAATAATAAATATGAAATTCTTGCTTCATGAAAAAAGACTATGTTTCAATTTTACTTTATTAATTAATGTTGAGAACGCATATGTATGACTGTAAAATTCGTTCCGTGATACCGTTATTTAATCAGATTGTATTTTTCTTTATTTTATTAACCCATCAGGTCTGGTGTATTATTAATAGTACAAAATTTTAAGTTGAGTTTTTTTTTTTTTTTTTTTTTTAACAAATACTTTTGTTTAAAGATAGAAAATCAACGATTATAAATGCACAAAAAAAGTAAGAAAATGGGAGCAAACAGCTGTTTCAAATCTACTAACGAGATTCTTCTTCAGTGCAAAAACTACTTTTGTTACTCTTCATATGTACTAATTTTAGTATGTGTATATGCATTTATTATACGACTCCATTAATATTATAATAATAATGTATTCAGTAATAATAATATTAATAATACATATTTGTTTCATTCTCTTTGCACTGTCGGCCATTTTTTTATTTTAAACATGTATTTCACTCTTTAAATTTACAATAAAGATTTTTTCCGAAAGAATCATGTGTAATAAAGCAAAAAAAGTATTAGAAAGTTGAATTATCAATTAAATCGTGTTGTAATACAATAGTTTCTAAAATCTCCTTAATGTCTTCCTTAGACTATTGTCATATGAATATGAGTTGAATAGCACGCAAGAAACAACATTCGTATATTTCAGAAAATGAAATATTTGTTAAACTCTAGTGCTAATGTTATTAGAAGAATTTTTTTCTAAAATTCAAAAAAGAATAGAACCCGATAGGGTTAAACAAAAATAATTTGTCCTATTAAAAGATGTCTTAACGATTAAGACTTATATATCAGAAAAGAATTGTTTTTTTTTACATTTTTTCCATAATTTATTAGCGTTCCTTCCCTTAAATCCTAAATGATTAATTCATCCCTTGTCTGTGTACTAATTAGATGTGATCACTGTTAAAACACAGAATGATCTATCTTTCCCTGCAAACAAATTACTTCATTTAAGTGTTAAATGAAACTCTTATAATTAATTACTTAAAGCTTATAAAGAAGACTATTCTTTTTTTCTCGATTAACATGTTAAAACGACATCGGCTCCATTGTAAACATGACAGGATTTGAATTAAACAGAAAGCTTTTTCATAAATTTTTATTTTTTATTTTATTCCGCCAATTTTGAAACATTATATTTTGATGCATTAAATGATATATTAAATGTTATAAAACAGAATTTTTTAACGTTTTCTTGATATGCATTTAAGATGGGTGTTTACGCATTCTTACGGTATATTTCTGATCGAATTTACTGGCAGAATTATTTAAATTTTTCGAAAAAAGAAAAATAGTAAGTAAAGCATATAGAAAAAATAGCATGCGTATAAAGAAGAGCAACAAATACTATCCTTTGCCAAAAGGCCGGATGTCTTTAAAGGGATTTTTATCGGGTTAGATAAAAATCATTTGCCCTATAAAAAAGAAGTTTTAACAATTAAGACTTTATATACTAGAAAAGAATTTTTTAATATTTTTTCTATAACATATTAGTATTCCTTCCCTTAAATCTTAAATGATTCATTCATCGCTTGTCTGTGTACTAATTAGATGTAATCACTGTTGAAACACAGAATGATCTATCTTTCCCTGAAACAAATTACTTAATTTAAGTGTTAAACGAAACTCTTTTCATTAATTACTTAAAGCTTGTAAAGAAGACTATTCTTTTTTTCTGGATTAACATGTTAAATAGGCAGCGACTACATTGTAAACATGACAGGATTTAAAATTAACAAAAAGCTTTTCATGAATTTTGAAAAATAATTACTTTGAGATATTTTTTTTATTTTCTTCCGGCAATTTTGAAGTATTAAAGGAAGTATTAAATGTTATGAAACAGCACTTTTTAATTTTCTCTTGATATGCATTTAAAATGGGAGTTTACATATTACATATTTACTTCATATTTATTTCATACTATTTATTTCATACTACCTGACCCGCCCGGCGTTGCCCGGGTGCGTGATAATAATATCAAAGGAACCTGAAATTTGTGATTTTATCTCTAATTCGAAATACGCGGCCACTGACTGTGAGAAAAATCGGTTTAAAAAAATAAACAACTGAATTTAGAGTAACAAATATTTAAAACGACTTCAATGGGAAACGGAGGAGGAAATATGTGTTCAACAATTGCGCAATTTTCGCGTTAAAATGCTGATTTTATCCGTAAATATCACAGTTCAGTCACGTAACTTTTTTTTTCACCTCGAAATCCTAAGTGTAACATTTCGATTTTCAAACAAATTATATCTCTCCTAGATCCGACTATACATTAATTAAAATCGATAATCAATGATTAGGTAAAAGGTTAATATATAGTAATGTAGTTTCAGAACCATAGAGCAAAATTAAGTATATTTAAATTAAAACGTGTGTAATATTCAACCTGTGGATAAAATCCTAACCCTAACCTAATTGTAATGTAATCGCAACCTGTCTGTAACCTAACTGCAACTTAACCTGAGCCAAACTTAAATATATCATAAATGTAACCTAGTCGTCACCTTATCATAACTTATCAATTTTCTGACCGTAACCTAACTACAATTTACCTTAAACTAACTGTAACTTAATCATAACCTAACTATAACGTAACCGGAATTTAAATATAACGTAAGACTAACCGAAATATAATTGCAACCTATCTATAACCCAAATGTAACCAAACTGTTACCTAACCGTAGCCAAATTCTAAATTAATTAAAATTAACACTAACTATTAACTAACAACTCTAACCGCGTACGTGTTACAAAGTACTTTAGTTCCACTTTTCACCACTACGGGGCACAGTATATTTTGTACGAAAATCCGATATTTATCACCGCCACCTGCGGTCGGATATAATAAGCCTGCAATGCACGATTTGCAGAGTGCTTTAGTTTCACTAGTCATCACCAGAATAGGCATTTTTTTGTAAACAAACCTAAATCCGATCGATAATCCGATTTTCATTCTTTCCGTAGATATATACAAATAGCAATTTATGAAATTTGTTGAAATTTCTATTCAAAAATAATGATAACCACCACGCAATTAAGAGTCCAATATTAAAAATTAGAATCTCCTACACTGCTGCTGCATGCTCTGTAAAATATGTTAGTTCTACTTTTCACCTCCAGGAGCTCACTAATTCCTTCATAAACCTATATCCGAAGGAAATTCCAGTATTAAGCGAATTCGTACATATATTAGTCGAGAGGGCGGTAAAATCCAATAAGAATTTAAGAAATTTAATGAAATTATTGTTTGGAAATAACCACTACTTATAAATTAAGGATGAAATATGGTCTGTGCAAATATCCTACATAGATTCCCACTACCTGCAGCACTGTATGGCAGGTGTGCGTTAAACTCGGAAACATTTTTAGTATTTAAAAGCGAAAAAAAAAGAACAATGAAAAAATGTGTTTAAAAATAAAAAGTCATGCATCAAGTACAGATTATGAAACACTATCCAACACATTCAGAATAATGTAAAAAACTGCACCGTTTAAAAATTTAAGATATTGTGTCTCATTTCACCATGTGAAAATATATTCAGCATTTCAAAACCAAATTTCAGCTGTTTCCATCTGCATTCGGAAAATGATCCGAAAATTTTAGAAGCCCTGTATATGATACATCGATAGGTACATATTAACAACATGCATTCCAAAATTTAATTCATTTAAGAGATACACATATTTCAATTGAAAATTCCCATTCAGCAACATCCTCTAATGAGGAGAATGGTAGGCAAATACTTTTGTGCTGCCCTGTATATGATGTATAGAATTTATATGTAAAGTGTAATGTGGAAAAAAAGTATTTACATTTAAAAGCGTATACCGAATTTTAAAACGTACTCTCCAGCAATTATTAAGCAAAGACAGTATTGTAACCATTTCTTTTGTGTGTCCCTGTAAATTTATTTTAAAATGCAGTAAATGCTCTGTTTTAACGTAACCGAAGTTAAATTAATTGATTTATATTAGTTTGAATACATTAGAAATAGTGGAATGTCATTAAAGTACACTCCAAACGATTTTTACACATATATCATAATGTAATTGAACTCTTTTGAATGTCCCTGTAAATGAATCATTAGTCATACATACTTTATAAGCAATACCAAACATGCTTTGGTGACCCTAAATAATCCTTATCAATTGCATGAAAATCCGACTATAAATATAGTAGGATTTTCATGCAATTGATATAGACCTTATTTAGGGTCACCAAACGCGGGAGTTAGAACGTGGACAGACGGATCGACAAACCAAATGCATAAGCACTTTTCAATTTTCTTGGAAAGTGCTAAAAAGACAGATGTTTCTTAAATTACGATAGTTTACTATAATCACTATGTAAAAATACTCGATAATCGCTTCCAAGTCGCCAATGCTCCTTTATCTTTAGAAACAGCCGAAAACAATTTATTTTCCATTTACAGTTTATTTAATATATAAAGCATTTCAAAACCGAATTTCAGCTGTTCCCATTTACATTCGGAAAATTATCCGATTTTTTTACGAACCTGTATATGATATAGAGATTTGTAATGCAATATGCATTTCAAAATTTAATTCATTTAAGTGGTACATATATTTCTGAAAATTAGCCTTCAGCAATTTCCTCTAATAAAAAAAAATGGTATGCGACTATTTTTGTGCAGCCCTGTATATCAAATATAGATTTTATATACAAAGAGTATTATGCAAAAAACTAATTAAATTTAAAAGTGCATACCAAATTTTAAAACGTACTCTCCAGCAATTATTACGCAAATACAGTACTGTAGCTGATTTCTTCTATGTGTCCCTGTAAATCAATAAAAATGGCTATGATTTGTGTGTTTAATTTAATCGTAGTGAAAGCAGGTGATTTATAGCCGTTTCAATACATTTGAAATAGTGAGATCTGATTAAAATACTCTTCAAACAATTTTTCCGTATATACGGTAATGTAATCGATTTCTTTTGAATGTCTTTGTAAATGAACCAATATTCGTACATATTTCATATGCAATACCAAACATGCTTTAGTGATCCTAAATAAGCTTTATCATTTGAGTATATTAACGGGATTTACAGTATGGACAGACGGACAGACAAACCGAATGCATAAGTACTTTTCAACTTTGTGATAAAAAACACTTCTGAGATTAAAAAAAAATATATATATATCATTAATATTATCGAAAATGAGAATTTAAATTATATTTAAAATGTTTTCAATATCTTATTTAATTTCAATATGAAATTTAATTATTTCTAATTTTCCAATTTCTTTATTTTAAAAGCGAACATTTATTTTAATAAATAATAATAGAACAAAGACAATTTAAAAAATTTGCTATTTCTTCTTAAAATATGATTTAGTTGTAAATCATTTCTTTCAATTCGTCTTATAATACAAAATCCCATGGAAGATTGAGATAGGTAGAGGTGAAGTAAGGATCAAAAAAGGCTTGCAATATGAATCCATTTATCGCTCAAATTTTAATGTTCCAAACAAAAGGACGTGGAAGGAATTTTGTATTATAATACGAATTGAAAGCAATGAATTACAACTGAAGCATATTTTAAGAAGAAATAGTAAATTTTTTGAATGGTCTTTGCTCTATTATTATTTATTAAAATAAATGTTCGCTTTTAAAATAAAAGAAATTGGAAAATTAGCAATAATTAAATGTCAAATTGAAATTAAATAAGTATTGAAAACATTTGATGCGAACTAAAAATTGTATAACTAAAAGTTTCCTAATTTAATATAATTTTAAATACTTTATAACGTTGATGAAAAAATGTTTATGAATTAATAATTGCATGTAAATAAATATTTAAAATATAATGATGAAAACATTCTTTTAAAATCATATATGAAAACTTAAATAATAAATATTAATCTAATGTATAGATTTCTGACTGCAGACGATTTTAAGATATTAACAGAAGAATGTTATATTTTCAAGCAAAACTTTAAAATAATATTCTATATTGATATTTAAAACACATATGATAAAATAATTAATAAATTCTTACCGGTGAAGCGATAGATTAGTTCTTTTTAAAAAATAATGGCAAAAATATGCGGGTTTAAACCTGTTTCAATTGATAGGCGTGTCAAAGAACGTGGTTTTATTTGTACTTAATGTTACTTAATGTAGGGTTGCATTTTTAGCATCCCCCTCAGAGGTTATACATCCCCTCCACCTATCTCATTCCTCCATGACAAAATCCCTTCCATGATCTTTTTTTTGGAATATTGAAATTTGAGCAATAAATGGTTTCACATTCAAACCTTTTTTCAGACTTACTTCACCTCCACCTACCTTATTCCTCTATGGTCATCGTCTTGAAACATCAAATACACCAATGTCATTGTTACACCGGCTTATCTGATTACTTCTGCGAAAATTTTTACACAACCAACATACCGTAAAAGAATGAAAGAGAAAAAAATGAGAAAAGATGATTTTTTATGAGAGTGACCTCTCGATTTTAATTAATTACTCAGTTAATAATTGGAATTTCGAAATTCTGAGCGTCAGGTGCATCAGGAGAGATATTGGGCTACTCTCAGAAAAATTTTGAGCTTCGTACGTACCGTAGTTTTCACTATCTATCGCACACACACACACACACAGAGCGATTTGTTATTTTATTAATATAGATTATATAATTTTTTTTCTCCTGCAATTTATAAATGGATGCAAATCATTATGGGATCAATTATTTGAAAATATTCATGCCTGTAAAACTTTTCTAGATCAATTTGACATTTTTCTTCAGCATGTAGTTTGACACTAGAAGTTACAGAATATGAAAAATATAGTTAAACATGAACACTCATAAGAATTCACATACTTCCGTCATATATATTGTTTTCTAATGAGTTTTTTCATAATCATCTCCATTATCCTTACTTGAAAAAATCATTATTATAAAATAATATTAAGGACAACATATTTTTCAATTATTTGCATTATTTGTTGACTTGAAACAACAAATATTTGACACTAGAAGTTACAGAATATGAAAAATATAGTTAAACATGAACACTCATAAGAATTCACATACTTCCGTCATATATATTGTTTTCTAATGAGTTTTTTCATAATCATCTCCATTATCCTTATTTGAAAATATTTTATCCTTACTTATTACCTCCAATATCCTTATGTCTTTTTTTGAGTTCCTGATTGAATTTTTCCTCTAATAATCATTGTTGTATATTTTTTCATGCTTCTTTTCTGTACACAATAAAATAAATAAATAAGTCTGATGTTACTAAATTTTTTCTAGGAATCTTGGATTCATTTTTGTAACGGTAACAGCAAATTTTTAATGTAAGAAAGGAATTTTTTGTCAGGAATTTTTTGATGTTATACTGTCGCAGGAAAATTCTGGGAATCCCACTTTTTTAGAAAAAGTTTAGTAGTAGTATCTTTGAAGATTTTTTTATAGTGTAGAAAAAATTATGTATACCTATAATAAACTTCTAAATTTTGTAATTTTCCTTGTATATATTGAAATGCAAAACATCTTTAATCTAACTTAACTTTTTGAATTCTTTTAAACTTGCTACAAAAGATATTTGACTTTATAAATTTAAATATAGGAAAAATTGTAAATTACTATTAAAAAAATATATATATACAGTGGCGGTCAGAAGTTTCCTGTCAGTTAGTTTCTTCGATTTATTTACCAAAAGATTTCAGCAAGGAAGAAGCACAATTGCTTCAAAAGTTAGGAATATATAAATGACCTCTGACCACCTGAGCATTTTCATTAGATACTGAAGATGCTTCATGCAAAGGGATAAAATTCGAAGTTCGCGTGTGCAAAAGTTTCCGGCCACTTATCAGAGGTCCGGGAGATCCCTGAAAATTACTATTCCTGTGTACAGAATTATCAGGAGAAAAACAATTGATAATCCGCATAAAAATTCCGCTGCAATGTACTGCGATTTACGGAACGAAAACATTAAAATATTGCTTAAAAAAGTCCGTATACCATATCAACATGCTGACGTGATGCATAACTTTATGGAAAAGTCGGTGTTAATTTTTTTCAGAGAAATACAAACGTACCCGACTGGCGTTTTCCAAAAAACCCAAAATCTGGTCAAGTGAAAACAGGAAAAAAGTTATATTTTTCCTTCAATCGAATGCGAAACAGTTTTGGAAGTAATGGCAGACACAACGTCCGATGACCTAACAACAAAGTATATGATTCGACCTATGTTATTCCTAATGAAGCATGGCGGGAAACACATTCTGCCGTGGGGAGTATTTTCTTCAAAAAGTGTCGGTCCGTTATTTGAAATCCAAAGCCAGGTGAATGGTACAATGTATAAGGATATCTTGCAAGAATATTGTCTTCCTTATTAGAGAAAAAAATTGGTCGCAACAATTTTTCTTAACATGATAACGACATAAATAATGTTTGCAAACCTCGATAAGCAATGGTTTTCGCACAAAAAATTTCGTTTTTGAAATGATCAGCTCAAGCGCTTAACATGAATCTAAGAAAAAAAATCTTTGAAAAGGAGTTGACAAAAGTCTACGAAATTATAAATATTCCAACTCAGCCGAAATTTCGCCAAAATTACAAGAAATGTGGGAAAAACGTTCCATATACGATCTTTAACCGTTGATTGTATGAAAGTCACGTTGCTGCGCCGCAGTATTTATTACTAAAGCTAATAAAATAGTAATACGAAAGAATACTTATTGAAAATGTTGTTGATCACTGTAATTTTCTATTACAATATCACTTTTTTAAAAACATGTGAAGGTGGCCGTAAAATTTTGAGAACATGCGTTTTCCTTTATACTTAATTTTGTCAGTTAAATTTATTGATATTTACATGTTCTTCTATAAATAGGTTTCTAACTATTACGTCAATAAAATGTATAAATATCACTTTGAGATTCCTCTTCATATGGGTATATTTACAAATTAACTGAAAAATGTTTGCTGGCCGGAAACTTTTGACCGCCACTGTATATCTTTGATATACATTCAAATTATATAGGTAACTAAAATGTTATCATCAAACACTTTTAGAGAATCATAGGTTTTTTGAGACATCCATAAAAAAGTGTCTCCTTAACCATTTTTTATTAAATAAATTATATAATGTATCTCAAGAGCAGCATCTTTTATACACACACACACACAATCTATACTAATAAAAGAACAAAACGCTCTGTCTGTGTGTGTGTCTGCAATGGCTAGCAAAATCTACAGCACGTACAAAGCTCAAAATTTTTTTGAGAGTAGCCCAATATCTCTCCTGATGCACCTGAGCTTCAGAATTTCAAAATTCCAATTATTAACTGAGTAATTAATTAAAATCAAGAGGTCACTCTCATAAAAAATCATCTTTTCCCCAATTTTTTTCTCTTTCATTTGTTTACGGTTGGTTGGTTGTGTAAAAATTTTCGCAGAAGTAATAAGAAAGCTGAGACAGAATTAAAGAAACCCATGGAGGAATAAGATAAGTGGAGGTGAAGTAAGCTCAAAAAAGGTTTGCGATATGAAACCATTTATCGCTCAAATTTAATGTGGCAAACAAAAGGACGTGGAAGAGATTTTGTATTATAAGACGAATTGAAAGAAATGAATTACAGTTGAAGCATATTTCAAGAGGAAATAGCAAATTTTTAAAATGGTCTTCGTTCTATTATTATTTATTAGAATAAATATTCGCTTTTAAAATGAAGGAAATTGGAAAATTAGCAATAATTAAATATCAAATTAAAATTAAATAAGATATTGAAAACATTTAATACGAATTAAAAATTGTATAACTAAAAGTTTCCTTCATTAATGTAATTTTCAATACTTTATAACGTAGATGAAAAATGTTTATGACTTAATAATTGCATGTAAATAAATATTTAAAATATATTGATGAAAACATTCTTTTAAAATCATGTATGAAAACTTAAGTAATAAATATTAATCTAAAATATAAATTTCTGACTGCAGACGATTTTAATGTACTAACAAAATAATGTTATATTTTCAAGCAAAACGTTGAAATAATTTTCTATATTGATATTTAAAACACATATGATAAAATAATTAATAAATTTTTACCGGTGAAGCGATAAATTAGTTCTTTTTTTAAAAACGAGAGAAAAAAAAATACAGGTTTAAACCTGTTTCAATTGATAGCGAAATTTTAAAATGGAGGGCCAAAATCACAGTCCGGTGAAATCCAAACACCTCATTGGTCATTGAGCCGCGTCCTTTTCAGGGAACAATCTCTTAGCAGTTGGGTAAATGTTGTCATACTCCTTTTTCCGAGAAAAAATCGTAGCGGCAGTTTTGAAGTAAATCTTATCTCTTTTCATTTATAATCTAAATTTTTCACTCTCATTTTATAAAATGGCATCAAAATATCTTAATTGAGTTAATTTCGATGGTTTATCTTAAATAAGAACAGACGGTAACAATCGCTTAAAAAATACTTTCCCCCTCACCTTTTTCAAATGGAGCAACAAGTTCGTGATTTTCACCCTTACCACTCGACCAATGGGGTGGCTGGATTTCACTTGACTGTGATTTTGGCCCTTCATTTTAAAATTTCGCCAATTGATAGGCGTGTCAAAGCACGTGCTTTTGTTGGTACTTAATTGGACTTAATGTAGGGTTACATCTTAAGCATCATCTCCAGAGATAATACCTCCACTCTATTAATTTCTTTTTACTCTATGAAAGAAACCAATTTGAGATTTTGACATTTCAAAAGTGACTGTTTTTTTCCCAAAGACCTTTAAAATTCATAGACTGGCAAAATGTCAGTTTAACTTAGGATTTTTGGACATAGCTATTACGTCAGATCGTTGGTACTTCGTACATTAGAATGTATTCGTGGTTGGCTATGTTGCAGTTAATATATGTATATGTATATATGAGGCTTTTTTAGCAGTTTTTTTAAATCATTCACACTTTAGACACATTTGCAAAGTTGTACAGGTAAGTGATATATAATCATCAATTATTTTGGGAAGATGCTTGAACAAGAAATATTTTTTCAGATCTACTGTTTGTCAAGAAAAATGTACATATGTGTTCCTGGAACAGTATACTTTTTATACCAAATGATCAGGCGTAGATATTGCAGTTGGCGTGGAGTAGAATATTTCATTTTGAGAATGAAGCTGTCGTAATGATTTTCCATTGTTAAAACAAGTATATCATAGTTATATATATATATTTTTTTTTTTTTGTTAATCGCGATCGGTTTGTTGCAAAAATGTAAGCTTAATGTTAAACATACAAACAACTTTTATTCATTGTTACTGTATTGTTCAACTATTGTCCATTTATAATAAAATACTGTCGTATAACTGAAATACACTGTAAAAAAATCTGCAAAGTTGCTAAAAGTTTTCAAAGAAACTGAGATTCCTAGAACTTTTTATGTAACGAAAACAGCAAAAATTCATGTAACAAATACAGTTTTACACTGAAAATTAAAAAAACCTGTAAGATTAATAAGAATTTTTTAGGAAACTGGGATTCCAAGAATTTTTCATGTGACAGCAACTCAGGTTACAGAGAAACTTTTAGTAAGATAACTATAATTTTAGACTATAATTTTAGACTTCTTTGTGAAATTACAGATTTCTATAATGTTCGGAATATTAGTTTTGAAGATTTACTTCTTTTATTGTACAGTGTACAGATAATGTGTTAGTAACCATACAGATTTCGGCAACTTTATAACTGTAGGATTGCAGTTTTTTTTTTTTTTTTTTTTTTTTTTTTTTTTTTTTGTGTGTGTGTGTGTGTGTGTGTAGATGAATATTTTAAATGATAAATTCTACCTGTAATACGTTTCGTTTACTTTTCTTCAGGAATTTACATTCGTATGTTTCTTGACTTATATTGAAGGTATACATAGTTTAATGCTACTTTTAAAAGATAAAAAGAGAACGTCTAATAAATTTTTAGAATACTTTTATATTTTTCCTTCAGTAGGACGAAAAGTTAAATATGTTTAATCGATCTTTTTAAAAATATTTTTAAATTTGAAACAGAAGAAAAATCATGTTTCAAATTCCAGAAAAGTTATAAATTATTACTTTTAGAAATTTTATACACCACAGTTATGTATGGATATTGTACAGGCAGCTCACATATAATTCCCAAATACATACCTAATGATGAAAAAATGATTTGAGAGACTTGCAGAGAAACGTATTTTTTCTGTCGTTCTATTCTTTGTTAAGTAAAGTGTATAAAAGTTTGTCAAAAGCTATACATTTCCCATAACTTCTAATATCGTTTCCGCGTTACTGTTGTCGTTGATGAGAAGATTTGCTTACAGCATGACAGCTTGTATCATTCTTCTTCTATTGTTAAAATAGGTGTGATTGTTTATATTGTCTTCACGTTGCTTTATTCTTATACGCGATCGCTTCATGTAGAAATGTGAATAATGTAATAAGAATCAAACAATTATTTTTCACATATTTCATATACGTTTGAGTATATGAGTACATTAAATTATAAACCCAATCCCCAAAATACTTAGTTTATAAGTTTTATGAAATTTATGTATTTGTCTGCTTACTATGTAATAAAATAAAGAACTGTCTTACAAATACTGCTGTAATAAAAATCTTAAAAACTTGTCGGAATTGCCAATCACAAAAATTTCTTCCATCTCGTTCATCTTAGAATTACAAAAAGTTATTATACTTGTTAGAAATTCAATGGTATTACAAACTTTATTTCATTCATAATTTCAACTTCATACAAAGCTTTATTTTATTAACAGGAGTAAAAAAACGATCTTAATTATAATGCTTATTAAAATCAGTATTACCACTAATTTGGTGCACGTCAGCTACTTGCATTTCGAAAGGTTATTCGAGTGCAAAGTGCCTGTCATTGCACGATTGGGCGACGTGCTGCCTTGGAGAAAAAAATAAACTGCCCTACTAACTATGCAAAAAATGTCGTAGAAGTAAGTTATTTCTAGCAAATAATTAGATTAAAGTTTACTTTATATGATATATATATATAAAGTTTACTTAAGAGTCTTAATAAATCTAAATCCATCCAAATCAATTATAGATTGGAATTCATATATTTTTTAGAATATTGATTTGATAGTTCAAAATTGTGTCGTAAAGTTATGGAAATTGCAAATTCAATGCATTAATGTTTGGGTACTTTAGCATTATTGCTACATAAAAAAGTAGCACATTAGCAGTAGAATTTCAGGGAATATTAAGAAAAATATGAAAATGTAATTTTACACTAGAAACCTCTAAGTTTAGAATGTTTATACTTCAAAAACGTATCATGGGAATGACTTAAAATTTGGTGTCTTGGCGTAACTGTAATATCTTGTTAAAATTGGATATTGTTTTTGATTAAAAAGAAATTTCGGTTCGTTTTCATAAGTAGATCGGCACTAAGCAAGTTTTATATACATTATTTAAAAGTAGATTTTATATCCACTTGTTCCGTGCCAGTAACGTTTTTCTACAATAATTTGTTCAGCAGTTAGTACCGACTGTTTACTTTATTTTTGCAAGCCTGTACAATAAATCTTTGATAATCGAGAATGCAAAAAATTCCCTATGAAATCGCCTTTTTTCAGGATAACATCCCTATTTTTACATGAGACCTGACGTCGATAGTCGAAAAAAATTGATGCTGTTTGGTTCAATCCTATTCATAACTTCGTATTTTGATGATAAAACAATGTAAAAAGCAGAAAAATTCGTTATTTTGGCGTTCCGTTTGTACGGAATATCCCAAATTCAATTGGGACCATCTGATCGTAGCTAAAACAAACATATGAAATTTCATTGAATTCTATACATAATGCATTTTAATTGATTGAATCTCCCTGAATTAGGAAGATTTGGTACAATACTTGAAAATATGAGGTATTTAAAAAATATGTACTATACTATTTTTAATGGTATACAGGTGAGTCTTGACAGGTGAAATATCCAAACAATAGGCAATCTCCTTAAATATTGCCCTTAAACCCATACTTCCAATTGCAAAAATTCATAAAAAAAATGTGAAATTTTTGATAAAACAAATTGCGACTCTATAGGGGGTCTAATAGAAAAGTTACGAAAATGAAATTTTTATACCGCCCACGTAAGACAAAAATTCCAATTAGGAAAACTTTCCTTATTCAGTCCGGAATAAGACACAAAAAGTTGCATCTTTATATCTCCAAAATTCGCAAAGTTATAGCCGTTTAAAAAATTCATCAGGTTTTAAGGGATTAGACACAAATTGAAATGCGCGCAATTATAAAAACAATGTTACTTTAACAGTTCTAGAAAACCCGTAAAAAATCTATTTCTTGAGTTAGAATGTTGATATTTTCTTTTTTTTGTGATAGTTAGCCTTATAATTTGCTAAGAAAATCACATTATAAAATTTCTCAAACAATTTATAAAAGTTTATTGTGGTTAGTACTGGTTTAAATCGGACAATCAAAAATCGTTATAACTCGTAACATTATTTATCGGATTTCAATTTCTTTCCATTTAATTAAAGATGAAAATCTGATTTTTATTTTGTTCCAAGGTTTTTTATATTAATTTTAAAAGTATGAAAAATGTTTATTGAAAAAATAATATAACTTTAAAAAATCATATTTTCAAATGCAAACATTTTTTCAAAAGTAAACATTTTTTTCAAATTTGCCGAAACAAAACTAATGTCAAAAAATCAAAAATGACGTGTTTCAAGCTTTTTTTTCTTTTAAAAATTCTTAACATTTAATAATTTAAAGACAAGAAATGGAGGATAAAAAATTCATTGTGCAGAAAAACGAAGTGTATTGTTTAAATGTCCGTCAGTTATTTTAAAAAATGCTTTTTCTATGATGCAGATTAAGTCTTTTTTTTGTTTACCTCTGACAACTTCAGGCTTTTTATCGTCCTCCAGAGGATGTTAAAAAAATCTGTATTCTGGGCCCAGGTAGTGCCAGGACCTAGATGTTACTTTTTTCTGATGACCCGCCAGGCCGGGCCTAGCGTACTTTTCATAAAGGAGGGGACTACTTCCTTCAACTTAGGTGCACTCTGGATGAAATTTTCAAACCCGGTCTCGACAAAACCCATGTTAAAATCACTGTCTCTTACTGACTTAATACGTGCATAAAATAAATAAAATTAGGCTCAGTCGAATTTTTTACGAAAAACATATAGATTTTAAAATCTTTATTTTACAAAAAAAAAGAAAAAACCTTTTAAAATTTATTTTTTTAAATAGATTATTCAAAGGCTAAAATAATTAAATACAATATAACCAGCGAAAAAAACTGCGTATGACGGAATTCTGACGGAAAATATGTTGATCCATGCAAAATAAATGCAATATTACCTGAAAAGAAAATAAGCTCCAATTACATCTTCTAGGGAGATCATCTGTCTATAACGTATTTTTTCGTTCCTATGTGATTCCGTCTTAAAAAAGTTTTAGTGTATAACATTTTTCAGAGTCTCCAACGCATGGGATATGGATTAACGATATTAAAATATAAGTGAAACATTTACATATAAATAGAGATTCGTTGATAAAATAAATATATTACAGCCTTTGGCGCTTCTTTAATAATAAAAAGTATAAATATAAAAAAAAATGAAAAGCTATAAAAGAATTTTTGATCAGAACTCCTCCATATGAAATATTTTTTTCCCTCGCCGAATCAAAAAATTATGTAGAAATTTGCGACTGAACCGGGCTATGATTTAAACTATTTTCTAGACGGTCCGGATTATGATGTTGACATTCTTTCAGGCCACGCTGAACTTTTTTCCCTATGGGTCGGTTTAGGACCAGGCCTAGATATTTTGACACGGGCAGACGTCGGTATACCAATTTAGCGTAAAAACTATAAGCTGCCAAATACGCTGCTGTTATGTCCAAAGAAAAAGCGCTATCTTAACCGATTTTTATTAAATTGCAATTTGTGAATGTTCCCTAACAAGCGTTGAAATTGGCGTAATTTTTTTCCCAAGCACCTTCGTCGTTCCAAGACCAAGCTTGCACTCTGATTGGTTGTTGCTCTCGGCACGGTTTTAATGTAACTTGGCGATAATCTTGCTTGGCGTAGCGATAGATGCTTCCGTCCGTCGAGTTAGATTTCCTTCCGAACCAAGTACAAAGTACCTTTTCTCTTGCAGCATTGGATTGGATGGAACGTTTCTTACTGAAAGCTGTACTCTTTAAAAGTTTTTACACACAAGAGCACAAGACCACGAGAATAAGAATGGAGGAAGAATAAGAATGAGTGGTTACGTTTTAGGTTTACTCGTTCACTTACGAGCGAAGTATTTTTCGCCAAGTGTGGTTATCGCTAAGTTACGTGAAAACAGTGCCGAGAGCAACAACCAATCAGAGTGCGAGCTTGGACTTGGAAAGACGAAGGTGCTTGGGAAAAAAAATTTCGCTTGAAATTGAGTCAGGAAATCACAGTTTACAGGCAGGGAAAAGTGGTGTAATTCAGGAATTTTTGAGGATTTTGGTATTTAATATCTCTGTGGGATTTTTAGATACGGAGATGAAATTTGTTTTGTTTAATTTAGGAATGGATAAGGAATAATCTCCTAACTGGGAATTTTGCCCTACGGGGGCCGTATAAAAATTAAATTTTCGTTTTTTTTCAAATAGACCCCCCATGGAGTTGCAACTTATCTTATCAGAAATTCCCCTTTTTTATGAATTTTTGTAATTGGAAGTATGGGTCTAAGGACAATATTTCAGAAGATAGCCTATTGTTTCGATATTTATGATTCACCCTGTATACAGTGTTTAAAACCAATTTTTAGTGACACTATAAAAGTGGTATAAACAGTACATAAAACAGAATAAAGTATTTATATGATACCAATTAAAATGTTTTCGAATGTCTAATACATATTAGTAAAATGTAGGATAACATTAAACCGGTTTTTCTGACAGAAAACTTACCTCAAAAATGCTATACACAGTGATAAAAATTAATTCTTTAAAATACCTAATGAATTTTAGGTTGAAAGTATCTTTTCTATTTTACAAATATATTATAAGAAGTTTTTTGTAGATACAGTATCATTATTATGAAACGTATTAATCATTTATTTCTTTATGTTAAATATAAATATTACATTGATTAAATAACAAACTATGTTTATTAAAATATATAAGATAAATTGATTTTATTAAGCCTAATATAAAGTGGAATTATTAGTGTTTTCATAAATCAAATGTATAAATTGAGTCTGCAAAATATTTTAAAAACTAAAAAGTTGTTTGAAAGTACTCATCATATAATAATTCATATTTAAACTATTAAATATTGAAAATTAATAAAAATGCTTACTTTAATCTTCATTGATTACTATTCTGAGGGTAATTAATTTAACCCTATACTTTATCAGATTTCTTAGTTAATTAATACAATTACTTTACACTCTACTTTCTTAATATTTAATGGCGTGATATAAAAGTTGCTAACAAGTTTTGAACATTTTGGAATTTCATTATGCTTTAATAAATTTAACCGCAGTATTGGTCATTAGTTTATCGATAGAATACTGTTATTATTATTTTTTGAATATTTTTAAAGCAACATATGCATTTCTTTTCAAGCATAATTTATAAATTGGAGATCGGCTTGCAATAAATGTTATGACTTAATTTTAAAACGACAAATATTAAATAAATAGCATTTTTCTGTATATTTATCTGTGTTAAGCCATTATACATTTTTTTCTTAAAATAATGTCTCTATTGGAAATCTGATGTTAACAGTTATACAACACACTTGCAAGAAAAACTCAAAACGATGTAAAATAAAAAATCTAAGCTTTTTAAAGTTTCTTAATAAAAAAAATACAATTTTAATATTTTACAATAGTATTGCATATTTTTGTTAATTCAATTATTCTCCATCAAAATATCTTTTACAAATTTTCAAAAAGTCTTATAAAACAGTTGAGCATATCGTACACGTCTCTTTATGCAATGTTAATCCTTGAAACTACGGTATGTATATACTTTTTAATAAAAATAATCGTATTTCATTTATATTTCAAAACTATTACGCACCAATATTTTCATGTTTAAAATATTGTAAAACTATTTCACTAACAGGCATGTAACGAGACAAACTAACATCTATTTAGAACGATGTTCAATTCTTAAAAAAAAAAGTAGTATGACTCTTACATTTTTATTTTATTTTAGTTTAAATTATAAATAGAAAAAATGGATCAATTTTAAACTGTTTTAATTTATTTTTTGCACCTAAAATAATATACTTTTCAATTAAATATACTACTTATAGGAGATTAAAAATTACAATTAAGTTAATTACATAGAATTATTTTTAAAAACCATAAAACTTTATAATGTCTTCGAAATGATGAAAAATTCTTTTCTCTACCACAATCATGTAACATATATATCAGTTTAGATAGTTTAATTTTCTAATATTAAATTATTTAAGTAAAACTTTCTTAGATATTTGAATGGGTTTAAACATTTTTCATTTTAATTTTGTAATTTAATTTCCCTACTTTTGTATTAAAGTCTATTTACCTGCTTGAAAGTGAAGCATGCATTTTTAGTTAATTCAAGTTAAAACAAATTAAAATTTACTGTAAATAAAAACAGTTTTCTATTTGTATAAATAAGTAAAATTGGTTGCATCCAGCTTTTTTTTAAAATCTGACGAATTAAATAAAGTGCAGAGTAAGAAATATCATTTAAGTCCTTAATTAAATTGTACCTTTGTATGGAAAGCAATTTGTCAATTCATTTAACGTAAGTTTCACATAAACTATGCGCATTTTTTTAAAAGACAAGTGACGACTTTAAATTTAATTATACTGTATAAACTCCGCTTTCCTTTTAACACTTTAATGAGGGGTTTAAGGTTATTTTTTTTCTTTCAAGCAAAAGATGAGGTTATTCTATGTGCATCTATCAAAGAGTGTATGTAAAAAATTTATATTTGAACATATTGCGTAGTATCCAGTGTTTTACAGCCAACAATTTTTATTAATGAACATAATTTTTAATATATTCAACACACGTTTATTGCATGAATTCTATAATTTAAATTTTCATTTACAACGTAATATCATTCGTTCAAATATTCTTTCTTTTATTATCTAGTTCAAAATGCAGTCGCCGCTTAAATTCACTCGCCAAAAAATATACGAATAATCCATATTTTTAGATACTCATTTAATATATATATATATAATTTATAATATTATCATACAAAAATAATTACTAACATTAGAAAAGTGGAACATCCTCCATATTCTAATTATTTAAAACGTATTATTACTTTCTAAAACACATATTATTGACTAACAACAAAATTTGTAGAACATTTTAATCAAATAAAATCTAAATTATTTTAACTATATCGTAAATTGAAATTTATTACCACAATTAAAGCAGAAAAGTTAACTGAACTTAAAGTTAACCAAGAATAAATACTGACAAGTGATGTCTTTTATAATTAAATATCCCTATGTTTTTAACCTAACTTTCTATTTAGTATAAACATTTTAGCTCTTTGTGTGTTGAATGTTTTTATTTAACAGAAAATGCATGTGGCGGTACAATGCAGTATAAAATTTATACTAGAAATTTAACTAAATAAATTATGCATTGAAAAAAATCTAACAAGTGATACACTTCATAATTAATTTTAACTACTTTTTAGCCTAATTTTCTAATTAGCATGTAAATTCCAAATCGTTGTACGCTGAATGTTTATTCTCGATCTAAAGCTAAAAATTGAGCTTGTAACGATAGTATCCGTTCAAAAACTCATACTATAGTTTAAGTTTAAAATTAAATTTTATTATTTTAAAAATATTTTAACTGCATCTTACGTAGAGAAATAATAATAGAATTAAAGTAGAAAACCGAAGTTAACTGAAAAAACTATGTTTGTGATAAACAATGACGAGTTATGTCCTTTATAATTTATTTTAACGATTTTTAACCCAACTTTCCAATCAGACTGAACATGTTAGCCCTTTGTTTCATGAAGATTCTTTATCAGTATAAAACCAAATAATAAAAACTGTGGCACTACGATCCATCATAAAAGTTACGCTGTTGTTTAACATTACATTATTAAAACATATAAAGCTATTAAAATCAAAAATATTTTAACTATATCTTAATCAAAAGCATAATATCAAAATAAGCAGAAAAGTTAACTGAAATAAATAAAAATTCGGATAACAGCTGTCAAGCGATACTTTTTATAATTAATTATCCATATATTTTTTAACTTTACTTTCTATTTAGAATAAACATTTTACCGCTTTAATTTTTAAATATTTATTTTTACTGTAAAACCTAAATTTAAGCATGGAGCGATACGATTCATTATAAAACTTATATCATTGTATAATATTTAAAAGAATTAAAACATATTTATCTAATAAAATTAAACATATTTTAACTACTATAAAGTAACAACATATTATACTAGTACTATATGTTAGGAAGAATGTTTAAATTTCTTTTTAAAATCATAAAAAAAGACTAAATTTATATTTGTTTTCATGGGAATTGTATTTGAAAAAGTGTACCTTGAATTAATTGTTGGTGTAAAAATTTAAATTGTGCTTATAGAAGTTTAAAAATGTAGTAAAATAAAATTTTATTGTCCCAATATACAAATAATGTCAACATTACTCTTAAACATGTTTCGATTTTAATACATATGTATTTAAGCTTGTGACAATAACAAAAAAATTATACTTATTAAAATGTGGAATTCCTGTTATTTTTAAATGTTTTGCCTATATATGATTATATTTAAATCTGCTGACGAATTGCCTTATTTTCTTATGCAACATTATTTCTTTGTAAAAAAAAGTTATATTTAGACAGGAAAGCTGGTCATTTTTTTTTTAATTCGGCGAATGTAAATATTAAAAATACCTCTAAAAATCAGAATAAAAATAAGTAATAAAGCTTACTACATGTGGAATTATAATTGAAATTTAATTCGTTTGCGATATTTTTATACGTTTAAACTAAAAGTAAATCCATTTTTATAACTTTCTGCAAGAATATATAAATTCTTGTTGTTAAAAATGCGATTTAAATGTTGCATTAAAAGGTCATATAGATTTCGTACTTCCGAAATATGGAAATATTTTTACTTGTACTGATGTAACAGTACTACCGAATTAGTTCGTGTAGCTCTTATTAACGATTTTTCAAATTATTGTTGAATAAACCTTCTAAATTGTTTTTATCATGGAATAGATAAAAGTTTTAATTCAATATGTGTTCGTTTGTAATTTGGGAATGAAAAATAAAGATGCATCTATCTGACTTCAACTGATTGACTGATAGTTAAAAATGACTCTAAGCTATAAATTTTGAATGTCTATCTGACATTTTTATCTTCACTTTCAAATTTCTGTTTCTTACAGGAAGATTGAAAAATGTGAAATTGAAAGAGCAGTGACATGTCATAAATGTCCAAAATAACGATAAAAACGATTGATTTAAAATCATTCATAGCATACATGGAAGTTATAAATGAAATGTTTTACATTTCAATAAACAATTTTTATTTTATTTAATAGGTGTAAAGAAAAATTAAAAAGAAATATTGACAAGTTTCGATTCCATCTTATACAGGATGTCCCAGAACTTCGTGTACAAACCTTGTGGGGTAGTACAAAACATCGTTTGGAAACACAATTACAAGGAAAGCATTGGAGGAAATGTAGTGGTAACACTTTTTTACAGCAAATGAAAATGTATATGAAATTAGAACATTTTAAATACAAAATGAATATCACACCATAATTTTAATATGAATGAAATGTATTATGAATGTAATATGAAATGTGAAATGAGTTTTATTCTTCTTTTCAAATACATTTTTCAGCGATTTCTGATGCCATTCATATTTTTACACAATTTAGTAATTTTAAACAGCTACTAAGATACATGATTTTAAAGAAACAAAATTTTAAATTTAATTTAATATTAAATTATTTCTTATAACTTTTTCTGTGTAATAAAGCGTTCCGCACTGCTTTCCGCATTGTGTCATAACTGTGTCTTTCTGTTTCTTTGAGCTTTTCACGGACAAAGCACTTCTTTTGTTAATGTGGAAAAATATGACTACCTTCGGAAATTGCAGAAAAATGTAATTGCAAAGAAGAAGAGCTAGACATTTCACATACGTAATAAATGGAAAAATCATATTAAAATTCTGGTATTAATGTTCATTTTGTATTATCAATTTTGTAGTTTCACATATATTTTCACTGGCTGTAAAATGGTTAACAAGACGTGTCCGCCCATGCTTTCCTATGTATTTGTGTTTCCAAACGATGTTCTCTACCACCCCTCAAAGTCTGGGAAGTTATGGGACACCTTGTATAAACCATAATCATAATAAAATAAAAATAAAAATACGAATCGTTTCACGGTCAGTACAAACGGCTTGCGACAATTAGATATAAATTAAAAATCACACGCACTACTGGAAAAATCTATACTAATAAAAGAACAAAACGCTCTGTCTGTGTGTGTGTCTGCGATGGCTAGCAAAATCTACAGCACGTACAAAGCTCAAAATTTTTTTGAGAGTAGCCCAATATCTCTCCTGATGCACCTGAGCTTCAGAATTTCAAAATTCCAATTATTAACTGAGTAATTAATTAAAATCAAGAGGTCACTCTCATAAAAAATCATCTTTTTCCAAATTTTTTTCTCTTTCATTTCTTTACGGTTGGTTGGTTGTGTAAAAATTTTCGCAGAAGTCATAAGAAAGCTGAGACAGAATTAAAGAAACCCATGGAGGAATAAGATAAGTGGAGGTGAAGTAAGCTCAAAAAAGGTTTCCGATATGAAACCATTTATCGCTCAAATTTAATGTGGCAAACAAAAGGACATGGAAGAGATTTTGTATTATAAGACGAATTGAAAGAAATGAATTACAGTTGAAGCATATTTCAAGAGGAAATAGCAAATTTTTAAAATGGTCTTCGTTCTATTATTATTTATTAGAATAAATATTCGCTTTTAAAATGAAGGAAATTGGAAAATTAGCAATAATTAAATATCAAATTAAAATTAAATAAGATATTGAAAACATTTGATACGAATTAAAAATTGTATAACTAAAAGTTTCCTTCATTAATGTAATTTTCAATACTTTATAACGTAGATGAAAAATGTTTATGACTTAATAA
Organism: Maratus speculifer; assembly: GCA_964019185.1. Lineage (NCBI taxonomy): Eukaryota > Metazoa > Arthropoda > Arachnida > Araneae > Salticidae > Maratus > Maratus speculifer. Next base: position 100,203,531 of record OZ025291.1, on the reverse strand, counting down.
TTGCATGTAAATAAATATTTAAAATATAATGATGAAAACATTCTTTTAAAATCATGTATGAAAACTTAAGTAATAAATATTAATCTAAAATATAAATTTCTGACTGCAGACGATTTTAATGTACTAACAAAATAATGTTATATTTTCAAGCAAAACGTTGAAATAATTTTCTATATTGATATTTAAAACACATATGATAAAATAATTAATAAATTTTTACCGGTGAAGCGATAAATTAGTTCTTTTTTTAAAAACGAGAGAAAAAAAATACAGGTTTAAACCTGTTTCAATTGATAGCGAAATTTTAAAATGGAGGGCCAAAATCACAGTCCGGTGAAATCCAAACACCTCATTGGTCATTGAGCCGCGTCCTTTTCAGGGAATAATCTCTTAGCAGTTGGGTAAATGTTGTCATACTCCTTTTTCCGAGAAAAAATCGTAGCGGCAGTTTTGAAGTAAATCTTATCTCTTTTCATTTATAATCTAAATTTTTCACTCTCATTTTATAAAATGGCATCAAAATATCTTAATTGAGTTAATTTCGATGGTTTATCTTAAATAAGAACAGGCGGTAACAATCGCTTAAAAAATACTTTCCCCCTCACCTTTTTCAAATGGAGAAACAAGTTCGTGATTTTCACCCTTACCACACGACCAATGGGATGGCTGGATTTCACTTGACTGTGATTTTGGCCCTTCATTTTAAAATTTCGCCAATTGATAGGCGTGTCAAAGCAGGTGCTTTTGTTGGTACTTAATTGGACTTAATGTAGGGTTACATCTTAAGCATCATCTCCAGAGATAATACCTCCACTCTATTAATTTCTTTTTACTCTATAAAAGAAACCAATTTGAGATTTTGACATTTCAAAAGTGACTGTTTTTTTCCCAAAGACCTTTAAAATTCATAGACTGGCAAAATGTCAGTTTAACTTAGGATTTTTGGACATAGCTATTACGTCAGATCGTTGGTACTTCGTACATTAGAATGTATTTGTGGTTGGCTAAGTAGCAGTTAATATATGTATATGTATATATGAGGCTTTTTTAGCAGTTTTTTTAAATCATTGATTAAATTTGAATGCATTTATTTAAGTTAAAATTTTATTAAGACTTTAATTTGTTTTTAAAACAAAAATGAAATGGCTCTTTGACGTACAATTGTTCGAATAGGCAGACGATTCATACACAGTAATAAATTATCAAATAGCAAAATAAATTATATATAAAAAATAGTCACTAAAAGAATAGTAGCAAAACATAATGTTTAGGCGTATTAACACATAACCCGATCCCAACCAGAAAAAAACAGACTATACTCCGATCCAAGCAAGACAAAAATTTCATGAGCATAAACGCGACCCGAACCTAAAAATTCCATTTCAAAAAAAAACTATGGATTTGATATTTGACCCGAATCAAATCTGAATCCCACAAAAATATTCAAATGAAGCATACCCCAATTCGATCAAAGAAAAATAATGTTCGTGTATATGCAACCCGACCCGAACCTAAAATTTTTCTCTGAAAAAACCCAAAAAATGATCAGAACGAAACCTGAAATCGATAAAAATATTCCAAAGAACTATAACCTGATAAGAGCAAGACAGAAAAACTTCCATGAACATAAACCTGACTCGAACCTAAAAAATTCCATTTGAAAAAAAAGCCTGAAGTTTTATGCAAACTACATCTGAATCCGATCAAAATATTCGAAAGAACCATAACCGGATTCGAATAAGAGAAAATAATTTTCGTGGACATGAAACCGATCGGAACCTAAAATTCCATTTGAAAAAAATACCTGAAATTTGAATCGACAAAAATATTCCACAGAACCATACCCGGACCTGAACAAGACAAAAAAATTTCCATGAACATGAACCCAATCCGAACCTAAAAAATGAACTAAATCTGAATCTGACAAAAATATTCCACAGAAGCATATCCTTATTCGAACAATGCAGAATAATTTCCGTTGATGCGCAACCCAACCTGAACCTAAAAATTCCATTAAAAAGCCGAAATCTGAATTGAACGACATCTGAACCCGAAAAAAATATTCCAAAGAACCAAAACCCGATCCGAGCAAGACAAAATAATTTCCCTGGACATGAATCCAACCAGAACCTTAAAAATCAATTTAAAAAAATACCTAAAATCTGAATCGAACCAAATCTGAATCCGACGAAAATAGTCCAAATAACTATAACCAAATACGAACGAGACAATATAATTTCCATGGACATAATCCCCATTCCAAACCAAAAAATTTGTAAAAAAAAAGAAAAAAAAAATCCCGAAATTTGAACCATACCTAATCTTAACCTAACAAAAATATTTCAGTGAAGTATAACCTCATTGGAACTAGGTAAAATAATTTTCATATAAGTACAACCCGACCCGAACTTAAAAATCCCATTTGAAGGGAAAAAAAAACCCCACGAAATCTGAATTGAACCGAATCTAAACTGAACACAAATATTCCAAACAACCATAACTGTATCCGAAGAAGACAAAATAATTTCCATGAACTTGAATCCAATCCGAACCTAAAATTCGGATGTTCTACAAAACATAATGCGCTCCGTAGCGGTGGAAAGTGAAACTAAGTACTTAGCGCGAGATGGTTAAAATATTTCGTTTATAGTAAATGTTAAATTAGAACTTGGTTACGGTTAGATAACAGTTAGGTTGCAATTACGTTCCGGTGACCCTTTTGTTATTTTATTTTCCGGTTAGGTTACAGTTAGGTCATGGTTAAGTTACAGTTAGGTTAAGGTTAAGTTGCGGTTAGGTTGTGGTTAGATTATGGGTAGGTTATGATTAGGTGACGGCCAAGTTACATTTATGTTATATTTAACTTGCAGTTAGGTTACTGTTAAGATACAGCTAAGTTACAGACAAGTTATGATTCCGATACAATTAGGTTACGGTTAGGATTTTGTTCATAGAATGAACATTACGCATGTTTGATAAAAAATATACACCTATTTTTGTAAAATGGCTCTGAATTTATAATATGATATACTAACCTTTTAGCGAATCATCGAGAATCGATTTCATTCGCGGTATAGTCAGATTTAAGAGTGATATATAATTAGTTTGAAATTCAAAATATTTCACTTGGGATATCTATGTGAAAAAAGTATTTAGTTAAGTCACTTAACAGTAATTTTAAGGATAAATATCAACACGAAATCGTTGGACACATATTCCCTCCTGCGTTTCCCATTGCAGTTATTTTAGGTATTTTTGCAGCTAAATATTAGTTTTTTTTTTAAAAACCAATTTTTGACACAGTCAGGGGGCACGTATTTAATATAATGTACACTGTAAAAAATTTGACCCTTTTGCTGTATCATCACTCCCCCGCTTTTATAGAATATACCTCTTTTGACCTATGACAATGCTCCAAAATAGGCTGAAGTAATCATTTTCTATAAAAGCGGTGGAGTGACGATGCAGCAAAAGGGTCAAATTCTTAACAGTGTATTAACACATATTTTGAGTTGAAGATAAAATCATAAAAATTTCAAGTTCGTTTAACATTATTATAACGGACCCGGGCAACGCCGGGCGGGTCAGCTAGTAATAAATTAAAAATAAGGCATGATCAAAATTAATCATCAACTTGGTTCATCCTATTTAAGCTTTCACGAGGAATTTATTTATAAAATCTAACCATAACATATAAATATTAAAAGAAAAATTATCATTGCAAACAAAATTTTTACGTGTATAAATTTCAATATAAAATGTTTTACATCTTTTTTATTTATTTTTCAATTCATTGTTCTTTAAAGAGTCATTCAAGAAATTGTGATTTTCACAGTAAATAAAGATATAGAATTAATATTTTTTTAATATAAGGTTTAAAATACACAAACGTTTATGTTCATGAATAACTATTTAAATATTATAACCATTCACTAGTAATTACTAATCGATAAAGAATGAAAAAAGTATTAACCGCCATGCTCATTGCTTTTCGTGTGGATTCAAATAAAAAACGCATGAAAAAAATATCTATATGATATAAACATATTCATTATATTCATTAAACTTTAACATTAAAACCAAATAATAAGGGTATTTACATATAGGGAAGTGTAGGACACGTGATCCACCTAATATATTTTATTAATCTTTTTAATTTTTAAAGCTTTTCTTTTAGACTAATTGATTACAGCACAGGATTGATTACTTATAGCATTCAAAACACATCATAAGTTCAGAATGAACCATCCCATCCTGACTATTTGTTTTGAGCTTCTGAAAGTAAAATTTTACATAATCGTATTTTTCTTTATTATTAATTAAAAATTATAAATAAATAAGGAAAAATATTTTTTTTTTTTTTTTTTTTTTTGTAAAAGTAGGTTACTTCTTTTTGTTTAAAATTAAAGTAATTATGTATGAAATAAAACTTTAAAACAAATTTTTATGAGAGTGTATTGAATTTCAACATGCAGACAGAGCGGACCACCCACTGCTGAAATACATTGGTCCACAATTTACCGCGTTACTGCAATGCAGAATATTAAAAATATTTTATTATTGTTAATTTTATATAAAAATAAATAAAAAATACTCTTTTAAAGTAATTACTTAAACAAGCAAAAATGTAAATTTATTTATCATGGCAATAAATATTTTTCTTCATATTACTGCTTTTAAAAAAATATAAGCATCCTATTTGATTGTAGCCTGTTATTACTGAAACTGTTATCGATGTTATCGTAAAATCGTTCTTAGATCGAACAGTATTTCAGAAAAATTTCATGCTCATAAGTATTTTGAAGCTTCATTTTCCAATTTTAATGACAATGACTTTCATTTTATTCAATAACTGTACCTTATATGCAACTGTTCCTGCATCTTAATATGTTACTATTTGAAGGTATAATAATTTTTAGGTAATTTTTCTGTTTGGTTTTGCATGTGTCTCGTGCCAAAATGTTACCTGCAAATTTGCATTTCTATGTTGTTTTGGAATTAAAGAGGAAATAAAGAAGAATTAAATTAATAAATATTAATTTATATTATTTTTCAAATAATACTTAGTAGTTGTCCAATATGTCCCAATAGGGGGACCGCTCTGCCCCCCCTTCCGGAGCACTCTGGACCACTTTATAAACTTGTGATTTTTTTGGAATGTATTTGAAAGCATGTTTTGAAAAAACTCTGAGGCATGTAAAAACGCTTAAGGAATGTTCAAGAATATTTTCCAGCAGATTAGACTTTTCAAAATAGAGAAAAAAATTGTAGATTGAAAAAGTGGACATCTGTATACCAGTCTCCCTTACGCATAACATTTGCTGGGTACTTCATTATTATATTCAATACTAGCTGACCCTCCCGGCGTTGGCTAGATCCGTAATAATAATATTAAACGAACATGAAATTTGTATTATTTTCTCTTTAGCTGGAAATATATGGAAATACATTGTCTGAAATTTGTGGCCACTGACTGTGTGAGAAATTGGTAAAAATAAAAATAAAACTTATATTTAGCGGTAAAAATGCTCAAAATGACTACAATGGGAAACGCGGGAGGAAAAAAGATTAAAGTGTTGATATTTATCCGTAAAAATCACTGCTAAGTCATGTAACTAATTACTTTTTTACATAGAAATATCAAGTGAAATATTTTGAATTTCAAACTAATTATATCACTCTCTAATCCGCCTATACCGTGAATGAAATCGATACTTGAATGATTATCTAAAAGTATATAATATTATAATAGATAAAAATATATAATATTATAAACATAACTGTCCTTTTTTAACTAATCTTCCGTAATACCTGGATTAGTTTGATCCAGGTTAACCTTTACTTCGAACCAAAAAAGTATTTCATGAATCTTTATTTATTTACTTTCAATTTTTTAAGTAGCACTCATTTAATTTAATTTCTGTAAAAAAAAAAAAAAAAAAAAAAAAAAAAAAAAAAAAAAAATTGGTTTGAAATTCATTAAACCAGGATCAAATTAACACACGTATTACGCAAGATTAATGTAAAGTAGGCACCTATCTATAAAATGTAGTCTAAATGTATATAATATTACAAATTCAGAGCCATTGTAAAAAAAGTCTGTATTTTTAATCTAAGCATGCGTAATGTTCACACTGTGGTCAAAATCCTAACCGTAACTAATTGACCGTAACCATAACCTGTCTGTAAACTAACTGCGACTTAACCGTAACCTAACCGTAACTTAAACTTAGCATAAATGCAACCTCTAACCTTTATCTTATCGCATCATTATCCGTAGTCTAACCATAACCTAGATGCAACTTAACCTTAACGTAAATGTAACCAAACCGCAACTAACCGTATACGTAATTGCAACCCATCCAGACAAAATTGCAATCCGAAACTAACTTAAAAATTCAATGTGAAAAAAATATTGGAATATGACCCAGTGCAAATTTGAACCGGACAAAAATAGTCCAATGAACCATAACCCGATCCAATTGCTACAAAATAATTTCTGTATACATGTTATTTGAGCGGAACAAAAAAATTCAATTTCAAAAACCCCAAAATAATGAACCGAGTTAACTCGGAAACTGACAAAGTTATTCCAAATAACTATAACCGGATCCGAACAGGACAAAATAATTTCCATGGAGATAAACCCAATCCGAAACTAAAAATTTCATTCGAAAAAAAATCTTAATTTACTAAAAATTGTTGCCTCATGGCGATCTTCATTGGTCTAACACGTCCGGATATTTTTTTCAAAAAGCCAAGTTTGACAACATTATTTTAATAATCGTCTGGTTTTATCTAACAACAGAAATATATTAAATAAAAATAATTTGATTTGCTATTTGATAATTTATTATGGTGTATTAGTCGTCTGCCGGTTCGAACAATTTTAGGCATAACAACCATTTTATTTTCGTTTTAAAAGCAATTTTAAGCCATAAAAATATTTAGATTAAATAGAATACATTTAAATTTAATCAATGATTAAAACAATAACTCCTAGAAAAGCCTCGTATATATATTTTTTTACTGCAACATTAACCACACATACATTCTAATGTATGAAGTGCCAACATTCTGACGTACAATTGCTGTGATCAAAATCCTAAATTAAACTGGATGTTTGCCGGTCTATGAATTTTAAAGGTCTTTGGAAAAAAACAGTCACTTTTAAATTTTTTTCTTTAATTCTGTCCCATTTTTTGAATTATTGCGTCAAACGTTTTAAACAACCAACTAACCATAAGCAAGCGAATGGAAAAAGGGAAAGAATGATTTTTTGATGAGAGTGAGGTTTGGAATTTAATTAATTACTCAGCTAATAATTGGAATTTCGAAATTCTGAAGGTCAGGTACATCAGGAGAGATTTAGGCTACTCTAAACATTTTTTTGAGCCTCGTACATGGTGTAGATTTTGCTAGCCATTGCAGACACACACACGCAGACAGACAGAGCGTTTTGATTTTTTATTAATATAGATAAAACTCCTACGAAAATTTATCTTTTCTATGGTTTCTATATACTATTTTCCATCGGTATCCAATAATTTCGTTCATCTAGATATACAGTAAATTCTACATAAGGCAGAATCGATCGAAACCAACATTCTTTTTAAGTAGTAGACGAAAATCCCCCTTAGAAAAAATTGAAATTATTGTTTTCTTTTGTTCTTCAAAAAATATAGTATAAAATAACGTAAAAAAAAAATTAGGAAGTTTTTATTACATAGCAATGTAGAATGCTCAATGTCATGTTCGATGCCAAACATTAATTACATTCATTTTCAATTAAAATAAGAACTGTTCAAGAATATCATATTGTATTTACAAGGTACATAATCTAAATGTAGAAACGCATTTTTACTTTTATATTAATGCGTAGCGGAGATAATTCGTTCATGGGATTAATCATCTTTTTAAATATTTACAATCTTGCTTTTCTCCATTCTGTTTATCTGATGAAGGTCGTGAAAATAAATAAATCTGTAACCAAAATAGACAATTTGCTGTCTTCCTGAAATGGGAAATGATAATCGTATTTTTCAACAGATATTACATCTCATTAAAAGCAACGAGGAAGGATTTATCGATTCGCTGTAGTTCCAGGAAATGTAAACAAATCTTCCTAATGATTGTGTGTATTTGTTTTTGTTTATTTGTTGTTTATTCATTTCTCTTTATGCATATCCTGAAGAATTAGTATAACAGATCTATATCTATATTATTAATATTTTTAGCTTATTATTAAAGTTACTTAATGTTATTTATCTCTCTAAAGAATTAAATTTACATTTTTAGTAGTTCATATAAATACTAATTATAGTATATAATATACATTTTAAAAGCTTATTTATGTTTTTGCAAAATAAATAATCATGTGTATTTTACTAATATAAATATTATGCGTAACTCCATAATCACTAAGCTTAATTTTTATGAAATAAATACAATTTTTCAGTGTAATTCTTTTTAGGATTATGCTACATTTTAAAGTGATTATACCGAAAATTTCAGAAAGCTACAATTCAGATATAAGTAGGTTAAAATCGGTAACCATACCATTAATTGTTAACTTCTAGCATACATGCAATTAAGAAGAAATAGATTTATTCGTTTAGTCAGTCAACAGACGCATTATTAAGCAACAAAACAGGTACTTTTATAAATGCGTTTTTAAATCATGTTACTACTATATGTCATGCAGCATAGAAAGTTTTCAAAACATTACTCAACCTTTGTTCTTTAAAAACCTTAATATAAAATAATGTAAAAACATTAAACATACTTTTGTTATAAATCAACAGAGAAGGCCCGATATCATAATCGATGCCAAACATTTGTTAAGTTCATTTTCAATTCAAATAAGCATTGTGCAAGAATATTGTTCTGTATTCACAATGTACATAATCCAATGTGGAAACGAATTTTTCTTCTTTTATTAATTCGTAAAGAAAATAATACTTTCACGAGATTAAGCAACTTTTTAAATGTATGCAATCTTGTTTTTCTCCATTCTGTTTATCCGACGAAACACGTGAAAATAAATAAATCTGTAACCAAAATAGACAATTTGCTGTCTTCCTGGAATGGGAAATGATAATCGTATATTTCAACGGAAATTACATCTCATTAAAAGCAATGAGGAAGGAATAATCGTTTCTGAGTAGTTCCAGGAAATGTAAACAAACCTTTCTAATGATTGTCTTCATTTGTTTTTGTTTATTTATTGTTTATTCTATTTATTTTTATCCATACCCTGAAGAATTAAGCAAATAAATCCATACGTAAATTATAAATTTTTATAGCTTATTAGTAAAGCTACTTAATGTTATTCTTCTCTCTAAAGAATTAAATATATTTTGAGTAGTTCATAAAAATACTAATTATAGTATATAATATACAATTTTAAAGATTATTTGTATATTTTTTTGCAAAAATAAAAATTATGCGTATTTTATAATTATAAATATTATACATATTTCCATAATCACTAAGCCTACATTTTATAAAATAAATACAATTTTTTAGCATACCTCTTTTTAATAATTTGCTTCTTTTTAAAGTGGTTATACCAGAAAATTTCAGAAAGCAAAAATTCAGATGCAAATAGGTTAAAATGGGTAAACATACAATTAATTATTAACTTCTGGTATGCATGCAATGGAAAAGAAATGAATTTATTCGTTTAGTCAGTCAACAGACGTATTATTAAGGAACAAAATTATTCCTTTAATAAATGCGTTTTTCAATAATGTTACAACAATATGTAATGCAGAATAAAAACTTTTTAAAACATTACACAACTTTTGTTCTTAAAAAATTTTAACATAAAATAATGTAAAAATATTAAGCATACTTTTGTTATAAATCAACAGATAAGGCGCGGTTTCATATTCGATGCCAAATATTCATTAGGTTCATTTTCAGTTCAAATAAGCTAGGTACAAGGATACTATTCTGTATTCACAATGCACATAATCTAAATGTGGAAACGCATTTTACTTCTTTCATTAATACGTAACGAAAATAATTCTTTCACGGGATCAATCACTTTTTTAAATGTATGCTAGCTCCTCTATTCTGTTTATCTCATGAAGCTCACAAAAACAAATCTGTAACCGAAAATAGAAAATCTTGTTGTCTTTCTAAGATGGGAAATGATAATCGAATTTTTTAAAAGAGATTACATCTCATTAAAAGCAATGAGGAAGGATTAATCGGTTCTGAGTAGTTCCAAGAAAATGTAAACAAATCTTCCTAATGATTGTCTGCATTTGTTTTTGTTTATTTAATCTTTATTCCATTTCTTTTTATACATATCCTGAAGAACTAAGATAATAGATCTATATATATATTATAAATATTCATATCTTATTAATAAAGTAACTTAATGTTATTCGTCTCTCTAAAGAATAAATATACATTTTTATTATTTCATAAAAATATTAATTATTAGTGCATAATATACAATTTAAAAGCTTATTTATATAATTTTTTGCAAAGTATAAAATCATGAGTATTTTACTATTATAAATATTATGTATATCTCCATAATCACTGAAGCTACATTTTATGAAACAAATACAATTTTTTAGCGTAACTCTTTTGAACATTTTGCTACATTTTAAAGTGATTATATCAAGAAAATTGAGAAAAAAAAACTACCGCATAAATGGGTTAATTTCGGTAAACATACCATAAATTGTTAATATCTAGCATACATGCAGTGGAAAATATATGGATTTATAATTTTAGTCAGTGAAGGCACCTATTATTAAGCATCAAATTTGTCACTTATTATGAATCTGTTTATCAATAGTTTTATTACTATATGTTATACAGCATAGATACTTTTAAAAAAGTTACTCATATTTTGTTCTTAAAAAAATGAATGTAAAACAATGTAAAAACACTAAACACAATTTTGTTATAAATCAAGAAAGAAGGCGCGATATCATATTCGATGCCAAATATTCATTAGGTTCAATTTCAATTCAAATAAAAATTGTGCAAGGATATTGTTCTGTATTCACAATGAACATAATCTAAATGTAGAAACGCATATTTCTTCTTTTATTAATACGTAACGAAAATAATACATTTACGGGATAAATCATCTTTTTAAATATATGCAATCTTCTTTATTCTGCAATCTGTTTATCTCAGGAAGCTCTCGAAAACAAATAAATCTGTAACCCAAAATAGACAATCATGCTGTCTTTCTAAGATGAGAAATGATAATCGTATTTTTCAACAGAGCATTAAAAACAATGGGTATAAATTAATCGATTCTGATTTGTTCCAGGAAATGTAAGCATATCTTTTTAATGATTGCCTGCATTTCTTTTTATTTATTTGTTATCTACTGTGGTTCTTTTATGAATGTGTTTGTAAATAATGTTACTACTATGTGTCATGCAGCATAGAAAATTTTCAAAAATTGTTATATGAAATAATGTAAAAACATTAGACATACTTTTGTTATAAATCATCCGAAAAGGCGCGATATCGTATTCGATACCAAACATCATTAAGTTCATTTTTAATTCAAATAATTATTGTGCAAGGATATTGTTCTGTATTCACAATGTGCATAATCTAAATGTAGAAAAGCATTTTCCCTCTGTTATTAATACGTAACGAAAATAATTCTTTCACGGGATTAATTATCTTTTTAAAGCATGCAATCTTGATTATTCTCAATTCTGTTTATCTCATGAAGCCCTCAAATACAAATAAATCTGTAACCCAAAATAAACAATCTTTCTGTCTTTCTAAGATGGGAAATGATAATCGTATTTTTCATCACAGATTATGTCTCATTAAAAGCAATGAGGAAGGACTAATCGGTTTTCAGTAGTTCCGAGGAATGTAAATATATCTTCATAATGATTGTCTACATTTGTTTGTTAATTGTTTATTCTTTTTCTTTTTATCCCTATCCGGAAGAATTAAGATAACAGATCTATATGGAGGGTTCGCAATGTTCCTAAAATTTTCATACCTTCCTACCACAATTTTAAAACCGTAATATCTATTGTATAATTCTCTTGTATATGTTAAAGAAACCTTCCATACATATTTTGGATTTAAAATACTAGTAGATATGTGTGAAAATTTTAGGAACGGTGTGAGCTCTGTATATGTATATTATAAATATTCATAGCTTATTATTAAAGTTACTGAATGTTAATCGTCTCTCTAAAGAATTAAATATACTTTTTAGTAAGGCATAACGATGCTAATTATATTACACAATATATAATTTAAAAACTTATTTTTATAATTTTTTTGCAAAATATAAAATTATGCGTATTTTACTATAATAAATATAATGCATATCTCCATAATCTCTATGCCTACATTTTATGAAAGAGATACAATATTTTTAGCGTAACTCTTTTTAATATTTTTCAACATTTTAAAGTGATTATACGAAAAAAATTCAGAAAGTAAAAACTCAGATATAAATAGGTTAAAATCGGTAAACACACCATTGATTGTTATATTCCAGCATACATGCAATGGAAAAGAGATGGATTTATTTGTTTAGTAGCCGACAGACGTATTATTAAGGAACAAAATTGTTACTTTTATGAATGCGTTTTTCAATAATATTACTACTAGGTGTCATTCAACATTGAAACTTTTCAAAACATTGCTCAATTTTTGTTCTTCAAAAAGTTTAATATAAAATAAACTCACTTTTGTTATAAATAAACAGAAAAGACACGATATCATATTCGATGCCAAACATTTATTAGGTTCATTTTCAATTCAACTAAGTATTGTGCAAGGATATTGTTCTGTTATTCACAATGCATATAATCTAAATGTGGAAACGCATTTTTCTTCTTTTATTAATACACGAAAATAATACATTCACGGGATTAATCATCTTTTTAAATGTTTTCAATCTTGCATATTCTCCATTCTCTTTATCTCATGAAAATTACGAAAACAAATAAATCAGTAACCCAAAATAGACAATCTTCCTGTCTTTCTAGGATGAGAAATGATAATCGTATTTTTCAACAGAGATTACATCTCATTAAAAGCAACGAGGAAGGATTAATCGGTTCTGAGTAGTTCCAGGAAGTTTAAACATATCTTTCTAATGATTGTCTGCATTTGTTTCTATTTATTGTTTATTACATTTCTTCTTATCCACATCCTAAAGAATTAAGATAGCAGATCTATATGTATATTGTAAATATCCATAGCTTACTATTAAAGTTACTTAATGTTATTCGTCTCTCTAAAGAATTAAATATACATTTTTAATAGTTCATATTAATACTAATTATAGTACATAATATAAAATTTAAAAGCTTATTTATATATTTTTATGCAGAATATAAAATCATGCGTATTTTGCTATTATAAAAATTATGAATATCTCCATAATCTCTCGGCTTACATTTTATGAAATAAATACAATTTTTAGCTACATTTTAAAGTGATTATACCAAAAAATTTCAGAAAGCAAAAATTCAGATATAGATGGGTTAAAATTGGTAAACATACCATTAATAGCTAATTTCTGGCATGCATGCGATGGAAAAGAAATGGATTTATTTGTTTAGTCAGTAAACTGACATATTATTAAGGTTGTTCCTTTAATGAATGCGTTTTTCAATAATGTCACTACTATATGTAATGCAGCATAAAAACTTTTCAAAGCATTATTCAACTTTTGTTCTTCAAGAATTTTAAAATAAAATAATGTAAAAACATTAAGCATACTTTTGTTATAAATCCACAGAGAATACGCGATATCATATTCTATATCAAACATTCATTACGTTCATTTTCAATTCAAATAAGTATTGTGCAAGGATATTGTTCTGTATTCACAATGTATATAATATAAATTTGGAAACGCATTTTTCTTCTAATAGATAATTCAAATAGACAATCTTACACTGTAAAAATTGAAGACCCAAATTGGGTTGAAAGATTTCTGGGTATAGTAATTTTCCTGAAATGGTACAGTAAGGATTATAAAATAGTAGTGTATTGTTCCCAAAATAGATAACCCAAAATGGTTCAAAACAGAGCAGATCTTTATTAATATTAAATTAATCAAAATTTCTGAGGTATAATGTATATACTATCTAAGATATTTTAATTGTTTTAATGTCATTAAAAATCAGACTTATTTAAAACGATTTTGTGCTACAAACTGAGCATTCCGAATTGGAACAATTCTGTACCCAAAAATCTTTCAACCCAATTTAGGTATTTTGTTTTTACAGTGTACTGTCTTTCTAGGATGGGAAATGACAATCGTATTTTTTAACAGAGATTACATCATTAAAAGCAATGAGGAAGGATTAGTCGGTTCTGAGTAGTTCCAGGAAATGTAAACCTATCTTCCTAATAATGGCCTAAGTTTCTTTTTATTTATTTGTTATTTATTGTGGTTCTTCTGATCCATATTCTGAAGACTTGAGAAAGCAAATCTAATGATTACAGATAAATTTTTTACAGTAAAATATTGTTTTTGACTTTTCAATGTTCAAGATGTTCTTATATTTTATCAAAAATTTCCACACAGATTATATTTAAATTCTGAAATTAAAGATTTATGCGTCTACTTAAAATATAACAATGACTTAAAAGCTTACTAATTTTTTGATTGCAATAAACAAATTATTTTAAGGGGTTTTGTATCTTTTAAAATATCAATAGTACAAACATTATGCAATTTCAAGTTTTCATAACTTTCTAAGTACTCATTAAAATGAAATAAACCTCTTAACATGTGTAAGCTATATTTAAGGCATTCTAAATTGTTTAAATATCGTATGAATATTCTTTTTAATATTATACACTAATAAATACAGTTTAGTTAATATTACATTTTTTTTTCATGGCATATTACAATCCGCACAATAACGTAATTTGTAATAGGTACCAAAATATAAAACTTATGTTAAAATGAGCTCTTCCCTATATTTTTAGAATGAATTAACATTAAAGAGATAAATCACATTTTTATTATTTTATAATCATTAATAAGTTTTTTTTTTATATTATTTTTTCATTTTTCAAATTCCATTGAATTTTTAAAGTAGTTTCTGTGATATTTAATATATACAGGGTGTCCGAAAAGTCTGGAAACGGTCGAATAACTCGAGAAATACATATGAGATTGAAAAATGGTAATATACGTGTTAAATATTTTTAAATAAGTTACTCAGTGATAGTAAATTTGACCTTCGCAACCGACCCTCTGGGGGTCAGAAAGGGTCCAACATTGAAATCCTAAATTATAACCCCCATTTTTTATTGTAGACTCGGATTCTACAGACAAAAATACGTAACTTTTGTATTTGATGTTTGTTTCGAATCCTCGTTTATCACGGTGTAATTGAGCATATTAAATCGATACATATTTCGATTTTTGCAACCAAGTTTTGCCTGATTGGACAGTATTTTTGACGTCAAATTCCTCGTCTTTTGCAGGTATAGCGTTTCCTGAAAATCACCAGTGGCGATTATTTCGATAATGCTACGCTGTTAAAAATTTGATCCATTTGCTGTAGCGTCACTCCACAGATTTTATAGAATATCTCTTTTATGACCAATGAGAATGCTCCATAACACAGTAAAGTAAGCGTTTTCTATAAAAGCGGAGGATGTACGCTACACAGTTAAAAATCTGCTGCATTTTGTTGCAACGCACTCCACCGCTTGTATATAATATGTCTGTTCCAACCAATGAGAAAGCTCCATTTCACGGCCAAGTAACAGTTTTCTATACAAGCAGGAGAGTGCGTTGCAACAAAATGCAGCAGAGTTTTAACAGCGTACAGCAAATAATTAAAAAAAAACCCACCGATATTCAGTCGTATAAACCATTCTTTATTTAGAAACCATTTACTAGATAAAATAAAAATACAAATAGAAAACTAAATTAATAAATTTCAATGAATTTTTGTAGAGAAAAACATAAAAAAGCCCTATACACTGTAAAAAAGTTAACTCATTTTCTACAGCGTCACTCCACCGCTTTTATCGAAAACGGTTACTTTACTGTGTTATGGAGCATTCTCATTGTACATAAAAGAGATATTCTATAAAAGCTGTGGAGTGACGCTACAGCAAATGGGTCAAATTTTTAACAGTGCAGCATTATCGCCACAGGTGATTTTCAAGAAACCACTATTCCTGCAAAAGACGAGGAATTTGACTTCAAAACTCTGGCCAATCAGAAAAACCTGGTTGGGAAATCTGAAATATGTATCGATTTAATATGCTCAATTACATCGTGATAAACGAGGATTCGAAATAAACATCAAATACAAAAGTTGCGTATTTTTGTCCGTAGAATCCGAATCTGGAATAAAAAATGGAGGTTATAATTTAAGATTTCAAAGTTGGACCCCCTCTGACCCCCAGGGGGTCGGTTGCGAAGGTCAAATTTGGTATTACTGAGTAGCTTATTTAAAAATATTTAACACGTATATTTTCGTTTTCCAATCTCTTGTGTATTTCTCGAGTTATTCGACCGTTTCCAGACTTTTCGGACACCCTGTATATAATACATAATACATATAAAATACATATCTCATTCACTCTATAAAGTATTGTTTCAAATTCATTTTAACGAAACTTATATGTTGATAGATCTATCTGTATTTCATATTATATTACATTTTAATATGTTTTTGCTGGGGGATGGTGGTAAAGATTTAAATACTGCTTAAATATATTACAATTTTGTATTTAATTTAAATCGAAACCATATCTTTTGCACCTAGCGACTAATATTTTAAAAGGCATGATAGTACTTAAATTCGTAACGTGCATAAATAGTTGAGCCATATTTCCCTACTATTTGTAAATCCATTCGATTTCTTTTGCACTTTTTCGATAATCGATTTTCAAATTCAGATTTTTTTTAAAATTTCGATAGCATTCCAAAACATATGACTATGTAATTTTTTATATAGTGCTAATTATTTTTTACAATTATTAAATGGAAGTAAATGAAACATAACTTTGTTTAAGCATTGGTTGTACTCTCATTAATATTTTTCTGTAACTGTAACAATAGGTCCTATCAAAATATTGTCAGTATTAAAGGTGTACATATTATTGAGAAGATGTATAGTAAATTTAATCAGATTTGAAATCTTGAGAATTAACAAAGTATGGATTTTTTTCTACTTAACCCCCCCCTTTTTTTATCATTTTATTTATTGAT
This sequence comes from Maratus speculifer, assembly GCA_964019185.1. Taxonomy (NCBI): domain Eukaryota; kingdom Metazoa; phylum Arthropoda; class Arachnida; order Araneae; family Salticidae; genus Maratus; species Maratus speculifer. The sequence goes on along the minus strand of OZ025291.1, from coordinate 100,186,316 downwards.
TTATTTAATTTTTTATTTTTGCGATAAGAATTGCTTTTATCAAAAACGTGTTAATGTAAAAGTTTAAGGTAATATTAAAAAACACTCATGATAAATTTAATTGGATCGATCAACTGATCATTGGATCCTGCCAATTGACGAAATTATGAATTTGTTCTTCAAAATCTCTATTTTTTCACCCCCTGAACCCATTTTTTAATTTATCGAAAATCTCTCATGCATAAAATTTTAGCTCATTTTTTAAAGAATAATATTAACTTTAAACCGTTTTGATATCTATTTTAAGTAAGAAGTTATGGCCTATTTTTTCGGTTTTCAAAAACAAAATCCCTATTTCCACTCCTTTGGTCCGATTTTTCCCATTTAATGAATACTTTACCGAGATGTTATGCCCCTTAATTTTATCTGTTTGGAATAGCTTTGAGCAGAATTGTAGAAGCTATCGTATCCATAAAAAAGTGAAATATATATATATATATATATATATATTCCCCCTTCCCGCGGTCCCTATGTGTTCATGGACATAGAAACTGGTGTGCAGATTGGCAATAAGTCTTTTCTGATGCACCTTACTTCAATTTATAATACTATGGTGACCGCATTCGTGATAAACACTAAATCTATTCACGCCACTTTCCTAAATGCATTATCGAACATCATAAAGTGTGAACATCCAGAATTATGGTCTGGAGTGCGATTACCTATCATTCATGATCCCAGCTGCTACAAACTTTGGATATTCTAAATATCGAAAGGTGAATCAATAAAATACTGGAGACCCAAGTCATTCCCTTCCTTTAACGTATTTCTGGAGTTATCTTCTAACAGTATAATCCACATCCCCATACTATATAAAATGTTCAAGAGTTCTTGTCAACAGAAAACATACACCTTCTTCCGTAGCCTACATGCTTCCCGGATATATCGCCTAATGAAAATGAGTGGTATTCCGTTGATCGGCATCTCGCTAATGTCCCTCAGCCTATAGTTTCTATCCCTATAGTAGATGATTATTATGTATGCATACAAACAATAAAAATCTTCTATTCCAGGCAGACATTCAGTGTACATCTGTTTCAGTGCATGGCACGCCGAGTCTTATAGTAACATTGCGCATAGTGGTTACACCAAATACTGATTTTAGTTACATCTCTTAACTATCTCTCTTTTCTTTTTCTTTAAAAATGAAATTAATTGTTTGTACGAATACATGTACGAATACAATAAAATGCATTTAATTTTAATGATTTTTTCACGGTGCTTCCATTTTCATAATCATGAGAATATAAAAGATATGCGACGATTGAAAGTTTAAATTTAAAACCATAAAAAATTTGTAATCCTAAACTCGAACTTTTTTCCTTTGCAGAATATTGTGCAACAATAAATATTCGTCTTGTGAGCGAGTTTTATATTTAATTAATTACATAACAAAAATAATCATTAAAACAATTATAGCTATTAATATATTCAAGAAGAAAGTATGCGCATAATTGTAAAAATTTACAAATATCTTACAGATCTCTTATGTATTGCACCAGCAATAATATCAAACTAGTATATTTGAAGTCACATAGCCAAAACGTATTTGGTCTGACATTATTTTTTGTAATATCGGTATGATTGATTCATTTTTTTTTCTGTTTTGAAACGTCTAATATTTTTTTACTTAAATATCACTAGATAATTTTTTTATAAGTTTTTATTCGGAATATGTTTCTTATGTTTAAAAAATAAAAATAAGAAACACTCAACTGTTTTTATAAATTCAAGACAATTAAATTCCTCTGGATCTCGATGAAATTAAATTGTAAATGAGGATTTGAAAATTTATTATCTTGAAACTTTAAAAAATAAATCTACCAGTAATATGAATGTTCTTACTTTTTCAACCTTCTATTTATACAGTCTAAAAGAATTTTCCGCCAGAATGAAAAATTGATACAAATTTGCTACTTCTTTAAAATATCTTGAATCTTGTTCAAAATAGACAGTTAAATGAAAAATTTAAACATTACAGTTTGCAACTTATATTATATGGGTAGATTTTCTTTAAGCTGTCATTTCTATATTTACAGTAAAGAACATAATAAACGGAGAAAAAAGACATATATAGAGACTTCTCCTTAAACATATATATTTTTCAGCGGTACACTTTTTACATGTTTTTTTTTTTTTTTTTTTTTAACTGGAAACTTATGTGAATAAAATTTCTGATATGTGAAATAGATTTTTATAACTTACTTAAACTTTATATATATATATATAGATATATAGATAGATAGATATATATAGATATATATATATATATATATATAGATAGATAGATAGATACAGGGTGAATCATAAATATAGAAATATTGGCTACTCTCTTAAATAGTGTCCATTGGCACATGCTTCCAATTCCAAATCTTCTTAAAAAAAGATGAAGAATTTGATGAGATAATTTACAACTTTAGGGGGATCTATTTGAGAAAATATAAAAAGTAAAATTTTTATCGGGTTCCCGTAGGATAAAATTTTCAATTTGGAAACTTTTCCTTATCCATTCCGAATTTTAAAAAAGTCATCTTCGTTTTCCTGCATGATGGATAATTTTCTCCAACGTTTTACGTATTTAGATTATTAAAAATCAAGAATCATTAAATGAAAAAGTGCAAACTTGAAACATCTGTTATGCAACTTATGTCTCATATTTTGTACCTTTTTTATGAAATTTTGCATTTGGATGTACGAATCTAGGGGTAAAATTTAAGGAAATAGTCTATCGTTTCAACATTTACATATCACTCTGTATACAATATTGCACATACTTAATGTATTAGACTTAAGGGGACAAACGACCCTTAAGCTTAAAAAAATAGATTTTTCACAATAAATATATCTGAAAGTCTGAATATTTCTGCGTACATAAAAAAAAAATCATGAAAATATTCCAATTATTTCCAGAGATATGATACAAAACTATGGTGAATTCTATGGTGAATTATTTAATAATTTAACTTTAAAGCCATTTATCTCAAAATGTGCTTTTTTCACATTGCGCGCAGGATATCTCTGAAACTATTTAATATTTTTTTGTGAAATTTTTACACATTGTGTAACATATTAGATCCTTCAAACTGAACCTAAATTTTTACATCCCCCACCCCCTCCCCATTTTTCATGCAGGTCATACTTCAGATTTTATTAAAAAATAATTGATATTTTAAACTTAAAAAAATTTTTTTTAGCTTAAATTTGAACAACTTTAGGTTCAGATTAAAAAGAAAGTATTGTAATATGTTATTACAGTTGATTTTTTGTATTACATTAGATATTTTGTTTGAAATCATGTGCGAAAGTCGTTGTATCAGTTTTTTTTAAAACATACTTACTGTTTAAACCTTTACAAAAAATAAACTTTTTTTTCCTTTATAAAATATAAAAAATATCTTTTAAATTGTAAAGATTCAATTTATAGCCAGTAAAAAAATTATGGTCATAGAGCAAATACATTCTGAGAAATTAAATGTAAAAGATGATGATTTTTCTTGCCTAATTTTCACATTTAAAGGTCGTATGTCCCCTTAATGTATTAGATGTTTCATAAGTGATAGATGTAGAACGAATACGTAAGAAACAATCTGCAAAGCAATTTCTTATTGAAAATGTACGTGCTCTGTAAATTTATAAAGTATACTTGCTTTGAATTCGTATTATACAGAAATATCCTAAATTATTTTCATCATTATAAATGATAATATCCGCATTCTAGAAAGCAAAGAATATTCAAAGATTTTATCTCAAGCATAAGTATTTTTTCATTCCCCTTGGGCACGAGACAGACATTCAGCATATACGGCATTAGTTAATTCCAATGCAAACAGTGTGAAGTATATCAATATTCGCTTATGCCTTACATATACATTACACTGATTTTTTTTCTGCATCATATTGAAATAATTTTTATCATTAAATATCACTCAACGAAATTAACATAGCCTATTGTGCATTGGACACCTATAAAAACATAGAACGCTGTAATTCCGTATTAGCAACGAGATGTATTTAAAACACTCATAAAGTAAAAAAAAATAAAAAAATAAAATAAAATAAAATAAAATAAAATAAAATAAATAAATAAATATTGCATTTTAGTATTGTGTAACTTTTTAATTTTTAGTAATATTTTAAAAGAAGCTGTTGTCAATGCAACCAAAACTAACATTTTCAATGAAGACATCTGTTAATACAATATAAGGTACCCTGGGGTAATAACGCCACGTTAAGGTTCTACCAATTTTCACGGCTTAGTTTTAGATTGTATTTTTCAAACAAATATAGGATCTGATACAGCAACTCATTGACTATCTATATAAAATAAAATAATTTAACAGATATGTATTCATAAAATGTAATGGAGTTTTTTCTTGACCAATGCTATTTGGCGTTAATACCCACCTATATGGGTAATAACGCCATGTAGACAAAACTATAAAATAAAATGGAATAATGGCATGTAGATTGCCCAATTCTAAAAATACAAACTCTACAGCTCTAGAAATTGACGAATTGCAATCTAAGCTATTGAAAATGTAAAATTTTTTTGTGACTCTGGAAGAAAAAGAAAGCTGTGTTGGTGGCGGGGGGAGGAGGCAAAAGAATATCAGATTCTAAGCTACGTTTTGGATAAAAATGACCATTTAAATAGAATTATTAGAAACATTGCACGGATTATTTGAATCAGTATTTATATTCCCATGTATGCATTCTATGCGATAGAAAATAATGATTTTTTTTTGTGAAAGTGAAAGAAAAGAGAGTGAGGGGGAGCTTCAACAGAATATAACACCCTGTGTCTCTTTTTGCTTAAAAAGTCCCGCTTAAATATGATTATAAGAAACATTGCACGGTTTTAACCATTCATAATGTAATATTTTAATCATGTGAAGTTTTATAATAACTAGAGTTATATGTAATAAATATTTTGTTAAACCTTAACTGCTGTTAGAGTCTCACATACCGCTGAGTTTTTCAAGTTTCAGAGTTTAACTTGCAATTTCTAGTTTAACTATAGATACCAGGAAAATTTTGTTTCATTTGGAGTCCTATTACTATCTCTATAAACTTTTTAATATCTGAATTTTATTTATAATAGTCCCGTATATAAGGTTCAATACAAAAATAATATTCTAAAAGTTAATTTAACATTTTATTCATCGTTAGATTAAGCGGTCTGACAGGCCGCTCACAGTAAGTTATGCGGCAATTTTTGTCACAGCAGTTAAGGGTTAATACTATTATAGTAATCTAGTAAATAGTTTTTAACCCATAACTCCACACTAATGCGGATTCTCCAACCTACAGTTAAATTGTGGGCGTTTTAAAGAGCATGCTTTAATAAATTTTTAATAAATTGAATAAAATTTTTGATTAAAAATATTATCCCCAAAGAGATCTTTTATTCAATTTTACACATAATTCATATGGTTATATATATTTATATTAGCAACAAAATTAACCTTTAACTGCTGTTAGCAATCTGACTGAACACTGTACCCCCTCCCCCCCAAAAAATAGCGTTTAGCTTGTACTTTCCAGTTTAACTATAGTTACAACTGAAATTCTCTTTCGTTTGGAGTTCTCGTAATATTGTTAGAAATATTTGAATAGATTAAATTTAATTAGAATTAATTCTGTAAAAAAAATTTAGCGCAGGAACAGTATTCTATGATTTTTAATCATGGATCGCATTTTAACCTTTAACTAATGTTACCGGTCTCGTAGACCACTATTTTTCTTTTAATTTTTTAGTTTAACTTGTAATTTTCAGTTTAACTGCAAACACTACCGAAATTTTGTTTCATTTGTAATTTTAGTACTATCACCAGAGACTAAATAGGTGAATATTAAGTATAAAAATAAGTGAATATTAAGTATTCTTGTATAAAAAGTTTAGTACAAAAACACAATCCTATGAGTTATTCCCGCCTTTTATTAATCTTTCAATTTCGTGGTCTCACAAACCGCATCATATTCATACGTTACAATTTCTGTCACATCAGTTAAAGGTTAAATTTATAAAGTTTTGAAAAACCAAACGCTGAGAAAGCGGGCAGTTAAAATTTCGAACTCAATTGAACAATCCAGTGGAAATTTAATAAAAACCTGATTTTGAAGATGTTCGAATTTGAATCTCGAAAACATTTTGATATAGTTTTATTTACAAGAACTAAAAATTATTTTTTACATTAGTAAAAAAAAAAAAAATAATAATATAATAAAAAATAAAATAGAGAGATTATTTTTAAGTATTGGGCCCCCCCCCCCTTAATCTTACCATTTCAACAATGATGATAATGCTGTCCCATATTAATATATAAAACCCCTTCGGATATAGTTCGGCTACTGTTGGGAATCAACCGGGGTAATAACGCCAATCCTTGGCGTTATTACCCCGGCATACTTATTGCGCAGTAAATCCTAAACTACAAATTATCTCGAGAAAATATCCAAAATCTTCTACAACAATTTGAAAGTACATGAAATACACTACAAATTTATGTAATAAACAAAGTATTTCTGGATAAAAAATATAGTCTTTACTTCAAAAACCTTACTTTCAAAAACCTTATCTCGCAAATTTTAGATCAAGCGTTAATTTTAGTTGCTTGTAAAAACAATAAGACCTAAAAATGAAACAAATTAACTTGAAGATGTTTTTTTGCGATTTATATGACTCAAAATCCTTCTGCGCAGAGCACATGGGTGTCATTTACCTGATTATTTCATAATAATGCAAAATATAAGCACTTGGCGTTATTACCCCGCCTGGCGTTATTACCCCAGGGTACCTTACTACTCAACAACGAATTTTTGAATCTATTTAATCCAGATAATATAAATAAAATTTAAAGTGTTGCAAAATTAAAATCTGAATCAATTAATCCCTTGCTTCAGGACACTTTTATTGTTTTTTTTTTCAAAAAAGAGTTATTTATATTAATCTAAAACGATTTAAATGTTATACAAATAACTAATTGTTTTACAAACATTTTAAATTATACTTTTGTCGAAAAACGTAAGAAAATATTAATAATTATTGATAATTAAAAAATGCAATAGCTTATTATAAGATTTAATAAATTAAGAATCTTGCATTTTGTAACGAATTTTAATTCTTCTTGTATTTTAGGCATTACATTAATACCCTGCAACTGTTACATTGTATTTAAAACAGTTTGTTATTTTTTTGCATTATTCAACTCACAATCTTTCTGTTTCTTGGATCTTTAAGAATCTTCTGGTCGATAGGAACATTTACATATATCCATATTTATGCACGATTTTAACTACAAATAATGTGGTCTTAAAAATAATAGATGTAACTTTTTTCCGAAAAATGCACCAAAAAATAGAAAACATATATTAATATGAAACTGGTAAGTTTAAAAAAAGTTTTTATTACAAAAACATGTACATTTTAATATATATTTTAATCCATAACATAAACAATCATTCACACAACACGCATATTTTTTATCATCTAATCTAACATAATTCTAACATTCATACATTAAATATCTTTCAAAAGATTATTACCAAAAGAAACACATTCGTTGTTTTCATTGTGATGTTAAATTTAATTTTTCAAAAGAAAATTGTTTTAAAGTATAGAATTTAGTTTATTTTTTAAAAATTTATATTTCACAAAATATTAGTGAATAGTAAAAAAAATGAAAGTCTGCCTGTCTATTTGATAAATTATTATAAATTTTTCATATGTATCTAAAAATATATTTATTTCTTGGATTTCAACGAAATAGTATTTTAAAGAGAATGAAAAAAAATCTATGTTTTCTGTAATCTTTAAAATAAATGACAGATCTTAACATATCAATCTTCGTTATACAGGGTGATTCAGCTCGTCGGTGACAAACTTTAAGGATCGATAGAGCACACCTAGACGAACATTTTTGAATAGGGAATGTAGGGTCCCTGACGCGATGGTAAGGCGCTAGGCGCTTTCGAAAATTTGGGTGCCGAAATTCGAAACGTCATAAAAACTAGGGAAATGGTTAGATTTTCTTGCTTGTTGCGTCGAAATGATTCTGTTTGTTTAGACTTTCTTCAGTACCAATTTGATAAGCGTATCTCTTAAAACATGGATAGGGGGCGCTGCAGACTTTGGAGAGTTAGACAACAACTTTAAGCCCGTTATTTTGATAATTTAACACATGCTCGCCAAAGTTTATACTCTAACTTAAAGTTTGAACCCAAAAGTAGAGCCCTGCAAAAAGCGTAAGAGCCGGAATAAAATGTCAAAGTACAGGGTGGTCGAAACTCGAAGGCTCTTAAGAGATAAACAAACAGATTTCTTGACTTATGGCATGCATTTTCATGATTCTATTTGCTGGGGCTCTCTGAAACTCAGTTGAACGGTACAAAAAGAAACATCGATAGGGGGCGCTTTGGGCAAAAAACATAATTCGTTGACATTTCGGACGCTAACTGGAAACGGGGCGCTACGATCAGTTAGAAACAAAACAAGAGAGTAATTTACTTATCATAAGAAGCTATTAAAACTGCAGTTTTTTTTTTTTTTTAACAAACATAGCTGGTTTCAATCATGCACAATGCGCGCAATAAAATTTACATAAGGTGCTTTTTGCTGATTTATGCAAAAGATATCGTACCATATCGATATGCAAAAGATACGTAATGCGTAGACGACAACGCGAGATGACGTAGTTGTATGCGCAGACACGTCTTTTGAACGTGCGGTACCTACTTAAGCTTCGGGTTACTTGTCTGCAGATCGGTAGTAGGATGGAACGGTACACAAACTCTGAATTGGCTGACATGCATTTGGCGTATGGCGCTGCTGGTTGTAATAGACGAGCCGCTCAGCGGTTGTACGCCGAGCGTTACCCCAACAGGCAAATCCCCTGCCATGCCTTCTTCGCTCGAGTACACCAGAGGTTGTCCACAACGGGATCTTTCGACGGAGGCAGGCCTGAACGGGAGCGATCAGTGAGCACCCCCGACAACGAAGAGGCTGTGCTTAACCTGGTTGAGGACAACCCAGGTCTTAGCACGAGAGATATCGCCAGACATGTTGGCATTTCGCAAGCAACTGCGTGGCGCATCTTACGTTCCCGGAATCTGCACCCCTACCACATCCAGCGGGTGCAGTTGCTCAGAGAGCAGGATTTTGGCCCTCGAGTGGAATTCTCAAGATGGTACTTGGCGATGAGATCCAGGGATCCCCGTTTTGTAAACAGCATTTTGTTTACGGACGAGTCCACCTTCAGCCGGGAGGGAATGTGGAACGCCCACAACAGTCATGTGTGGTGTGATGAAAATCCACATGAAACCAGAAGCCGAGCAGCCCAGGAGCGTTTCTCAGTAAATGTGTGGGCCGGCATTCTGGGGGATTGCCTCATTGGCCCTTATTTGTTACCTGAACGGCTGACAGGTGGAAATTACCTGATTTTCCTGGATCAAGTGCTGCCGCAGCTTCTGGAGGAGGCGCACGTACCCGAAGGTTCGCGTCGCCAGATGTGGTTCCAGCACGATGGAGCTCCGGCCCATTACACGAACGACGTGCGTCTCCATCTAAACGCAAGGTATGGCCAGCGGTGGATCGGGCGTGGGGGTCCAGTTCACTGGCCTGCCCGATCACCAGACCTCACCTGCTTGGATTTCTTCCTTTGGGGTTACCTGAAGGCCGAGGTATACCATACACCTGTCAGCAGTGCTGAAGAACTTGTGGCGCGCATTGTGGCAGCTGCAGGGCAGATCAGAGATACTCCTGGCATTGTTGGAAACACACACTCCTCAATGCGACGGAGGTGCGAAGCCTGCATCATGGCCCAAGGTCGAAATTTCGAGCATCTTCTGTAGTGTTATTTTTTGTAAATAAATTTCCAGTATCATTGATGTTTTTGGTCTAAATTTATTCAGAAGTGTTGAGCAGAGGTAGAAAATGTGTTTTCATTATTACTAACTGATCGTAGCGCCCCGTTTCCAGTTAGCGTCCGAAATGTCAACGAATTATGTTTTTTGCCCAAAGCGCCCCCTATCGATGTTTCTTTTTGTACCGTTCAACTGAGTTTCAGAGAGCCCCAGCAAACAGAATCATGAAAATGCATGCCATAAGTCAAGAAATCTGTTTGTTTATCTCTTAGGAGCCTTCGAGTTTCGACCACCCTGTACTTTGACATTTTATTCCGGCTCTTACGCTTTTTGCAGGGCTCTACTTTTGGGTTCAAACTTTAAGTTAGAGTATAAACTTTGGCGAGCATGTGTTAAATTATCAAAATAACGGGCTTAAAGTTGTTGTCTAGCTCTCCAAAGTCTGCAGCGCCCCCTATCCATGTTTTAAGAGATACGCTTATCAAATTGGTACTGAAGAAAGTCTAAACAAACAGAATCATTTCGACGCAACAAGCAAGAAAATCTAACCATTTCCCTAGTTTTTATGACGTTTCGAATTTCGGCACCCAAATTTTCGAAAGCGCCTAGCGCCTTACCATCGCGTCAGGGACCCTACATTCCCTATTCAAAAATGTTCTTCTAGGTGTGCTCTATCGATCCTTAAAGTTTGTCACCGACGAGCTGAATCACCCTGTATACATAGCCTTGAGCTCCAGACTATTTTCAAATTTGATAAAAACTAAAGCTAGTTTTAAATATTTCTCACTGTACTGAGATATGAACTCAAGAACGGATTTGAAAAATACAGCTCATATTCAAAATATTAGAATAAATAAGTAAAAATAATAAGACAAAATAATTTTTAGTTTATTTATTTTTAATACTAAATAAATGCAATTAAATTTCTTATAAAATAAATCTGTAATATTTTGATACGATTTTAACATTCACAAGATGTAAAATACAGTACAATAAACTAGATATACAGCTCTCTGAATCACACGACTTGTCGTTCATTTTGACAGCAAATTGTTTCATCACAATAATGGCAAAGTTTCTGATCAAGTGACAGTTCTTGTTTCAGGTAAAGAAGTTGAAAAATTACTGGATGTTCCCAAGATACCACCTGGAAGTTGTCTTGAAATGATAAATTCAATAGTGGAATTATTTACAGTTTGGCCTGGAGTCGGTGCATTTCTCACAGGCTTGTGTTTTGATACAACAAGTGTAAATAATGGTATACCTTGCAATGCTATCACAGTTGTTCAAAGCATATTTAACGAACATATGTTTTTAAAGCTTGTAGATATCATATCCTAGATATTGTACCCCATTGTATTATCCTAGATATGCCTTCATTGTATTTGATATATATTTCACTTCATCAGGATTTCAAATCACTATTTTTGATAGATTTAAAAATTACTAGCACCAAATGATATTCTTCTTTAGAAGTAGTAAACGATTGTGCTGAACGTGCTGTTTATTTAATTAGTGAACTTGTTAATGCATTTACGCAAGCTGTTCTGTGCTAATTTCTCTATGGAACAGTAGAATATCACGGGTAATTAAATACTTGAACAATGAAGAAAAACTTCAAAATAAATTCGTCCTAAGATAATATGAATGTTAAATCAAATTTAACAAAAAATTTTTTTTTGTTTAATGCTTTTGAAAAACAGATGTCAGTTTGTAAATTTTCAAATAAATGCTATTTTTTTAATACTTTAACCCCCTGAGAGGTCACTTAACTCTTTCCTAGTTTCCAAAATTGTACAAAAAATCTTATATCACTAAACCTCGCAAAGGGTATGCGATGTTACCATGAAAGTTTTTTCTAGACCTATTACTTTTGAAATACCCTATTATACATGCCACTAACTCAGTTTTACTTGAACGAATTTTCTTGATTTTTTTTCTTCATAACACACCATTTATTTATTTCTAAAAAAAATACATTTTACGGAATATTCGTTAATAGTAGAAATATAAAAGATTGCCGGTCTGTTTGATAAATTATTATAAATTTTTCGTATATATATAACAATCTTTATAATAAATGAGAGACCTAAACACATCAATATTCGTTACATACATAGCTTTGAGTTTGAGACTATTTTTAGATGGCATGATGATTTGATAAAGACTAAAGCTCTTTTCGAATATCTTGCATTGCACTCAGATACGAACTCAGGAACGGATTTAAAATATACAGTGGCGGTCAAAAGTTTCCGGCCAGCAAAATTTTTCAGTAAATTTGTAAATATACCCATATGAAGAGGAATCTCAAAGTGATATATATACATTTTATTGACTTAATAGTTAGGAACTATAGAAGAACGTGTAAATATAAATAAATTTATCTGACAAAATTAAGTATAAAGAAAAACGCATGTTCTCAAAAGTTTCCGTCTACCTTCACAAGTTTTTAAAAAAGCGGTATTGTAATTGAAAATTACAGTGATCAACAATTTACAATTACAACATTTACAATTAGTATTTTATCGTATTACTATTTTATTAGCTTTAGTAATAAGTACTGCGGCGCAGCAACGTGACATTCATACAATCAACAATTAAAGATCATCTATGGTATGTTTTTCCCACATTTCTTGCAATTTTGGCGAAATTTTGGCTGAGTTGGAATACTTATAGTTCCGCAGACTTTTCTCAACTCCTTTTAAAAGATTTTCTATTGGATTCATGTTGAGCGCTTGGGCTAATCATTTCAAAAAAGTATTTTTTTGTGCGAAAAACATCACTTATCGAGGTTTGCAAACATCATTTATGTCGTTATCATATTAAGAAAAATAGTTGAGACCAAATTTTTTTCTCTAATAAGGCAGAAAATAGTCTTACAAGATATCCCCATACATTGTATCATTCAGCTGGCTGTGGATTTCAAAAAATGGACCGAAAATTTTTGAAGAAAATACTCCCCACGGCGTAACGTGTCCACCGCCATGCTTCATTGTAGGAATAACATAAGTCAGCCATCATTTCCAAAACTGTTTCGAATTCGATTGATGGAAAAATAGAACTTTTTTCCAGTTTTGACTTGACCAGACTTTGTGTTTTTTGGAAAACGCCAGTCGGGTACGTATGTATTTTTTTTAACTCTGAAAAAATTTTAACACCGTCTCTTCCATAAAGTTATGTATCACGTCAGCATATTTATACGGTATACAGACTTTTCATTCTGTAAATCGCAGTATATTGCAGCGGAATTTTTATGCGGATTATCAATTGTTTTTCCCTTGATAATTCTGTCCACAGGAATAGTAACTTTCCGGGATCTCCCGGACCTCTGAAAGTCCTGATGGCCATGGCCATCGTTATATAATTTTAAAATATCGTTTACACTCGATTAACCGACCGATAACTTTGCCGCAATATCTCAAGAAGATTGGTCATTTATCGACAAACCGATCACTCATTTATGAACAATAATTGTTGAACTTTTCAATTTTGAATTCAGACTATGCTATACACGTTGATTCATTCATAAACACAACCAAAAAACAGTTTACTGATATAAAAAAAAACTAAAGAATGATAAGTGGACGGAAACTTTTGCACACGCGAACTTCAAATTTTATCCCTTTGCATGAAGTATCTTCAGTATCCAATCAAAATGATCATGTGGAGAGGTTATTCACATATTCCTAACTTTTGAAGCAATTGTGCTTCATTTTTGCTGAAACCTTTTGGTAAATAAATCGAAAAAACTAACAGGCCGGAAACTTTTGACCGCCACTGTATATATATGTATAAGAAAGTTCTTTTTTTTATTTTTATGTTCATTGTACGGGATTTCAAAACATTGTCCATTTTATCGTCCTTAAGATGATTATGTAACCTGAAGAAAAATGATGATATGTAAAGTTTAAAAGATTTTATTTAAAATTTATTCCATAACACAGATTTTCGATATTGCGTCCCCGCTTAAAATCATTTATTCAATATTATGGACTTTATTAATCAGCTATTTGATTTATTTGAAAAGAAACGCTCGCAAATTCTAATCGTATGTGGGTGATTCTCAAAATAGGGGACAATTTGTGTCTTTTGGCATACAAAAAAATTGAGAGGTTTTCTGTCATGATTTTATATTTATATATGTTTGTCTTAATATTATTCATTATTTTCACTCAAGAATTACTCATTTTTTAGTTAAAAACATATTAAAATAACAGAATAAATGTTCAAAATGTCATTAGCATGGATGTCCACAGCAGCTGTGCCTTGTATATACTAGCATTTTTTAAGAATTAATATCATGTTTATAAAATAAAACAAATGTTATCCTTTCTTTAAAATAATCAAGGAGAGGATTTATAAAATACATTTCTTTTTAAAAATAAAATTATAATATATAAAAAAAGAATTAAAGTTTGTCCTCCATATTCTATTTTTAAAACAAGATCATACTATGACAGCTGGTTATTAATCAAAATTTCATTTTCACATATGACAATAGTTTCAAAATATAAAGTTTCTCCTTGGCAACAAGTAGCCATTTTATCCCAGCCTGAAAACAGAAGCATGTATTGTATTTTAAGAATATAAGTTGAATATTAGGGGCGTACATCAATTGTATGTCATTAGAATGGATAATAATTTTCATGTTTATTTTATAGTTAAAATTTTTATTTTACTTATTTGCATAGAACTTTTGTGCTTTAAAAAGCCCCAGAAAGATCTATTGCATTGTGATTATATTATGGCTCATAATCTTATTTAAATTAAAATTTGTCATTAGCATGGACAAATATCAGTGTCATTAGCATGGTCTTTCTGTCCATGCTAAAGACTCCTATGTGCATAAATGTAAACAGTGCTTATATTGTATCCTTAATTTTACATATAAATTTAGGTATTACATTTATTATCCCTAAAATATGCATTAAATCTGTCAGAAAATCACTAAAACAACTTCTTACATTGTTAGTGTCAGACTGTTGGTCGTGTAAACAAAGTTTGCTTTTTGGTAAAGTTTTTATTCTCCTTATATGTATATATGCAAAAATGGAAACCATTTGCTGAAAAGGAAGGCTAATAAATATAGAAAAAATTATTTAAACAGGAAGAAAATAAAAATTTCTTAATATATTTATTACATGCAATTTGTTTTGTCATTAGCATGGCTCAAAAATACTAATTATTTTTTTAAGTTAATTTTTAAATATTTAGCTCTGCTGACTACATATAAAGTATACCTAATACTATATTAACAACACCTATTTTTTTCAGAAATTTTGCTAACAGTAATTTTTTTAAGATTTCACTTTTGAAATTCCCTATTTTGAGAATCACTCATGAAAAACATTTTTCAAGATATCTCGTTTGCATGTCAGTATTTTTAAAAAAATCTTTTTGCATTGTTTGCATCTTTTTATGAAATCCAAATCTGAATCAAATGATCACAAGTCAGTTTTTTTAAAATAATTCAAGTGTTGTCCAAATAACTAATTGTTTTTCAAACATATTAAATTACTTTTTTTCTAAAAAATATGAAAATATTTGATAATTAAAAAAAATTCTACAGCCTATTATAAGATTTAATAAACTATAGAATCTTACACAGTGTATAATATTTTTTTTTAATTTCAGGCATTAAAATTATTATTTTGCAACAAACTCTTGCAAAAAATTATATTTAAAACAGTTTGTTACATTTGTTGCAATATTCAACTAAAAATCTACTGGTCGCTAAAAACCAGATAAATTTACATTTTTTTTTCCATCTTCATATGCCACTTTGACTAACAACAGTGAAAAATTAAAATAAACAGATGTAATTTTCTTTCTTAAAAATACGCCGAAAAAAGAGAAAACACATATTAATATAACACTGGAAGGTTTAAAATAGTTTTTATTACAAAAATATGTACATTTAAATAAATATTTTAATCCATAATATGAACAATTCATAATTTAAACAACGCATACATTTTTTCTTCGTCTAATCTAACACAATTTTAACATTAATACATTAAAAATCTCTCAAAAAATTACTACCAAAAAATGTATTCGTTGTTTTGATTGCGACTTTAAATTTAATTTTTGAAAAGAAAATTTTATTGAAGTATAGGAATTTGTTTATTTTTAAACATTTATATTTCACAGAATATTTGTAACTAGGAAAATTATGAAATATTGCCTATGTGTTTGATAAATTATTATAAATTTTCCATAGATATTTAAATGTATATTTAATTCTTAAATTTAAATGAAGAAACATTTTAAAGAAAAAAATCCACATTATTATCATTTTTTTTGTAATCTCTAAAATAAATGAGAGTTCTTAACATATCAGTCTTTGTTATATACATTATCTTGAGCTTCAGATTATTTTCGGATCGCATGAAGATTTGATAAGGACTAAAGCTATTTTAAAATATCTCGCATTGAACTCAGATACAAACTCACGAATGAATTTGAAAAAAAAAAAATGTATGAAACATCTTTTATATTATGTTGTTCATTGTATTAGATTTCAAAAGATTGTCCATTTTATCCTCTTTACGGTGACTGTGTAACCTGAAGAAATGACTGTATGTAAATTTTGAAAGTCCTTATTTATAAATTATTCCATTATATAATGAATTCACGACAATGCCTCTCCTCTCTAATGCATTCCGTAATAGAGTGAACCGCTATTAATAGGCTATATCAGTTACTTAAAATGACTCGCTCGCATATACTAATCCTGTGGATGGCATTTTTCAAGATATCTCGTTTGAATTCTAATATTTTTAAAGAATTCCTTTTGCATAGTCTGGATAAGATCAATGAATTTTAATTAATGAAAGATGCTCCATTTAATTAAAAAAAACACTACGTCACATCACTTTTTATAGCTTTTTTTTGTCAATGATTAATAAATCTACTACAAGTTTTTTTTTGCAATATTTCTGCTCAAATACTTCTGCAAAGAAATGACCGAATTCCTTTTGATATCTATAAAGTTAAAATGATATTTATAAAGTTATAAATACTTATTTTAATATGGGGCAGAGTTCCTTAAGAACTACTCTCGTCAACCCCCATACCGCCTCTAAAAATAAATTAATTTGCTCGGCTTAAAAAAAAATACGGAAAATTGAATTATATATTTTTTTTAAAAAAGACCATCGCTTTATGGAAAGGGCTTTTATTTTTTTTTTGGTTTTGCAGAGTGGGTACCAGACTGAGAGACGGCAGCTCATAAAATCATCTTATTAGGTTCATGGATGGAAATGTAGGATTTGTTGAATTTTGATTCCATATTAAAATGTAATTGGTATGCCCAATCATATCTTGGTGGAAAAGACCTAAAAATCTGATTTTAGGAGTTGATTTGTAAGTTTTACACTGTGTTTTCTGCCACCTAAAAGTATGAAAACATAGAAGATTGGAGGAGGAAACAAAATTGAAAAAATGTGAGCCCTTTGCTAAAATCGGGTTTTGATGTGTTTTCTACCAAGATATGACTTGGCAGACCGTTTGCGTTTGAATATGCGAACGAAGATTTAATTAATCCAAAATTTTTATCTGTGAATTCAAAGGGATGATTGTATGTGCTGCCAAATCACGATATGTATAAGGCCAAATGAGCTGTTGTTAATGGTTATTTTCGCGTTTGGTTAAATGAGATTATTTAACCATTTCAGAATCAGCTAATATGAAATGAACTTAGTCAACATATTCTTAGGTTCGCGGTATTTTTCAACAATGCTATTGGAAAATGATTAATAAAAGTGATTCTTAAATGTAAAGTTTTAAACTTGACGTAATTTTCTCCTATTGTTTTTTTTTTCTTTTTGAAGTATTTGCGTGAAAGTACTCTTATCGATATAAATGAAATATTATTTGCATTTTATTAATTTCTTTTTATGTATGACGCACGTTTACTCCCTTTACAACTTTTAATGCATAAGATGAAGTTATTATTTCACAATTGTCTTTCTGTTTTAAAAATTCACGAGTAAATATAGATTTTATGTCATAATTTTTAATATTAAATATGTATATTTTAATATGTAATATTCATTCAATTTGAATATGAAAGTTTTTTCTATTTATAATAGCCTAATGTAAATAAATTTTCAATTTGAAGGAACTTTTATTCTTTGTGCGCTGTTTTAATAATTCGTAATGATTTCCTTTTTCTAAAATATACAAAAAATATCTCTCGAAATACTGAAAATTAAAATTTAAAATAGAAATTAATTCTGATAAAATGAGTCAAATAAAAAAAATGCACTCTCCACACCCGGAACTTCTAATGTATTAAATATTCTAAAAATGATTAAATGCCGATGTATAGTTTTTGCTTCTATAAAACTTTTTTAATAGAACGATTTTGACCAAGTTTAACATTATCTCTTAAAAGAATTTTTCTAATTAAAAGCTATATGAACCATGTTGTTTATTAAAACATTTTCTATAAAATGACCAATTTTCATAATTTTGCATGTGACAGCTCTCTTAATATGAACGAAAAAAGACCTCCCATTGCAAAAAATGCACTGTCAGAAGCGGATTTTCACAGCGTTCGTTACTTATTTTAGAATACAAAGAAGCGTGCTGTGTGCATGTTTACATAACATATTGGCTGTCTGTATTTATGTTTTGCATTTTTATAACCTTATTTATTTAAAATTAATTTACAAAGTTGAACTAAAGTTACCCAAATTCAAGTTTTAAAAACTCGTATTTTCATTAAGGAAAAAATGGATTGATTTTTTTTTCATATATATTTTGTGCTAAAAACACGGCAGTGATTGAACCCCTAAGTTTAAGAAGATGTTATTTAACAAAAATTGGAATTTCAGAAATTTGAAGTAAAAGATTTTCGTTTTCATTTGCTTATTTATTTAATTCATTTTTGGAAGCATATGGTTAAATGTAAATTCATCCTACTAAACTCTCATAGAAAAATATATTAACGTTTAATTGAGGGGGCAGTTCCCCTTCAACCGGTAAAAATTGCTAGAATACCGATTCAAATTCTATATCTTTTCACAAATTATCTAAAAAAAGTCTCTCTAAGTAAAACTCAATTAAAATTTTTGAACTGTTAAGTATAGCATTACTTGTTACAATAAGCTAAACATATGAATAAAAACCATTCAAATTAATTAGGAAAACTTAATTAAGTACCAACCGGATATTTTGTTGTTGTTGTTTTCGTAATTAATGTACATCATTGCACCCGTGATATCACGTGTTCTTTTCAATTTAGAGATTTTAAACGGATTTTAATTTAATTGCAACACTTTGCTTAACATAATGAACAAGGATTTTTTAATTATCATTATTTATATTCTTTTTATTTAGTACTAAAAATTAAAAAAAGCAAATTTGTGAATTTTCTCACTTATTTTTTTAAATAAAATTTTTATTATTTAAGATAATTTTAAGATTTAAATTCTTTTTATGAAGAATTGAATAAGTGTGTTATTAATTCACACAAAAAATTTCAATCCATTATCTTTAATATTTTTTGAGAAATTATAAAAAATCAACAGGTGTTTCAATTAAATTTGCTTGATTAATTTAAAGTTTTTTTTTTTTATTAATCTGTTTATTTATTGTAACAGTAATGCTATGCTTAAGAATCCAAAAAATTTCATTGAATTTGCTTCATTAGTTGAATTGTGACCAGTTGAAAGGAACTTGTCCCCTTAAATATTTAAATGATATTCACAATATAAATTTATATATATAAAAAAAAAATATCATGTAGTAAGAGAGAATGTTGCCTATTTTTAATACTAAATAGAGCTTGAGTATTTTAGTTGTACTATATGAAATAGCACCTCAAAACACTTTCATCGATAAAATAAAGCGATGACTGAGTAAATGTATCATAACATTTTCTTCCACAAAACTCTTCAATTTAATAATATAAATTAAATATTCTAAGATATAAATATTTTTTTATCGTTAAAAGTGGAAATCGAATAATCACAGTCGCTCTATATTATCTCAACTGGTAATTGGTTCAGAATGAAAACAAATCAATATTATTAAAGCTATTAAAATAGAAAACGTTATAAAAATTTTCAAGTAAATAAATACATTTAAATAATTCCAGAAATAAGAAAATGCGTAAATCTGTGTCATTCTGTATGTTTCCATAGATTTATGCAGTTACAAATTATTTTTTGAGAATTTGTTTAAAATATAATTATTAAAATTAAAATGTAAAACAAAAATATAAAACAATAAAAAGATTTTTTTAATATTTATACGAGAGATTTCGGAAAAATGTCATGTTTTTGCAAGTTTTTAGAATGGCGTGATTGGACTTTTCTTTGTCTACTTCTGAACATTATATACAACGAGGTGTAACCCGTCGAAATTCGACGAAAGAAAAACTTTTAAAAAGAACTGTTTCATTTATTTATTCATCTACAAAATTAGTTAAAGTAAAAAGTATATCTTATATTAGTCATTCTATCAAGAAATATTATTTTAAGTTAAAATTAACAAAATACTTATAAAACTCAATTATCCAAGTTATAAAACGAAATAAAACCGAAATTCATTTAAATTCAAAAAACGCATTTTAATTTCTTTTCTTTTTCTTTTTTTTTCAATTTTACGATTCTGTTGCGACAATTACAAAACTGATACTAAAAATTATAAAAAAAAAAATAATAAATCAAAAATAAATTGAGATACAGCTTTGAAAGAAATTGCATTTAAAAGTACATTTTTATTGCATATAAGTGTAACATTTGCAGTATGGAAAATTGCAAAACAGAAATTGCAGGGGAAAGTGTTATCATTTGCAAAATGATGTATGCGTTACGCACAAATACGTTTGGCCTTTATAATCTAAATATTTTCGTCTGAGAGTAGTTACAATTAATTACAATTAATTCTTCACGAGCACAATTTTATTACACATTGTTTACATTGCGACGACATGATATAAGAAAAATGGTATATATTATTAAAAACTATAAATAGAATATGAAAGAAATGTTTATTTGTAAATGAACATTTCTTTAATTTTTATTATTATTCTTATTTTTCATGACAAAATAGATTTAAATACATATTAAGCATTTCTTTAATTCTTGCTATTATTCTTATTTTTTAAGACAAAGTATATTTAAATACATATTTGAATAAAGTTAAAAACGATTATAAAAATTTCTACTTAAAATATAACAGGTTCAAAAGAATTAATGTAAAATCCGTTAATTAAATTATTATATTTTTATTTTCAACTAATTTTTTTTTTAAATATTTAAGCAGTGCGATCGTTTTTCTAAAGAAATCAAAACTGACTTTCGTTTTTCAGAAATAGCAATTATGTAGCATATTTAAAAGAACTTTTAAAATATGTTTAAATTATAAATGATTTTATGGGGTCTCTCTACTCTTAGCAAACACTTTTTTTTTACTCATATACCTTTAATTTTTATGTATACATATTATCATAGGTAATACTTAAAATTAAAAAAGTAATTAAAATGAAAAAAAAAAACTTTGGGCGTAAAGAAATGAAAAATTATGGGTTTTCTTATGTAGTTTAATATTTGCTGTTTCTTAATAATTTACATATTATTTTTGAGAAAAATCTTATTATAAACACTAAAACTTCCACAATGTGTGTAAAATCATTCCCCTGCACAACATTGTAGTAGGTAGCCGAAGATTAAAAATCGTTAAACTGTATTTATATATTTTTTTTTTAGTTTAAACCAAAGAATAAGACATTCTTGAATTTCAATTTATGAAGATAATTTTTTTTGTCATTATTTTAAATCTCGAAAATATTATTAATATATTTTTTAATAATTCTTGTTTACATTAAACTGACAACACCTCGTTGATTAACATTTAACGCCTAGTAAATCTTAATGAACATTTTAGTTAGCATCTGTTCATATATTTCTTCTAATGTAAAATCGTGATTGATCACTCAAGACAAACAGCTTTTGGTTAGAAACAAATAAATCTGCTCTAATGAATAATATAGACCAGCATATTAATTTATTAGAAATCCTCTTTAATATATTATACATACGTTGACATATTATGATTAATATTCTTTTAGTATAAACGCAGCATATTTATAACCTTTTGTAGATTTTTATAAATATTCCTTGAATGCTTATGAACTATACAAATTTTGTATCATATTATAAGAAGATACATAAATGACAATGAATTAATATTAGTAAAATAATATGCACACAGAAATTTGTCATTTTAAAAAGAAAAATCAAATTTAATCCCGTCAAAATTTGACGACACTAATGAATCAAGATTAAGTGGCATTACGCATTATGACGGCACCTCTATTATGCATATTATGATTGTACGAATCTTAAGCTTTCAATAAGAATCTGGATGAAATAGAAGAAGAAAAGAAATTATTTTATACAAGAAACAACAGCTAAATTCACATATTTTTATGTATTTGTTGGATGCTTAATGTTTTTTACACGAAGCTGATTCATTCCACAATTAAATGTGTTTTTCGAATTCTTCATTAACCAAAATACGATTTTTCAATTAAATAAAACAGAATGAGCGTATGATGTGTCAGTGCGCGCATCAAGCAAAATGTTTGTTATTGAAAACCATATTTTATACCTGAATCAAAAAAACAATCTAAACAAAAATCCATTACCTGGAACGGCGTAAGCTTTTATTATCCGCGCTATCACTGAAAAAAAATCGTCCAAAAGCTATATAATTTTCAAAGAAATTTTTCAAATCAGAATGTTTTCCGAATTTTCATATCAGAACTTTCAAAAATCCCCAAACAATAAACAACGCGAAAATCAAAATTGCAGTAAAAAAATTAATTAAATAAAAGAAAGAGATATTGAGACAGAAAACATCTCTCGCATTTTCATCACTGATTTTTTCCAGAAACAATTAAAAAGAGCCATTTGAAAATTTCTTCTTCTTTCATTTTTTTCTAAATGTAAATATCTAAATCTATTTTCTAGATACATAACGAAGACAATGTCTTTATTGTGAATTTTGACCAAACTCTGAAAATATAACATTTCATTTTGAGGGAACAGTAGAATTTTTCGTAAAATTTTATCTTAGAATTGTAAAACTAGAAGTTTTTCGGTCTTCGTTTAGGAATTTTATTCGATTAAAACGTGCGAAATCTACTGTTAAATTAATTTGTTAATTACAATCAGACTGAAATGCAGATAGCTCTTTAAAGGTATAACTTAAAACTAATTAGTGAAATCCGCATACGTAAAGTTTCAACTACAATTTTTATTTTATTTTTGTCCCATTGTACGATTGTACATGTAGTACATAGATCGCTAAAAATACTGTACATTGATAGTGCACATTCATAGCTAAAAATATGTTTGTATAATATATTTCATATTCAAAAATTGTGTTTCTCTAAAATTCAGCTACACTTTTTGATTTAAAGTTGCTGATTGCTAAAATTATATATATTTTTAACTTTTGTATATTATATAGGATGGCCAGAATTAAAGCACCTCCAACTTCCATTCTATCTGTGTATTGAATTATTCTATAACTGAAATTTTTGGACATGTTTTATTCGAGACATAGAAAAATGTATTATACAAATAAAATAATATCCCCATATCGCCGATAGATGCACTGTACACTTCACCATACGCTGAATTGATACTTCTGTACACATTTACTATTTTAACGTGCATAACAAGCACAGGACAAGTTGCTTATCGACACAAGAGATGCTTCAATATAATATTTTAATCTAAAAAAATGTAAAATCTGTAGGCTTTGGACAGCTTTTTCCATTTTGGATCTTAAGTGGCCGAGTGAAATACTTTTTAAAAGAAAAGTAATATATTCATGTATGTATGCTGCTTCAACAGATATCCTAGGTCAACATAAAATCATTCAATGATTTCATGTTGAATCTCTCATGTCATTTCAGGGGAATGATTAAATCATTCCCCTGTTTAGCATTCTTTAAGGCAGACGAACATTAAAAATCATTAAACCATATTTCTGAATTTTGAATTTAAACCAAAAAAAGTTAAAAGAAGACATTTCTGAATTTGAATTTATGAAGATTAAACGTGTTTTTTTCGGCATTACTATAAATCTCAAACATATTAATAATAATCTTTAATTAATTCTTGTCCATATTCACACAACACCTCTTGATTAACATTTAATATCTCGTAAATTTCAATAAACGGTTTACTTAGGTTCAATTCATATATATAATTTTTATATATAAAGCCGTGATAACATAAAATAGTGATTAATCATTCAAAACAAACAGCTTTTGTTGTGAAACAAATAAATCTGTTCTAATTAATAACATGGAGTAGCATATTAATTTATTAGACATTTTCATTATTCTGTTATATATACCTTCACATACTGTGATTAATATTCCATTAATTTGACCGCATCATATTTGTAACCTTCTCTGATGGATTTTCATGAATATTCGTTGAATTCTTTTGAAACTTACGAATTTTGTACGATATTAAAAAAAAGACGTGTAAATGACAAATAATAAACATTAGTAAAATATTATTCACAAAGAAAATCTGTCACTTTAAAAAGAAAAAGAAATTGGAACCCTTCAAAATTTGACGACTTAATCTACAGATATAGTGGCACTAATATATCAAGATGAAGTGGCCTTGCCCACATTAAATGCATCTGTGTTATGTCTTTTATGCCTGTAAGAAATTTCAGCAGCCAGAAGGATACCCAATGGAAATGAAACTAGTAAGAACAATCATATGCGCTAAGCATAGATTTCAAAGTATTTTTCAAAATTTCCTGAAATCTTGAACAAAACTTCGCAATTTAGGAAAATAAAGTTAAATGTTTATAGCGAAATATGTATTCCTGTACTTTTGCACAGCCCAGTATTTAATGTGTCAGTTGATATATATACTATATGATAGGGAAATTTAGTTTAGCTAGAAAATGCATATCAGGTTGAAACTTCTCTTTCAGCAATTTATGCTAATAGATAGATATATACTTGAATACTTTTGTTCAATCTTGTAGTTTACTTACAAGGAAGGTCTCCATACGGGAATACTCAGAAAATGTGAAAAAAATTACAGAATGTTTTCTCATACGGTTATATATGTTTATAAAAAAAATTTCGGCGAAACCTCCATACAACGTCCGTAAAAAAAAAAATGAAAATTTCGTTTATTTGGCGATTTATCTCCGGTTGGCGAAAACACGAAATTTTGAAAAATACGCTTTTACGCTCCGAATACTTTTTAAAGAAAAAAACTTTTTATGTTTAATTTATTTAAATAAGTTTAATTTAAGTAATTTTAGTTTTGCATTTTTAGTTTACTTTAAGTATAGTTTTGTTATATACGTTTATATGCACTTATAGAAAAATTAACTATTATATTTTATGATTTAAAGCACAATTTAAATTGATTAAAATTATAAATTTGACACAGACGATTAGACATTGTTGTTATAGAAACTTCTTTTTCAAATTGGAAATGTACGAAGATAGTTCCCTCAAAGGTAATTTTTTATAACTAGTAAAGACGGTTATTTTTTTTAAAAAATAGTGAATTGGATCAACGCCATGCGAAAGGGGGGGGCGAATGGGGCGATCGCCCTGGTTGCGGAAATTTAGGGGGGGCCAAATTTATACTACCAACGTCATTTTGGGTCTGTTACAAGAAAAATTTGGGGGAAGGGGGCACCAAACTAACACTTTTCCAGAGCGCAGTTTTCTCTTTGCACGCCACTGAATTGGAGAATAGAACAATGGGGAAATTTCATTCAATTCGGTAACATAAAGAAAAAAAGAAGATGAAATATTTATTTAACCTTCTTTATAGAACAAATGTTCAGAAAGTTGAATGTGTTGCACAAAAAATGGAAATTATTCTGAATAGCAGAGGTTATGACTAATAGCAAATACATTTTCTAAAAAATCATATTTTACAAAAATCTCATTGGCAGATTAGAATTTTAAGCACTCAAATAATTATATTTAACCTGTTTTAGCCATTTTTAACCTGATTTCACTTCGTTTCCCCTGCATTGTATGTGTGAGTTCTTTTTGCCCTATGATTGATAAAGATTAGAAAGAAATATTAGGAACTTTACTTTTTTAGAAATACGTATTAATATTTCAAAAATCGAGACAAATGATAATATAAATCATACTTTAAGATCACCAAGGATACTCTTTTTTTAACAAACAAAATAACTAGACCCTGTACAACTTTCCAAATACATTTGTAAATTTTTAATAATCTGTAAATATTTGAGTCCATAATCTTTATTACTTTTCCCAATTTGAAATTTTCACAGCTTAAGGGTAAAATCACTGTGACAGACAGATGCAGAAATGATCATATAATGGTTCTATTTTTACTTTGTAAGTACGGAACACTAAAAATGAGTATGATACGTAACAATTCGACATAGAATTATAAATTAATAATCTTTGTTTGTTTTTTTTCCTCAATAGGTTTTACTAACGACTTTCTTTTTTTAAATTTCAAGGTTCCGGATCAAGCGGTGATACACAATATTATGTACTCTTAAAAGATATGCGGCACCTTCTGTTTTACCTTTAACATTGATATTTGGCAGGAAGGGAATTTCTTTATCGTCTCTAAAGAAAAAAAAAGCGAAAGCTAACACTTTATCCATGTATGGCGCTTTTTTACGTGTCAGACTCATGCATTTCTATGATTTGAAAAACCGATCATATAATTTTTGGATTTTTTCCATTACATTTGCTACAGAACTTATCTTCGTATCGAATTTCAAAGTTTTGTGTCAATCACTGAAAGTACACTGTAAATGTCTCTCTAAAAAGTAATGGATAGTTAGTTTGACCTAGAACCTTGAAATTTGATGCGAATCTTGGAGCAGATGCGCATTAAAAATTCCGAAATCCATTTATGTCGATTTATTACGTAGTTTTTTACAATCAGAAATTCATAAGCGGCATCATAAGGTCTTACTTTTTCTCTTTTCAAGTACGCGGGCCTAAAAGTGTCACTGTGCAATCGTTTACATTTTATTTCTATAATCAGATAAAATTTTCCAAGTAACATATTTCCCTTTCCATGCTGAACTAGTTTAAATAATTTTAATTTTAAAATATTTTATAAGTGCAATTATGTAAAATACATTAATTTATCCAAATGTATTTTATCGTACGGTTTATGGCATATATTATATTGAAGTAGGAAACATGAGAAAATGGAACACAAATTACTTTTAAAGGCATCTCTAAAATTTTTTTAATTCCCAGTACTATGAAATTTTGGAGTAAAACAGCACTATAAATCTCATCATGAAAAGAAAAAGAAAATAAACTTTATGCTAAATAAAATTACCGTAAAATGGGGTGAATAGGAACAGCGGGTGAATAGGAACGAAACTTCCCAGTCATACAAATAAATTCATTATAAATATATATGATGATATTTTTAGTTGCCAAATTTTTTATAAGGAGGTTATAACATTAAGAGTTGGGAAATTCAGTTTTGACATGTTTTCACAACTACTGGGGTACATAAAAATACTTCAAAAGGATCCTCAAAAACCTCATTTTTGCAATGTCTTCAAAACTTTGTATGTAACTACAGTGTTTTTCGTATTCTGAACCTAAGAGTGGGAATTTTTAATTAATGGTAATCCTGTCGACAATATTCTGTATTAAATTCTACTTATTTCTAAACTAGATAATAAAAAAATGAAAAATGGCTTGAAACATCAGAGCTTTAACATTTACGGGGTGAATCGGAACACGTTTTCTCACATGGTTAATTTTTCTATACAATAATAGTTTCATTTAATATATGAAAACATATGTATGAATATGTATTGTAACAATATTTTGTTTGTTCTAATTACTTGAAGAGTTTAAGGGTGCCAAAAAATTGCTTGGTTAAATAAAAAAGTCAACGCCTAATCCAACAAACATGGAACATACAATAAAATACTTTTAAAATAGCAAATTAGTTAGAAAAACTGTACAGAATTATTCTCTAGCATGCACAACATTACACAAACATCTCAAAATGAAAAACCAATTAAAAAAGAGAGGTATGCAAAAAGTACTATGGGCTGGGGATGAGGGCGTATAAGCAGATCGTATTAATACATGCAGCGATTGGGGCTACTCAATAGATTCACTTACCCAATGACTACTAGTAAAGGATAACACATAACAGGGCTAAATTTGCATTAAATTCTACATTTACAATTCGAATATAATTTCTTAAAATAAATTTTAATTTTTCTTGTTTTAAAGTTGTTTTCTAATTTTTAAAAAGGCATATCTTTACTTGTATATAAAATAAAGACTTGGTTTCACAGTAACTACGTGTTAATATTCCTCCTTTATCATTATTACCTGTTTTTATTAACCCTATTAAAGTTTGAATCGGAATAAAAAAAGATCATAGCATTTGTTCCGATTCACCGCTATCAGCGGGGTGAATCAGAACACCATTAAAAATTTAAATAATTTATATATAAACACTAAAAATGTTTCGTTTTTGCTTAAAAAGTAAAGAACAAAACAAGACCGAAGTTTCTAGTAGAAAAATTAAAAAATTAAAAAATCAGTTGTTGCTTTTTTTTAACGGTAAAGTTGAAAAGTGTTCCGATTAACCCCATTTTACGGTATTTATTTAAACTAATAAAAAAGACATTTTAAACTCATTTTTATGGAAAATTAAGAATTGAAAACATCAAGCCTAAAATTAATTTGCATCATAATCACCGTATGATTGTTATCAATATTTGGATTAACAAATAATACACATAAATAAATTTGCCTGCATAGACAGACACAAAGATATTGAACGGTCATGGATTTAATGTAATAAAGATTTGGGTTAACAAATAGTACGCACAAAGAAATCTGCCTGCAAGGGTATATACACAATGATATTGAACGGTTCTGGTTTTAATCTAATAAAGTTTTGGATTAACAAATAATACATACAAATAATTGTGCCTGTATGGGCATATAACAATGATATTGAACGGTTTTGATTTTAATCTTGTAAATATTTTTTACTTCATTTTTCGTTAAGGGGGCTCAGGGGTTGAAAGCTTTTCAAAAAGTCAATTTTTATTATGATCTATTTTGATTATTCAATTAATTCTTAAATCAATGCAAAAAAAAAAAAAAAAAAAAAAAAAAAAAAAAACGCATAAAAATATTTGCATTTTTAACGGTGTTTTAAGCATTTATGAATGAACACTTTCATAGCCGCAACCATATAGTTTCAACTTTAAGTCGCATTTTCTCAAAACTTGACTTTTGACAATTAACACCAAGATTAAAAAAAAGTTATTTGATGGAATGGCTTATTGTTTTACATGCATATACATTATTATCTATAGAATGAATTAATTTATTTTAGATAGTTTAATATTTTGAGTATTTTTAATGAAAAAAAAGTTGTATTTTTTAGCGTTTTTTTTTTTATTTTCAAATTTTAGAGTTTTTTAATAATTTTTTTTTGAGTGATAGTTATATCCTTAATTTATTCTATAGAGTAAAGTTTCCGGATCATTTTAAAGCAAAAATTAGGTTTTTATGTCAATTCAACGTTAAGATATCTTGGTGTTGGTGATATCACACATATTTTTTTTTTCGAAAATTGTGCTACATATTTTGCTACATTTATTATTATATTACATTGAAGTACTTTATGTTATAATTTTATAAGACTACAAACATACCTTTAAAATATTATAAAGTTTAAATTAATTACACTGAATACTTCTGTTTTTATAGGGACTCGAAGCGAGAGCTCTGTTTATATGTTTTGCCGTATCGATCAACCCCCGAGTCCCCTTAAAATTTCCTACAAATGATTTATGGAACACACACACAGATGGGGATCGGTAAAAAAATGATAAAACAGAAAAATAATTTACTACACCTGGAAAAATTATTTAAAATACAAACTGAAATGTTACAAGTGTTCGTAGTCAAACAACATTATATGTGTTTATTCTCAAAACAAACTAAAAAAAAAACTATTTTAAACTAAAACAGAAAACTATTTAATAAATTCCAAATACTAAAACAAAATCTTAAAAGTTTACTGAAAGTAAAAGTATATTTTTGTAACTTTCAAAATATAAAAGAAATAAAATAATTGAAAAGAAATTTCAAGTTCCCCATAATTTAAAATAGATACTTGCAAAACAACACAAAGAAATATTTTTTCAATAAAAAATTTAAATAGATGCAGCAACTATCAACATGTATAATACAAAATAATAATAAATTTTTCTATGGTTTAAGTTTAAATTCATAAAATATCCCACAAGCTACAAGTCAATTAAAATCAATTTTCAGATTCGTTAAAATCGTCTGCTTTTGTCGAGGAAATGCGCTGCTCGCCAAATCTCCCGTCGCTTTCAGCTTTTCACGCCAATTATTCCAAAGCATTTTATTTTTTACATATCTCCTATTGTAATTCCGCCGCTAAATTTGGCTGATCCTTTATTATCTACATGAGTAGTTTAATTCGTATTTTTTTTTTCAAAAAATTCCGAATATGTCCAGTATGGAGACTTTCTTTGTTAGTACCATTATTACACGTCAGAACCTAGCTAAAATTTATTTTAAACTATTACACTCTTACAACTACTGAAATCACATTATTAGAAACTTCAACTTCAATTTTGTTTTTGTTTCATATTTTGTTTTTGTTTCATTGTACATTTGTACATGCAGGAGGCGGTAGCTAAACATAAATGTCTAAGACAATTCATATTTAAAAATTGTGTCTGTCTAATATTAAGCTGCTCTTTTTAACTTGCAATGGCTGATTTGCTAAAATTATATATTTTATAATATTGTATATTATACAGGATGGCGAGAAATAAAACACCAGATACGTAGACCTCTCTATATATCAAACTATTCTATAAAAGAAATGTGCGTGATTTATTCAAGACAATGGAAAATATAATATTCGAATAAAAGGAGATATCCAAATCACCGATGGATGGTACTATATAATTCGTCATACGCTTTGTACAATTTGCTGAATCGATACTTCTGTACACTATTTACTAATGTTCATAACAAGCAAGTGACAAGCTTCTTATCAACGCAAGAGACACTGATCCATATTATTTCGATCTTGAAGATGTAAAATCTGTAGGCTTTGGGCAGCATTTTCAATTTCCGATCTTAATTGGTCGACTGAGATGATTTTTAAAAGCAGAGTGATATATATTTATTTAGGTATGTTACATAAGAGACATCCTGTTTAAACAATTGTTTAAAGTATCCCCACTTATTAGGACCTAGTAAAAATACACCAGGATGTTGGAAACGCACTTCTGATCGATTAATTTGTCATTATTTAAACTTTTCTGAAGAAATAATATTAAATCTTCAATAATAGTAATAATAAAATATATTTATGGGTTTCTTTCATTTCGCCGATGTCGGATAGTCTGTCGTTTTGGGCTGCACCAAAGGTTGGTGGCTAACAAAAGATATTCCACTGTGATCTGCCTTTGTATTCTTGCAAACAACTAAATGTGCGAAGTGTTAGCCTTGATGTCGTTGAGGTAGCTTAGGCGTATAGAGTCAGCAGAGACCAGAGTCAGCATTGTCACATAATGTTACTGACTCTGGTTACCAGGCTTGTACGCCTTTTAATTAATTCAAAATTTTGAATTTGTCTTTTTACTGTTCAATTTCTCTATTAAAAATTTCAATGAAGAGGTATTGATTGTAATCAAACATTTAATAAACTAACAAAACCTCTCACACTCTTTTTATTTTTCGTAATTTAGCATTTTAGTTGCGGAAATTTATCGAGGTGAATATTTTTGTATGAATTTCTTTCAGGACTAATGTATTGGATCAAAATATTTCATAAAAGCAAGGCAAAACTAAAATTGCTACTAAGGCTTCATGGCGTAACTGCGCTCAGGGTAATAACTCCTAGTAATAATATTAAAGATAATTATAAAAAAATCAGGTAGATGGCACCTATAGGTTCTGCATAAAAGAGCTCTAAATCATCTAAATCACAAATATCTAATAAAAAGTAATTTATTCCATTTCTAAATCTAGAAGAAGCACGTAAAAGTTCCCACTCGATGTAAATTAACGAGATAAGTTCTTTGATCTAGAGGCTGTCTATTTATTAGGAAGTACTTTGTTTACTACTTTAATTTGTAGTGTATTAATGTACTTTCAAAATGTTGTGGTATAATTTGAATGTGTTCCTGAAGCAGACTGTAGTTTAAAATGTATTGCACAATAAGTGTACTGGGATATTAACATCATCCTCTAGCGGAATCACTAAAGCTGCTTCTTTTCAGAACCGGAATTACATTCGAAGATATTTTATTTTTTATTTCATGCACGAGGGAGCATTACTGTCATTGTTTAAAACCAAAGAGAATAAACAGAAATTTTTATGTCCTAGGTATGCTGCTATTTTTTTCTCCATACTTGACAATTGTAGAACTTTAGAATTTGTATCTTTAGAATTGCAAAATTTACGTGCCATTATTCTGTCTTATTTTATAGCTTTGTTTATATGCTGTTATTTCAAGTATAGGTGGATAATAATGAAAAACAGCATTGGTGAAAAATTCAAGCCAATTCATTTTATGAATACATAACTGCTAAAATATTCTTTCTTGTATACATATTCAATAAGGTATTGTGTAAAACCCTACATTTTTTTAAAACAATTTCTAAAAATAAGCCTTAAAAACTGGTAGAACCTTAACATGGCGTTACTCCCTCTGAATATCTTACAACAGCATGAAATTGATAGAACATTGACTGAAAACAAATTTTGACTGAAATAAATAGAGTTTTTCAGGATGAAAAAAAAGTAACTTTTTTGTCATCCAAAATATTCCTACATGGTGATAATGATTTTTTTTTTTATTAAGCGGAATGCATAAATTAAAAATAAAAACACATTATGAAAAACCTGCATCATCAATAAAGACTATTATTGAATTTTATACAACAAATTAAAGTTGGAAAGGCATACATATGACAGAAACGTTCTTTCTGTGATACCGATATTTTATCAGATTGTATTTCTCTTCCTTTATTAAAACTAAAATCATTTCTACTGCACAAACTTTTCAACGATTAAGACTTTATATATCATAAAAATTATTTTTTTAAACATTCTTTCTATAGAACCACCGTTTTTTGCCTTAAATCCTAAATGATTAATTCATCCCTTGCCTGTGTATTAATTAGATGTGATCACTGTTGAAACAAGGGATTATCTATCTTTCCCTGGAAACAAACTACTTAATTTGTGTGTTAAACGAACTTTTTATCATTAATTACTTAAAACAAGTAAAGATATTTTTTTTCTTATTAACATGTTAAAAAGACAGCGACTATTTTGTAATCATAAAAGGCTTCAAACTAAGATTTTTTTTTGAAAAATAATTATTTCCAGATAGTTTAAAATGTATTATTCCATATCTAAAGTAATATTTTTGGAAAGACGTTACAACTTTTTTATAAGTTATGATGCAGTTATTTTTAATTTTATTTTGCCATTTATTAAGATAAGCTATTAGATAATTTTATACGCTAATTCTGATCCCATTTATATTTAGGGTCATTTTACATAGTAACCAGTTCAAAGTAAAAGTGTAACTAAAGTATACGGAAAAAGCAACATGTATACACAGAACTACAAATAATACTGTTTTTGACAAATTCCAGGTGTCTGATTCAATGCTGACCCTGAATCGTTTAGGACTTTATTGATATTTAAAACATTATACCATTATAAAATAAGCAACCGTATTATTTTTAGCGTCTTAATGATATTTTTATAATAAAAAACACTTTAAAAAATTATATTTATTGCAACTAAAAAATAACATTTTATAATCACCTAATAATAGCAAATATAGAAACCTTTACATTAAGTCCATATTAGTAAAAAATATCAATAGAAAACCAAAGAGTTTATTTATACATGTTTTAACATCAAAATTAAGTATTTTAAATAGTAAATTATCCCCCCTCCCACACTTAATAATGCCTGCTCCATAAAAATTAAAATATCGCTCAAGTTCTTTTTATTGAAAAATGTTAGCAGAAAATAATGTTTTAAATTTTCTCTTTATAAGTAATTGTTTATTATGTTGGGGTTATTTCTGTTTCTTAGATACAGACCTTCGTCTATCCATTGTTAAACTTTGCAACAAAATGTATTGCCTAAATTTGCTAAAGTTTTTTTTTTATGAGACCCTGCCTTCCAGAATGTTATTTGAGTCAAACTTTGATAAAATAATCTGCTATAATAAAATTCTGTGAAATATGTTGTTGGAAAATCTTCCCTTTACTGAATTATGATCTGTTGTTCTTATACCTTTAATATAAAAAAAAAATAGTAAACTGTCTTAAGAGAAAAAAAAAAAAAGAACCAAGATTATTTCTAAGGAATTTTAGATGGCAGATTAGGTTTATATTAAAATATTCTTAATGTCTGGATAAATAATGTAAAAATTTTGCAGAATTAATATCTGTGGAATATCTGCAGAAAAATGTCTTTATTTTAAAATTTTCAAGTGTTTTAAAAACATATACAAATATTTTAAAGCTAAATCAAATTTGAAAAAACATTCAAAAGTTCTGGGGCATTTTAAAGACAAAATTGAATCTTCAAAATGCGTGTAAAAATTCTTATAAAATTCTACAGATATTTTATAGGTAAATCAAATCGTCAAAATGTGTATGAAACTTTTTAAAATAAAGCTAAATCTGAAAAAAATATTCAGATTTCTGTCGCATTTCTGAAAAAAATGGCGATTTTCCCAGATTCTTTTCAATAAGAGAATGAAGCAATGCTAGAGAATGTTGTGAATGTCAGAGAAACTAGCGTTCTGTAGTTAGAAATGTTTTGCAGGTTGAAATGTCGTTTTATGTAACTACATTACACAGGTACGAAAATCATCTAAGTTTTAAGATACATATTTGTTTTCTCTGAGATATCAAAGTCAATGTTGAGTTATAAATAGTTCACAAGCAATAAAAACCAAGAAGATATTTTATTTGCAATTTCAAAGTATCAATACAAATACCGACCTACACATAAACAAATTCAATTAAAGAAGACATGATTAGGTACATAATTTTAATATCCATAAGATAATTATTATTTTAAAATACCACATTTCGAAAAGGGATATTCCAACATAATATATAACCTATGCGGCTGGCGTTGCTTGGTATGAAATTCAAAAATTAAAGGTAAATCAAATCGTCAAAATGTATATAAAACTTTTTTTAAATAAAGCTTAAATCTGAAAAAAATATTCAGATTTCTGTAGCATTTCTGAAAAAAAATGGTGATTTTCTCTGATTCTTTTCAATAAGAGAATGAAGCAATGCTAGAGAATGTTGTGGATGTCAGAGAAACTAGCGTGCTGTAGTTAGAAATGTTCTGCAGGTTGAAATGTCGTCTTATGTAACTATATTACACGGGTACGAAAATCATCTAAGTTTTAAGAAACATATTTGTTTTCTCTGAAATATCAAAGTCAATGTTGATTTATAAATAGTTCACAAGCAATAAAAACCAAGAAGATATTTTATTTGCAATTTAAAAGTATCAATATAAATACCGACTTGCACATATACAAATTCAATTAAAGAAGACATGATTAGGTACATAATTTTAATATCCATGAGATAATTATTATTTTTGAAATACCACATTTCGAAAAGGGATATTCCAACATAATACATAACCTATGCGGCTGGCGTTGCTTAGTATAAAATTTAAAAATTAAAAATTTGTCCTCATGAAAATGTCATTTTCATGCTCTCTAACTCTGGTTAATGATTCTAGACGGGAGGAAAAAACGTCTTAAAGCAATCATTAATATTTTTGTTTTTTCTTGTCCGCAGTGCTATAGCAGCAGAAAAAAAAGTCCCATTTGAGTATTTATAACCATTGCAGCAATTACCACTTTTTTAAGAAACCTTATATGAAAATCGTAAATTGATTTATAGTTCTTTTAATCTCTTTATATGTTAAAAGTTGTTATGTTATATTAAGTGATTTCTATTTTATTTCATTATTCCTACATAAATACTAAATTTCGAATCTATAGGGAATGTATATTTCACCAATTTACGAAAAAAATATTAAGTAATCTTTCCCTTTTTGATCTTTTACGAAACCACATTCACTGATTTCAGTTCCATGGCATCATTTACAAAGGGAATTTTTGGTGTTGCTCGTACATAGTATCGAGACCTGCTGCATTTTGTAGCCCTATATATTAAGTTTGGAGAACGGGTAAAAAGTCTCTGTTAAAACTATATTATGTATATTTTTTATACTTTATTTTTTAATTGCCTTTTTATTTCTTTATCTCACGCCAAAAGTGTGTTTCGCTAAATATGGCGCTATAAAAATTTCGCTTGGATTGTTCTAGGGCTGTGACATTAGGTTACGGTTGCTAAAATCTCTACTTTTGAAAATAATCCAACTTTTTCATCGAAAAAAATGTAATTATATTGTTGTGATTTTTCTAAACAAAATTCGTAGGTTCTTGGAGAATTTTTTTTTTTCAGTACATTATTACTAACTAATTATATATATATATAAATATATATAAATACTTTTATAAATACATCCAAAATATATATATAAAACGTGCAAAAATTTGAAAATTTTTGCGGATTTTTTAGAAAGGATTTTCTTTTTTAGGATGATGGATCTTTTTCTGATACAATTGTAAAAAATTCATACTGACACCCAAGGAATTTTGTAAAATATTTTTCTCGAATTTGAAAGATGAATTACTTGGCATATGATTTAAATGTAAATAATGAATAAATCATGACTTCAGATTGTTCTCTGTCTTTAAAAAATAATGTAGTCTGATAAAAACTAAAACGCTTATTTTGATATCCTTCTGTTTTCAGCATCCAAATATTGTTCTTACTTCAAAATGAATTCAGATATATTGTAAGGATATATCAAACTTTAAAAGATTCCCATTACATGTGCAATACTTAACGGCTTTTGAAAGTGTACTTTTAGAAGTGATTCTTTATTTTTCAGTATATGAAACATGACAAATGAACTTATTTACAAAAAATAAGAGATGTTTTTATGCATGCATTTTTAACAAAACGTTTTAGCAGAAAATATCTTTTTGAATAGGCGTTATGATTTCTAATCCAGAATATAAAAAGAAACACTGTACAGCGTTACAGAACAGTAAAAAAGAAAAAAAGCATTGCCATTTAAATATTTTTAAAACTAAGCGGATGTTTTCGGACTGCATGGTTTGTATTTTTCTTCGCGTAAATAAATAGATAAATATAAATATAAATATACTCGTAGAATGCAAAAATGTGAAACATGAAAAACTTAAGAAAAATTCTACGTTTTTTGTTAGTCTAATTTATTTTTACAATAAATATACATTTCTAATCATCTACTTATATGCATAAAATACAAACGGAAATTTCGCTTTGTCCGTTTACTCCGCCGCGCACAATTCTAATGAAGAAATGTTGATGGAACTTGCACTGTTAGATAGATGTTTGTTTATGGAAGGTTTTCGTATACAATACATCGTTCTACGTAGATTAGTTAAAGAATTAGATTAAAAATTCTGTTATTTTGGATAAAAATGTTACCATTGCCATACATTTTTTATCTTAGCAACTCGACGATATATCTTTTTGTTAAAGAATTGAAACGTGTATATCTATCTTTTAAAAATTAAAATGTACAGACAGCTTGAAAAATGAAATAAAAATTCTCTTACTTATTTTATTTAAAGTACAAAAAATGCAGTTTTATTAAGAAAAAATAGTGTTAAACAAAAAATATTCAATTTAAAAAACAGAGGAATATCTGAATGGATTAAAAAATGTATTTATTCTCAAAGTCGTTCCATTGGAAATATATCTTGTAATTTTTTATTTTATTTTATTTTATTTTATTTGGCTATATTTGGTACTTGCAAAAGAAAAACAAATCAAAAATTTTATTTAAACAAAGTTGCGTTTTTTAAAGCATGTCAAGGTTTA
The DNA here is from genome assembly GCA_964019185.1 of Maratus speculifer. Lineage (NCBI taxonomy): Eukaryota > Metazoa > Arthropoda > Arachnida > Araneae > Salticidae > Maratus > Maratus speculifer. The sequence goes on along the minus strand of OZ025291.1, from coordinate 100,148,341 downwards.
TATAAATGTTTTAGGATATTATATATTAGGATATACCATGAATATGTTAGGATTTTTATTTTACTTTTGTCACCAAACAATTTGAATTTTTAAGCCAAAAAAAACATGATGTTTACAATAGTGGAAATTTTTCAAGTGTACGACAGCTGTTTTGAGTAATTTGCTATATTCAAAATGTAAGTTATATAAAAGCAGTTAACATTATAAAAATAGAGTCAGATGTTTAAATTTTAGTGTACACGCCGTCGAGCCCCCCTCCCATCCAAACACACATATATTGCAAAATAATTTAAAAGCCGATTTGTTTTGTCTGTCCAAACTTGTATACATATAAAATACAAATGAAAAATTTCGTTTCAGCTGCTTGTACCTCGAAATCGGCTGAGAGGATTTTGATAGTTTTGTGCATATTGTGTTTTGAAGATATAAATATTTTTTTATGGTAGTATATATTTTTTATGGTATTTTTCAGTATATAATCTAAAAATCTCCGTTGATTATTTATAGAATTGCAGTGAAAATTTTTATTAGATGAAAGCGATAATAGAAGTTTAGCCTTTTTAAGAATCTGGGAAATGGATTTCAGAGAAACTTACATTATTTATTAGACATTTTTCAGTGGAAGGTTTTATTGTATAACATACTAGCATACTTCGCCTGCTACGCTGGTTTGAATCTCTAAACGAAACTTGAATCAAATGAAATGTATCAGTGAATTTGACTTTATGATTAACAGCAATATGATAATATATGATTAATAGGATTTTTGCCTCAAATGTTCTTTCTCAATAATGAAACTTTATGAATGCCATTGTGATATTTTACTTTTTAATGTGTTGTCAACATTTCAGCTGTCCATATCTTTTCTTTGATCAATCACAGTAGGATTTGGTAAATAATGATTTTAAAATACAGAGGGGTTTAAAAATCTAGACAACATCGGGCAGTTTCTCACCATTAAATATTATTAGTAATCTTGCAAAAGAAATAAAAAAATACTAGACGAAAAATAACGAATAAAATTATGTGGTGGCAGACTGCCCGATTTTTACACCCCTGCATTACAGAATGAGGTATAATAAAACAAACACTGAAAATTTATTTTATTTCTAATGCAAACAAACTAATTAATGGAATCAATCCAGCAAATATTTTTATAAATGTTAATTTTTCAGATTGGGGTACATTTGGTTGAAGAACTTCTATACTTATTTCTATAGCTAATCGACGTACAGATATTTTGTAAAAGCATTTTTTTGTGTGTGTCTGATCTGATCCATAAAAAATCCATCGAAAATCGGAATTCAAAAATTTTCAAGAATGTTCAAAAAGTATTTTATTCCAGTAATGATAGAAGGAAGTAAACATGGCAATTGAGGGGAAATCCCTTATTATCCAACTCTGAGTGCATTTGGATTTTAGCTGTATATAATCTTGTTATATTTCTGATATTTTAAGATATTTGACTGGTATTTTATGCGATTTGATCTGTATATCTGACTATTACATTATTTAAAGGAGCTTTTATTATCTTTCTCGCATCGACAATTAAATATTATTTTACACAGAAATGGAAATGCCATCAAATATTCAATATCTTTATAATTAATTCATTTATAAAATAATGTTTCTACTATAATTTTTCAAGTTTCATAAATGCATGCGAAAATATCTTAAAACATTTTAAATAAACATTAATTTATGCAATATTCTTATGCAAAAGAACGCAATGTTTTACAATAAACATTTTAATCATGTATTGTAGTTACAGAGAATTTTGATCAAATTGAATTTAGAATTCACGTTAATTCAAATTACAATTTTTTCTGAAATGGTTGCTATTACTTATTCAGTCAAAGATGTTTTTTATATAACAAAAATTCAGATATATTTGTGAAGCATTAATGATGCATCTGAAATTGAAAATGTCGAAAGATTTTTGTAATTATTGTAGCTTGACTTTTCTTAAGATAAAGAAAATAATACAAAAATATGTATATTGATCAAAATATTTATTTACATGTATTTTTCAAATTCTGTTTGATGCAAAAAATAGCACTAAAAGAAATATCATATTTTTTATGTGTTATGCATACTTTATTTGTCATTCAATTTTGCTTATATCATGAATGTCGTCAGCGTGTACCTTCTGCACATTTAAAATCGTTTTTTCAAATTTGATATAAACTACGTATTACGTGTCACAAAAATTCTTTCAAGTGGATTTAAAATTATACTTCAGTACCACTAACAGTTTTTGTTTTGAAGCGAGTCATTTCATTTTTTATGGAATGGGAAAATATTCGTTGCTCATTTTTTATTAACAGATTTAATCTAACTAATTAAATTATAGAAATATTTTTTTTGTATTCTTAGAATGTATGCTAGCTTTATATGCCACAAAATATTTATTTATTTATACCTAAATAGATCAAGATATTAAGATCACTAGAATTAGATATAGACCTTAATTGCTCTATCCGGTAAGTTCCACAACATGCTGTGATTCACTAAAGAAACTTCCAATCTTTAGACTGAAGGTATATGCGAACTAGGAAAAATATATATTTGCAATAACACATAAAAAAACTATCTATTGGAGCACAATGCTTCAATGCTTCATCGCAACAGGTTGTGCTGGATTGAGATAAGAGATAAAAATATATTGATGCATTAAAAAAAAATGGATAATAGTATCATGATCCTGCACCCCACCATCCTGTTGGTATGTCCATCGAAGACCTGCTCTGGCGATACATGGGTACTAGGATTGTTATGGGCTCGACAGAGATTCTAATAAGACAATGAGTGAATCCCAAGAATGCAGATGCAGCACAGCTAGGAAGTAAGATTAGTCAGTTCCACAGGAAGCGAAAAATCTCTAATAAACGGTGGATTAGTCTTGGACAGCATAAGGGCAGTTTGTTTTTGAGAAAGTTCTGCTCGGGGGGGGGGGATTGATGCTTAAGATGCCAGGACTGTTGATGCGCAGAAGAAATAGCCCCACACTTGCAGATGTCTTTGATGTAGATGCGTTTGAAATATTTTAGGTATGTCCAGAATAGTTCATGACTGAAGAGAAAAGCTGTTATGAGAGATGAGAAAATTAAAAGATTACCAGATTACATTTTGAGATTAGGGAGTTGTGTCCTTGCTTTTACTTGAGGTATCCTATTGATAGTCTGAAAGCATGTTCGATTAATAAAAAGTGGCGAACATAGAATGAGATAACAGGAAAGACAAGATCTATGTTTGGATGTGAGATGGCCTACTTGGTCAGTGTGTCAGCAAACTGATTGCCAGCAGTGCCGATGAGTGCGGTGACATGGCATAGAGTTTTTACTTTCTTCTATTTTCAAAAGAAAAAAAGTATTGTAATCGAAATAGTTTTCAACTTCTTTAAACGTTTTAGGGATCAGAAATTCTAAAAGACATGTTTTTACAAAATGTCTATCTGCCCTTGTGTCTGTCTGTCGTATTTCGCCATTCTACCAGCAAAAAGTGTATGAAGATTGAAGATATGAATAGAATTGAACCAAACTTTTTGTGAATGTTTGTATTTGGCTTTAGCAAGCAGGTTCTGCTTCACTTTTAAATATTCCACCGGAAGGGGCACCACAATATCAATTTTCGTGTCATTTTCATTGTTTTGCGTACTTACTAAAAGTATAAGACGTTATGCATCGAATTGGATCCATTTTTTGTGTAAGTGTTTGTTTATAGCTAGATCATAGGTTCCCAACCTTTTCTGGACCACCGCCCCCCTTTACAAGAAAAAAATATTCCAACGCCCCTCTCCTCTTCCGTGAAAATCAATTATAAAAAATATGAAATATTATTATAATTATCTATACTGAATTTCATTTTTTTTAATTATAACCACTTCACCCGTTACAGGTATGGGGAAACAGTGCTTTTATCCCCGACTTATCTCGTTGAAAACGTTGAAGTGATTAAGAATCACACCTTAGAATTTAATTAAAACGACAATCAAATGTTGTAATTTTTTTAAATACTTACAAATAAACGAAGGATCAGTAAAAAATAAAATAAGATGAATGCGGTTTGATAAACCTGATGATGATAAACTTTTAGCAATTTTTTAACACTGGGTTCCGGTTTTGTTAAAATCAGTCGCAAATTGCCACGCTCAGTCATGTGCAGTCTGTTCCTTTTCTTAGACAGTAAATTAGCTACTTCCCTGAAACCATGCTCAGCCAAATATGTTGAAGGAAAACTTTTTGGAAATAAAAAATTTCTGTACTCTTTCTCACAATTCAGAGTAGAGATCTTGTAAGTACTGATATTTGTAGCCAGAACTCTTGATAACCATTACGTTAGTTGAGAGTTCTACGAATTCCTCCGTTAAATTTAATGATTTTTCTGTATCTACATTTGCAAAATAACAGCCAGCTATTCATGCTTGAAATGCCAGAATATTCATGCTTGAAATATACTAGAGTCGCTCCGGAAATTCAGCATGAAGATGCCCAAATGTTAGCAGAATGCAGTTAAATATTCTTGTTTTGCAGAAACTCCTAAAAATGGAGGAAGGTGCTTGTATTTACTTCTACTTACATTTCGTTTGAACAGAAGTTTGTTAGAGAAGCAGCTATGACTTTTTTTGTTTTAATTAAATTGACTTCATTAAGTATTCTTAATAGAGAAGATTGGGGATAAAAATGGCATCTTGACTTTATCTAAAAATATAAAATTAGAGATGTCTACCTGCCTGACCGCGGATAACGCCGATATTATAATACCTAAGTCTCTGAAGTTTTTATCATGAGTGGATGCTAACACCGGAAAGTGCCCTTCGCAGTTGGATTTTTAAATTTCGATTTAGATTTTTTTAAACATAAAAACTCACTGGATAAGAGGATATTTGCAGCTTTCCACCAATCCAAGGCAACGAAGCAGCCAGGTTAGAGGTTGTTTGCAGCTCGCCACCAATCCGCGACAACGAAGCAACCAGCCAATGAGAGCAGTCGGTAAACATGGGATTTAACGACTGCATTTCATGGCTGAATTATAGCATTAAATGCACGAGTATTTGTGAAATTTTTCTGTTTTGGTGATTTTATTTTCCCTGATTGATTTAAATTAGATCTTCAAAATCCATCCATGGCACTATCCCAAAAGAGTAGTAAATTAGGTAATTATTCCTTTTATGTTTTCCTAGGGTTTGTTCAGATGTACAGCGCACGTCGTGCGCATGCTCAGAAGATATTTATATGGAGTAGGTCTCATTGAAGAAAAGAATTTTAAAATAATTCAATTACAGCATTATTTTTGTGGTTCAAAACAGCTAAAATTAACGACGATATTTCTTTATCCTTCCAAAACATGTTATTCGTAACATACGTCGTTTCATACCTATGTTTACTAAAATAAAATTTAAAATATTCTTCAGATAAAATTTTTTTCTATTTTCGTATGGATGGAGATTTTAAATATTCGCAATTGTTTGAAAACATCTATGGTCCCATGCAACGCCGGATGAATCAGCTAGTAAGCTTATAAAATAATGAAATTAAAAAGTATCATTCTCATATTTATGCCTGACTAATTCTGTCAAAACCTTGGCTTTGATACTAGTAAAACCTCTTATCCCCAAGTGCAGCAATCAAAAAATCTGCACGCATTTACAAAAATTGGGAAAAATGTCCCTTTAAACTCTACTGTAGGGAAAGGGACAGCTTGCGGAGTTGAAAAAGACACACATAAATAAAACGCCTTTATGAACATTTTGTCTTTCTTTTTGCGATTATATTATTCCAAAATAAAAGATAACAACACACGAATAAAAATAAAATATATTGCAACATATGATAAAACAAAAACAAGTGTCTCATCAACAGTTTTGGATTTAGGTAACTCCTTTAAAATGTATTAATAGGGTGGGAAGTGATCAAGGAAAAACACAGTCAAAAAAAGAGGAGCTACCAGAGGAGTATTTTCCTATAGAAAATACTTCCAATAATATAAAGGGATTAAAGAACGAGATTTTCTCTTTAATAAATTACTAGTATTTTATGCATTCTTTGACTGTGGTTTCCCCGGTCCCTTTTAACTCCCTTAATTATTGTCCCTTTTAGCCCCATACCCACTTGGCGAAATTAAAAATGTATTCAGGCATGACAGTATTTTAGCGAACAAAATATACTGGAATTTACATAAAGTGCATACTTTGCGCTGCTAAATAAATACATATTATAATATTAAACTCAATATTAATTTTTTAGAGAAAACACAAAAGCAAAATCAAAAATACCTTGTTTTCAGCACTTACAACTCTACAATTCCGGACGTTAGCTATAAGGATCATTAAGACAGATTAAGTGTCGGCATCAATTGAGCCAATGTTGATGGTATATTTTATTTTCTTCCTGAAATCTTAAGTATCCCTTTCATCCCCAGTTTCCCTTAGGTCTGTTAAATAAGCTATGTCACTTTTGGATGTAATCCGGTTTTCGCTCTATTTTTCGTCTATGTTTTCAAAGAAGTCAAGTATAGAATCCAAATAGATTGAAACACGATTCAAACAAATATCGACTGTGAACCAATGAACTTCTGTGGACAACAGCAATTGATTGTAATCTTCATCATTTCCACTACAAAGTTAAAAAAAAGTAATCTGTCTGTTATGCAGTGTAACACTTATAATTTTATCGGTAACCTGTAACATATGCGTCCATTAAACTATTTTGTAACCTATGTCTGACAATGAATAATGTACATCGAGTACAAGTGATACTTGCTTGTTTCAAATGTACCCTTATGATGCTCCGTAATTGCTGGAGAACCATCAGTTCAGTGGAAAATTTTTTTCACATTCATAAAAGAAATTAGATTTTTGGGACCCAGCTGTAGGTTCAATTGTATAGATTTTCATTCAAAGGTATATTTTGAGTTTTTATCATGGTCCAAAAGACACCCGTCGAAGTAAGCTAATTTTACTACGCATATCTTAAATTGCTAGGTACGCCACGGCAACGCCCCCTTTGACTGTCTTAACGCCCCCCACTTGCCTCTGGACCCGCCAGCGCCCACTGGGGGGCGGTATCGCCCCCGTTGGGAACCTATGAGCTAGATGGTCCTCTCTGAATTTGAAAAAAATATGCCGAAAGAAGGCGTTGTAATAGCAATTTTTGTGCCATTTTCAAAATGTATTACGTAAAAGTGTATGAAGTTATGCATAGAATTGAACCCAATTTTTTGTGTAGGTGTTTGGCTATGGTTAGTAGGTCCGCCCAGAATTTGAAAAAATTCCGCTGGAAATTGGCGCTATAATCCTGATGTCTGTGCCATTTTCATTATTTTACCATAAAAAAAATATTTGAAGTTATGCATAGAACTGAAGTAAAATTTCTGTGTATGATTATTTTTGGGTCTGGCAAGTAGGTCCTCCCTGAATTTGAAAGATATCTGCCTAACATTCTATTGTGCATCGGCTCGTGCAGGGAGGTAATCCCGCTTTACTCCAATTAATTGGCTGAAGCAGATATTTAAGGTGAAAATCAAAGTTCGTATAGTATTGAATTACTATTATTAAAGCGTCACATGCGTCAAATATTTTTTTAAATATTAAAATGTACGTATGAGATAGAGGAAACTTTTGCTATTGGCACATCCATTTAGTTTAAATTATTTTTTTGAGCAGTAGATGTTTTGTAGTCCTATAAGCGGAGGTTTCTGATAAACTGGAAAAGCTGTCACTGAAAAGGTGGTAGAGTAAATAAGTAGATGTGTTGAGTATTGAAATCAGTTTTCCCAAACTTAAAGAAATTTTCCAAATCCTTTTAAGACATTCTGTGAATTTTCGCGCTTTTCATTTCAAATGATATATCATGAGATTTCATTTTTAAAATGATAGCTCAGATATCTTGCGAATGAAACGTTTAACAAAAATTGCAAAATCGTAAAAATTTCGAAACGTTTCTTATTAGTATTCACCTACAATTCAAACTATGTTTTTATTCATGTTAGTCAATAATATGTAATTATAATCAATCTATAATAAGTTAATGGAATTGTTATGTAATTGTAATCAATCAATAATAAAACTGTTTTAGACCTTTAAGAAAATTTAGTTAAATAGACAAATAAAAATACTTTAATGTCAATAAATACTTTTTTCCTGGGACAAGGTCATGATAAATAATAGCTTCGCACCCTTTCTCTTTAGTAACACCTTTAGAATACAAATGCATTTTTAATTATTAGTTACTTTACAGCTTACATAAAATGATTTTCAGAATTTTGTAAAATTTAATTGTTTGAAATGATTTACAAATTAGTAAAAATGATATTAACATGTAATATTTTATCCCTTAATGAGCTAAGAATTTTTTAAACATATTATGGAGACTTTTGGGGGAATTTTTAAACACATCTGTGAAAAAATATTTTTCAAAAACCTATAATACAAAAGAACAAAGATATCAAGCTTTATGATATATGTTCCACCGTAACATGCAATAAATGACTATCAATAACATGAAAATAACAGCATATTTGTAAACGAAAAATAGCCTAAGGCAAAATTTCTTTATTCTACCCGAGTGAAAAGATGAAAAATAATACTTGTTCGGTTATGTTTAACTTTGTAATTTTTTTTTCAGAATTTTTTTAAATCGGTTTTTGTTTTGAACGATTTTGTTTCTGAAAGATAAAGATTTTTCAATGCAATAATTTTTTTCTCTAAATTACATGTTATACCTGTAATGCAAAAATTTATCGCGTTGACCTTGCGTCAAAATTATCTTAGGTTTGAAATAAGATTTTATCATTAATAAATAATACTTAAAATTTTTAATAATTAAGACGATTCTATTACATTAAAAATATACTTTATTTCTGTTAAATGTTTATAAAGTGTTGTAACGTTACATGCATGCTGAGTGTCATTTGTAACGTTAGGTTGGTCGTGGTGCAGGTTAAATGTAGACATACTCAGTGATTAAGATAAAACAACAACGTTTATTGAAACGATAAAGGCTGAAGGGAAGTGGAGCAAGTCTTGATTTTACACAACTGAGAAGACTATGAAAAAACCAAACACATACTCACAAGCTTCGGCCTAGCTCAGTCGGGGCACCTACTAATACCTTCCGCTATCTCTTGGCTGATCTGCTAGGTAAAGCTTAATTAAACAGCCCGTGGCTGTGGGTAATCCTTTATTCACAAACAATCCAAATGAAACTAAGAGGTTCCTTACCCCGGCCAATTCTCAAGTCAACTGTCGGGACTCCTTTCCACTCACTGGAGGCTTCGTTGCTACTTTTCAATCGGCTAGCACTTCGCTGAACGCTAATTCACTTCGCTTGTCTAATACTAGAGATCCTCACTCGGTGGCTAATGCCACAGACGCTCGCTGGCTAATGCCAGAGACACCTCATTCACTCAAACCCAAGCTTTTATATGCTGCAAACTGAGATACTTCACATTAACATATTACTAATAACCGCAAGCTAACTGTAAAATCCGAAAGAGCACACACACTCTAGAAAGTTAAAGTAAAAGAGAGGATAGATGTCGCTTTTACGCTTACACATGTTAACTTATTGACGTCACGATCTCAGAAACACTAGAGTGCCTTTATGGAAAGGTCACTCCCTCACAACCCCCCCTCGGATTCTACAGAGAAAAAGGGCTGGGCCAAATGCATGCCCAGAACTTTTTCTTGTTATAAATTTCGAGCCGTAATAAACACAGTGATGGGTGAAATTTAGCGCCGAAACATAACTTTTAAAATATTAACTTTAACCCATCACAACCAAAAAACCTCAGTTTGCCTCAAAAATTCACATATTCAATCCAATCATTCTTCTATCTTACAAATAGCCTCCGTAAAACTTCCAAAAACTCGTAAAACTCTCAAAACTAATTACTTCTTCTTTCAAAACAGCCCACTCCACTGGGAGTGCTAAAATTTCTCAAAACACTAAACTTCCGAAATTTTCCTCAATATTGCAAAACATTACCAAAAATTTCTCCATAACTTTCCTAATACTAGAATTCGCACCAAGTCCAAAAAACCCAAAGCGCAAAAATTTTCCTCATCCAAATTCCGAACTCATCTAAAATTAAATTTTACTTCATACTCAAAATAACTCTGCTATTACATAATACCAACATACCCATTAGCCAATGAACTAACTCCCAAAATTCTTCAGAACTTAACTCCACTTTAACAATAATTGGGGCACATACGTACAGCGTCATATCGCTGTGCTTATGAAACAAAAAAAAATATCAAATTTACAAAATGACGTCATCATGCTCTTCATCTGTATTAACTAAAAGAAAAATAGCAGAATCAATACATAACACAGGTATACTTCCCTGCAAGAAAATCACATTAAAATTCAATTTTAATACAATACAATTTCAAATTCAAACGCAGCTTAAAAATTCGCAACTTGCGGAAACCATTCCCAACTAAAATACAAACGCAACACATAAAACACGAACGACAAGGAGAAAGTTATTTCATTAATGTTAGTATAAGAGATAGAAACGCATGTCAAGGACTTCTTGACCGCAAAACACGTGCGCGCCTGAACCGCGGCGCGTGTACAATATAACCCAAATTACTATCTGTACTTTCTGAAAATTTAAACATACATTAACATACATTTTATAACACGTGAACAATATAACAATATAGTAACATTTTTAACAAATAACACAACAATTTAACAATAGATCCAGAATTTTCAAAAGCAGTTAAGACCAAAATCTCAAACATACATAAAACTAACAATTTTGCAAACAAATTTTGAACACAATTAAGCACTAATCGTGAGTCCGTCAAAAAATTCCAAAAATGGCCAAAAATACAAAACAGTCTTTCTGCTTTCTATTCCTTCATATTGCTACCACATGTATGCACTCTAATAGAAATTTAATAAAGAACATTATCACCCAATCATAGAGATGATTCGCTGCTGGCTGGCTTCATACTACAGGATGGTTTTCTCCTCTTGTCCCAGAAACCTTGTACGAAGGATCTTTCGTCATCGGAACTGTACGGTGACGCCACAGTTGACTGTCGTGCCTGCAGCCTGGTTCTGAATTGATGCCGTGGGATACTTGTAGGTTCCGCTCGACGACTCTGCTCTGGCCGGTTCGCTGGGGTCACTCCATGGCGAGATTCACACTGTTGATGCCGGTAATCTGAGAGTTGTCTCCTCTTTCTAGACGCACCCGAAGTTACTGAAGATCCTAGGCCACGTTTCTTTCCGGATCTATGTTGTTTCTTATTAGGCAAAAATTCGGAATTTAAAGTTCGTTTAACAGTTTGCCGAGTGTCCATCTGAAATCTTTTCCGGGGATTAAGTACCGAAGATGGTGAACTATTAGATAATGTATGTTTGTGAGGTTGCTGTCTCATTGGTGGAGGAACGGGATAGTTTATAATCTTTTTCCTTTTATGGAACACAGAATCTGATGTATTTGACACAGCTCTCTTATTTTTATTATCATACTTTGCTCTCGGATTGCTAGGCTTTCGACTCTCAATAACAGTTTTTGGAGCTGTTTGACCAAATTTTCTTCTTGAATATTGATGAAAAGAATTAGATGAAGAAGTGCTGGACTCGGGACACTCATTGGATCGGGAATTTCGCGAAACACTCATCGACACATGAGAACCTTCACTACCATTTTCTCTAAACTTATAAACTCTAACCTGATCCAAATTAACCGTCATTCTTTCACCATTGACATCAACAACCAAATTATTATTTCGAACTTCTAAAACCTCGAACGGACCTACAAACTTCGGACCAAACTTATCTACTCTCTTTTGACGACTTGAACTTAACCAATGCTTTTCTACTAACACAAAATCTCCAACTTTCACTTCTAACTCCCTCCTACGCATATTATAATACTGAACCTGCTTTTCTTGCGCTTTTCCCATCTGAACTTGAGCTTCCTTAACCAACCTCTCAATATCCTGACACATGTACTGACTTTCCGCATCTGACACCATAACTAGCCTTTGGAATGACTTTTCTACCCAAAAACAATTCAGCTGGCGTTTTCCCCGTCGACTCGTGAACTGCTGTACGAAGTGCATACGCAAAATGCTGAAGAAACTGGTCCCAATTTGCGTGATGAGAACCAACATACGAAGAAATCATTTGAATTAATGTACGATTTACACGTTCAGCCATATTAGACTGAGGACGATACGGAACAGTAAAAGAATGATCGATCTCCAGCTTCTCACACAGGGCCTTAAATATATCAGAAATAAAACAAGGGCCATGATCGCTCACTACCCTAATTGGTGCACCATATTTAGAAATATAATTATCGAAAAATGCATCGGCAACTGCAGGTGCAGAAGCCTTCCTGAGGGGGACTAACTCTACCCATTTACTAAAATAATCAACTATAACTAGCACAAATCTGTATCTTTTAGGATTAGACAATGGATAAGGACCGATTAAATCTACACCTACACATTCATAAGGAAAATTTACTTTAATAGGAATTAATTTGCCAGCTGGACTTACATTTTTATAATTATAACGTTGGCATGTGCTACAGCTGGAGACATAAGCGCGCACTGCTTCCCGCATTTTAGGGAAGTAGCAGGATTCACAAATTCGAGCATAAGTTTTCCTGATTCCTAAGTGACCTGCTAATGGATTATCATGAAATTCTTTCAAGATGGCCTTACGAAGACTAGCCGGAATAAAAACTTTTAATTCTCCACGTGAATTTACAATTTTAGAATAAAAAAGAAGACCATCGATAAGCTTAAAAGATTGGGACCATTTCTCAAACATAGGCACATCTGCGCTCGGGACATCATCAGGATTTTCCAAGTAACGATACAAACTACCAAACTCCTCATCTTGTTTCTGTTCCCTTATCAACTGCTCTCGTGACCTTAACACCAACGAAGACAATGCACAACACTTAACTTCCTCCGTGACCTCTAAACCACCATGCGGGTTTCGTGACAAAGCGTCCGCTACCGCATTTTCCTTGCCAGCCCTATGTTCTATAACAACATTATACTCTGCTAACTTCAAACACCATCTGACCATACGAGACGACAAACCCTTTCTATTAGTTAACTTTGTCAAAGCTGAATGATCCGTAATGACTTTAACCGGCATATTCGTGAAAAAACAACGAAATTTATTCAAAGCCCAAATTACTGCAAGACACTCTCTTTCCGTAATCGAATAATTCCTTTCGGCTGCATTTAAAATTCTCGACGCAAAAGCTATAGGTCGACCTTTCTGTGCTAACATCGCTCCAACCCCCACTGCACTCGCATCACAATACACTTCGAACTGAGATGAATAATCGGGGTGAGCCAAAACAGGAGGGGAAACTACTGCCTCTTTTAATAATTCAAACGATCTCTGAGCCGCTGATGACCATACAAACTTCACCCTTTTCCTTTTTAAATTATACAACGGTTCACATAACTCCGAAAAACGTGGAATGAACTTGGCAAACCAAGCCACCATCCCTAAAAATGTCGCCACTTCCTTACTATTTTTGGGGGGACTTCCTTACTATTTTTGACGTAATTGCCTCAATTTTCTCATTATCTATATTAATACCATCACGCGTAATTTTAAATCCTAAATACTTTATCTCTTTTCTCAAAAATTTACATTTTTCTAACTTAACTGTTAACCCAGCATCTCGTAACAACGTAAATACTTCCCTCAATAATCTTAATTGCTCTTCAAACGTAGCTGCCATTATAATTATGTCGTCCAGGTAGACCAGGACACCCTTACCAAGCAAAGGTTTAAGGATATTATTCATGGCCTTCTGGAACGTTGCTGGCGCTCCCGATAAACCAAAACTCATTCTCTTAAAAGCAAAACAACCGTCCCGAGTAATAAACGCAGTCTTAGGTATGTCTTCCGGCTTCATTGCAATCTGAAAATAACCTGACGTAAGATCTAACGTTGACATATAATTCGTACTCGTTATATTAGCCAAAATGTCATCAATAACTGGAATAGGATACTGATGGTATTGCGTTATCGCATTTAACTTTCTATAATCTACTGCAAACCTATATGCCTCTGGATTATCTAAACTTTTCCCATTATTTTTACGACATAACACTACTGGCGATGCAAAAGGAGACTCAATCGGCATTATAATATCGTCCGCTAGCATTTTTTGAATATGATAATCAATTATACCTTGTTTAACTTTATCATAACGATATGGTTTACTAGCAACAGGTGCTTTTAAACCAGTATCAATCTCATGCCACGCAACATGCGTTAAACCCGGTTTATCAGAAAAAACCTCTCCAAATTCATTCAAAAACTTATTAAATTCCTCCTTCTTGATTTCACTTAACCCCGACTCCTCCAAATTAACTGACACTGAAACTGGCCCTTTCTTACTCACATTCTCATCATTATTCACTATTAACGACTTTTTAAAGAAATCCAAACTAATTCCTCTATCCTTCATATAATCCACACCAACTATACAATGCACTGTTAATCCATTTAACACACAAAACTCCCAACATGTCTTGACCGAACGAATTTCAACTTGAAATTCTACTGAACCTTTATTATCGCAAGCTACTCCCTGTGCCGACTGAACCACCAGACTTAACCTCTTCAACTTCTTATACGAAAAATATTTCCGATAACAATCAAAAGAAATGAACGACTTATCTGCCCCTGTATCGAAGACACTTTTAACGACAATACCATCTAACACAATTAACACTTCAGGTAACTCAACCGGATTAATAGTAATTTTATTCAAACTCACAGAAGGCTTTTCCGATTTAATCTGTGACTGCATACCTTCCGAAATACAGTCACCTACCAGTTTAACTGACCCGACCTCTGAACACATCTCTTTTGCACTGACCTATTTTCAACATTCTCATCCGAAGCTAATCTCCTTACTTGCGAAGAAACATTCCTGTCCCGTCCTCCCCCACTACGATTATAACCACTATTCTGTCTATTTCCACACATATTTCTCTCACCACTTCTAAAACTATTAGCACCATCACAATTCCTATTACCATTACTCATATTCGACATATTACGACCAAATCCATCATTTCTATTACGCAAATTATTATCCGGAAATCGCTGTCCCCCTCTCACAAAATTACGTTCCCCCTCATTTCTCAAATTACTATCTGTGACCGGTCTCTGACGAGGGTTACACAAATCCCGTTGATCCGAGCTATGCCGAGTCTCATACATCGATAGTAACTGGTGCATTTCTGCAAAATTCTTCGGTGCTCTAACTTCAATAAAGTCCTGTATACTTGGATTAAAAAGAGGAAAAACAATGTCAAACAATTCCTCAAATGTGATATCTAAATCTAATTTATTTTTTAGTTCAAGTTTACGTAGATAGAATTTTGACGCCGACTCATAAATATTCTGCTTATTACAATAGAACTCTTTTCTCAAAATACTTTTATCTTTAACTGGAGGAAATGCCTTCTTTAACTCAATCACAGTTTGTTCAAATCTTTTCGCTTCATCATTAATCAAAAATTTTCCTATATTTTCCAACCACAAAAGTGCTTCGCCCTTCAACGAGCATTTAAGCACTACGTACCTACTTTTCTCAGGTATATTAATGAACAAAATATAATCATCTAATTTAACTAAAAATTCACTAATATCACCTGCACCGGTAAAATACACACGTGGCACAATCTCATAATGTCCGATGTTTCGTTGGGCGCCATTTGTAACGTTACATGCATGCTGAGTGTCATTTGTAACGTTAGGATGGTCGTGGTGCAGGTTAAATGTAGACATACTCAGTGATTAAGATAAAACAACAACGTTTATTGAAACGATAAAGGCTGAAGGGAAGTGGAGCAAGTCTTGATTTTACACAACTGAGAAGACTATGAAAAAACCAAACACATACTCACAAGCTTCGGCCTAGCTCAGTCGGGGCACCTACTAATACCTTCCGCTATCTCTTGGCTGATCTGCTAGGTAAAGCTTAATTAAACAGCCCGTGGCTGTGGGTAATCCTTTATTCACAAACAATCCAAATGAAACTAAGAGGTTCCTTACCCCGGCCAATTCTCAAGTCAACTGTCGGGACTCCTTTCCACTCACTGGAGGCTTCGTTGCTACTTTTCAATCGGCTAGCACTTCGCTGAACGCTAATTCACTTCGCTTGTCTAATACTAGAGATCCTCACTCGGTGGCTAATGCCACAGACGCTCGCTGGCTAATGCCAGAGACACCTCATTCACTCAAACCCAAGCTTTTATATGCTGCAAACTGAGATACTTCACATTAACATATTACTAATAACCGCAAGCTAACTGTAAAATCCGAAAGAGCACACACACTCTAGAAAGTTAAAGTAAAAGAGAGGATAGATGTCGCTTTTACGCTTACACATGTTAACTTATTGACGTCACGATCTCAGAAACACTAGAGTGCCTTTATGGAAAGGTCACTCCCTCACAGTGTGTATAAATAATAATGACGAAAGATTCAATAGGAAGCAATATTTGTGCTCTAAAACATTAAATAAATTATTTATGGATACTGTAAAGTATAATATAGACAAGCGCTGTCTAACGTGGCGCCCCTTGAAAATTTACTTTGCGTCCTTTTCCTTTTCTTGTAGATTTCTTGTTACAAGATTCTTTAGAAGTAAAATTGAATTTTGTAGAATATTTTCTGTAAAATCAATAGTATTTACATCAGAGATATTTTCAAAACCTGTGAAGGCACATTTAAAAGCAGAAATTTACTTTAAAAATTGAATAATCCTTTTTCACCTTGATTCGTAGGAGTAATTATGATGGTCAAATGCGTTAACAATTGGAAATAGTTCATTTTAGTAATCAATGAGTAACAGAAAAATAAATGATTTCCCGCATTCCCCGTCCTTTTGAAGATACATGTGCGTGAAAGCTCATATTTTTTCTGTTTGCTGCACTTAGGCTGTTTTATACCAAGAATAAAAAGGCTTATTTTTTTTTCTTCGAAATTTACCAGAAAATAGTATCAGACTCATGAAAATTTTTGGAATTCGGTTTTTGACGGATTTTCATATTTCAGGATCAGAGAACACGAAAAAATATTTTCACGTAATGTCTGTTTGTGAGTCTATCTGTCGGTCTATATATGACAAAAATTTTGTAGGTCCTCTATCTCAAGAACAATGCACGGAATTTCACAAAACTTTAGATTCTGACAGACCTTAATATAAACTAAATATCGTTAGTTTTTGGTGTATATCGTTTAACAGGTAGCACTGTTATGCTGCTTTATTCATATTTTTCGAAATAGCTATACCTAAAGAATCAGTGCAAAGACTGTCACAAAACTTTAGATTTACTTAGTACATGATATAACAGGGTGCTGTTTACGTTTTGGTGCAAATTCCTCAACAGGTGGCATTGCTATTTGTGATTATTGCAATAGCTCTATCTCATGAATTAATGGACGGATTTTTACAAAATTATATTTTTGAGGGAACTTAATATAAACTACATCTGATTAGTTTTTGATGTATATTTCTGAAGAGGTGGCACTGCTATGCTGCATTATTTACAGCTTTAGGGGATTACAAAACTTTAGATTATTTGAGAACTTGATGTAAGTTAGATCTGATTAGTTTTTCATGTATCTTGCTCAACAGGTGGCATTGTTATGCTCCATTATTTACAGCTTCCACAATAGCCATATCTCAAGAACTAATGCATGGATTTTCATAAAACGCTTTTCTCATTAATACTTTATACAGCATAGTACTGATTACATTTTGGTGCAAATCGCTCAACAGTTGGAGCTGCTACGATGCATTATTCGTAATTTTTGCAATGCTAACTAATTCAAAACATTTTCTAAAGCTTCAGATCTAGTTTGTCCCTGATATAAACTAGTATTGCTTATTTTTTGGTGTAAATTGCTATACATATGGTGCTGCTATGCTACATTTTCCAATAGTTCACAATAAATGAATCAAGAACTAATGCATGGATTTTCATCAAACTTCAGATTCTGTTAGTACCTGATAAAACATTGATCCTGTTTATTTTTTGGTGTACAACACCTAACATGTGGCGCTGATATGCAGATTTTGCAATAGCTCTGTCTCAAAAACTAATGCACGGATTTTTTCAAACTTCAGTTCCGGTTATAATTGACACATGTTTTTACTAAATAGATTTTCACTTAAACCACCTGCGCCGCCCGCCACCAACGATGCTGCTATGCTGCATTTTTCAGGAAATATTAATATGAATAAGATAAAAGGAAGTTTTGTGTTTGCCAAATCTTATTACTTCATTTTTGACTTTTGGAAATTTTGAAGCTTGTTTTCAATTAACTTAGAAAAATTAATAACAGGCATTTTTAAGATAGAGCTATCATAAAATAAAATGTATTATTTGAAATTTAATATATACAACTCCAGAATTGTACGGCATTTTTTTGTTCCTCTCTGAAATCCATTTTTATTATGTTAAGACCCTTGTGTACTAATAATTTTGTGCGGTACTTTTGAAGCAAAAATCATAAACTGCGTAACACTGATTGAAACCAATCAAAGACTTTTCCAAATGCCTCCACGGGACTTTTTATATGATAATGATGATGAGCTATGGAACTAATCAAACAAACTTTTACTTTAAAATCTACTTATAATAAAAAGCGACTGGAGAAATGTGAAAGAACGGATCGGGGTTGAACCACTCTGTTTGGAATTCAACCGTTGCTAGACGCCACGTTAGGTTTATTTGAAAACAAGTGCTAAAATGATGCTTTTAAAATTTCTTCCACTTGAAATAATGTTTGTTTACCATATTATCATATAAAACATACATATCAAACCCAATTATAATACATAAACAGTGGAAGTGTAAACTGGTAAGTTTTTTATCATCTGAGAACGATGGTATTTTATTTATCGCCTCTAGCACCGTCTTACAGTATCAAAATTACTCTTAAATCAAAATTTGATGATTTTTATTTAGTTTATGATGTTATATGTTCCTCATATTTAAATGGCATTTGATATAAAATAAATTTCGTTTACAATGCAAGCAAACTTCGAATGGATATAATCTAAGCTTTTAAAAACTGGTATATTTATTAAAAATTTTACGAAAGAAACAAAAATAATAATTTTGGTTTTCATAATTTACGAATTGAATTTTTAAAGTTGCATAACTGAAGTTAAATTCATTTTGATTTAAATGAATGCCTCCTGCTATAGAAAATAGCAGTATTTTCTATACTTTATTGAAACTACGACTAAAAAAGTTGTTTTGTTTATATTAACTGCATATAGATGGCACCAAATCCAATTTTAAAAACAAAACACAAAGCATCATAATCGATTTATAACAGCATCGAACTAAGAATCTATTATATACCCACGACTAAAACAGCTGTCAAATGATACTTTTAATAAAGATAATATATTTTAAAATTGAAAAAACTTCAATATTTAATTTAAATGTTTTGGGAAATCTTCAGAAATTGAGTTTTATTTTGCCAATTATTATTATTATTGTAATAAATACTGTTCTTTGTTTTAAAATTAAAATTTGTTCAAAAAATTAATATCAAGTAAAAAAATCGTTTATATTTGTAGAAATTTTTTGCTATTTTTAAAATGTGCTTTTCTACAATACAAACTCTTTAATAATAAATTCTGCATTCTGTTTATTTGTATGAAGTATTAAAAAAAAGTGAAAATTCCGACATTTTTGGCGGGGTTATATACTAGTAGTTATAGAATTAGTGTTACTGTTAAAGAAAAAATTTGTGTTGTACATCTGTAAAGCACTCAGCTCGTCTATTTTACTGTTGTTACATATACTTATTTCTTTATCTCAATTACTTTTTGTTATCCACCTTTATTTTATTACCGTATAAATGTTCTGTAATTTTTTTAATAGCCCTTGCTGGGTGGAGCCAGTTGAGCTCAAACCAATTAGTACGACTGCCAATGCCTGAATCTGAATCTGAATCTGTATTTACTTGTGTTTATAATGGCGCCCTGCGCTGAGTGCCACGAGCTGAGGCTCATCCCCAGTTTACTAAATGGTTGGACAGGCTTGATGAAGAATTAAATTTACAATCTTCAAAATATTGTGTTTGCAATAGTTTATTGCTTCTATATAACAATTTTTAAGTCATAAAAAATTAAATGTAACTTTTTTTTTATTTATCAGTTTTTTAAATTTTTTTATCCATTTACTTTAGCGTACAAAAATAGTAGTACTAAAGATTTTTTAAGAATATCTTAAAATCCAAAAATAACTTTAATTTTTTTACACGTATTAAAGTGACGTATTTTACACAAGTAAAAATATTAATTATAAATTCCACAGTTTAATATTCGTAGAATTTTTTAAATCTATTTTCATAAATCATATTAGAGATATAAAAATTTTAAAATTGCTTTAGATTATTATATTAAGATTGACATAGTATTTTAAAAATGCTTGAAAACCAAAAGTGTTACCAAAAAGTGTTTCTTAAAGTTTTGAGACAATGTTTCCTT
The DNA here is from genome assembly GCA_964019185.1 of Maratus speculifer. Lineage (NCBI taxonomy): Eukaryota > Metazoa > Arthropoda > Arachnida > Araneae > Salticidae > Maratus > Maratus speculifer. Next base: position 100,127,803 of record OZ025291.1, on the reverse strand, counting down.
TAATATGGGTAATATTGTTAAAACGAATGTTTGAAGGTCTACAACATAATGTGAAGCTATGAAGTCTATTGAAAATCTCATGGAAAAGTGGATAGGAAGTGTAAGCATACAGTAAACATACAGTACACTAGCATATATTTTAATGAAAAAAAAATACAAAACTTATACATATTGCCTAACTAGACTTTTCAATGTCTCGGACTGAATACTTAGGCAGAAGTTTGGGTGAACTAATTTTTACAACAATATCATTCTATTCCTACACAGTCGAGTCTGGTTGCTATCGCCAACGCGTACACATTAAATTCTTTTTCATACAGTCAACAACATAACCTTCCTTTGATTTCCAAATAACCCTTCAGGGACAGATATTTCCATTAAATAGCACAAGTACAAAATCTCCAAGTCATCTTTAACAATAGCTTTCTTGGCTGGTTCAGTAAGAACCAATACTCTAGATGAATCTTCACCAAAAATCTTCGTTATATAAGTACAAAAGTCAACTTTTATAAGTACTCCAAATACAAACAAAACCACCAGATAAAAAACATCAATGTTTAAATTCAACAAAATAAGAAAAAACTCTTCTTTACATGTAGCACATTTTATGCATTGACGAGAAATACATAAAAAATTAAATGATAATTTGTTGGGTTGATGTTTCACCAAATGTTATGTGAAAGTTACCGCAGTATAGAAAAACAATTTTCTTGTGTATTTCAGGAAAGAAAACGCATAATTATCTTACATTAGGTTTAAGATTTGATCTACACTAATAAGGTTATGATAACATGTGCTTACTAAAAGAATAATTTAGAGTTTAGCATATAAATGTTGTAAAAGCTAAATTATTAACGCCTTCAATCGTTTTTGTTTGACTGGTTTCACCACGGTAGAAATTTGCCAAATTACTTACAATGGCCTGGCAACGGAAAACTTTTGCATCTACCTTTATTTTAAGAAAACATTTTGTGAATAACGCAAGCGATGTGGAAAATGCATTGCACATAATTTTTTTTTCTTTTTTAGGCCAATGTTACGCCAGTGATGGTATGTAAGCAAAATTTAAAAATGTCATTAATTAATAATAATTAAAAAAAATCCAGAGAGAAAATTCGCGTTGCATATAATATTTCAAGTGAAAATATAATTTCAAATTGCTTAAGAGACGACAGTACCAACCTAGTGTAGAATTATCCATACAGTGAGTCGAACCCGCACCAACAGTATGCCACACTGATGTTCTACCGACTAAACCACATAAAACGGTACCCTGCCTGAAACTTCTCATTAATACATTTTAGCAAAACTAGCAATACAAATACAGCACAAGGTGGAAAATGTTTTGTAAGCCCTCGATATGGGGCAAAAACGAAACTCAAATATACGATTTCCTTTAATTCTGAGTTTTGTGTTTACCCTATGTCGGTAGCTCACGAAAAGTATTCCATCTTATGCTACATTTGTAGCTTTGCTAACATGCAACAGTGAGAATTTCAAGGGTGAATATCGTTCTATGTGGTTCAGTGTGTAGAACGTCAGTGCTCTCTTCTAATGGTCCGGGTTCGAGTCCCAGCTTGGGAACTTATTCACTAGGTTGATGTTTGAGTCTCTTATACAATTTGAAATTAAATTTTTGTTTAAGATAGCATTAATTAGTAGATAATCTTATTAATAGGTGACATTTTGTACAATTTATTCATAACAAAGTCTTGAAAATTAAGCAGCTGTTTTATAGTTTGTTACATACAAGATACAATTAGATTGTTTTTTTAAGCAAAACAGACATCATCATACATTACACATCAGACAAGGTATAATTGTTTTCATTTCTTTTGGAACTTTAAACTGAATATATTCACGCGATTAAAAAAACATATTTTTTATTGCCAGTATTACAAAATTTAGGGAATCCAACCCCTGCTTTCAAAGTTGTCGAAAATTGATAAAAAGAATTTTTTAAACGCTGTAATCGATTTTTACATGCTATATGATTTTTTTAGGTTTTCGAATAAGAACATCTAAAAATAATTTTATATGAAAATATCTATAATTTATACAAACAAAGTTTCGAAATTTACTACAAGCATTTTTTTTTTTATATTGACTATGTACCAGGAGTTAGAAGTAAAAAAAAATAGCCAAGGATTGTTACTCAGACCAGCTTTCTTATAATTTCCGTGTTTAAAATGTCTAGTTCAATTACATGCGTATAATTTTGGGGGTTAATTTATATTGTTTTATTATTGCATTTATTTATTTTTGTTGTTGTAATTTAGTTTTCGAATATTTCCGAAAACAAATACCAAATTATTTACATAGTTTTAAGTGCAGATGTTTCTATTTTAGTCTTAAAAATTATTTAGAAAATTGTTCAAAATTTATAAAAAGAGAGCCAGTTAATAAGATATACGTAGAAATTCTATATCATAAGTTTAAAATTTATATTCAACTTAATAAACTAAATAAAGAATATAAATGCATAATACATAATTATTTTAATTAATAGGTGCAAAACCTTAAATTTTTTAAAACATTTAAATATTTCAACATATTAAAAACACCAGTACTTTCAGCTACCAATAATAGTCGTTATCAGGGGAACTGACAGTTTTCCTAATGACAGCTACTATCGAATTTTAGACAATTAAATTTTGAGATAATGTTAATTATTTTTATTTTTACTGAACATTAGAAAATTTTAGATTCTGCGAAATGTAGAATTTAAAAAAATGCAATGAAGATAAAAACTATTGATCACGTGTCGGTTTTGCTATCACAGCAACAATGTTACTGATGGAGAGGATTTTGCTTTAAAATATTACTTTACAAATGTTCTGGTGTGTAATGCATAGAATTTTTTTAATTCAAACAAGAATGAGTAATTATTCAAAAAATTTTCAATCATTACATTTAAAATTACAGACAGCTGTGTTGCTGCCCTTTACAATAGGAACATTTAAAAATAAGCAGATAAATGTAAAATATTGTAAAACCCTTAATTTTTTTATATAATAATTAAACGATTCCATGAATTCAACAACGTCTACATTGCGTTATTAAACTTTAGTTCCATAGCTTAGTAACTCACTAACAGTTACAAGACTTTGCTTTATAATCTTATATTATAATTACTATGCACAGTAACGCGTAGAACATTTTTTTTATTTAACTGATTTGTAAGATAATAAATATCACAATAATGTTTGCTCCATGCATTTAAAACTGAAGTCAGCTGCGTTTCTGCCTATTTCAACAGAAGCATTTAAAAGTAAGCAGCTATTTTGCGAAAGTTTTAGACCATATTTTTACAAATAATGAACAGTGCCATTGTATTCTTTTCAAATGGTGTTTTTTTACTACATTGTAATACATTAACGCAATAAAATCAGGATAAAATCTTTTAAAGTATATAATAATTTCTGCTTGTTTAAAGAAACTAATTTAACCCGTAAATTTAAATATTAAATTTCATCAAAATCTATAAAATGAAAAAGATTGTTATTATAATTGACCGAAGTTACTTTTTGTTTAATAGCATGCTTTGTTTTAAAACTACACATTTCATTAAAGTAAGATCTGAAGTAAAAAATCTGATTAGATTCTGACACATTTTTATGTAAAAACAGCACGCAATCCATTTAAGAAGCAGACGTGCTTGGCTCATTTTATATCCCAGAATTTTAATAAGGTTAGACATTTAAGTAAACTCTTGCAAACCTCTAATCACTAATTAAAAAAAATTACATGAGTTCACTCCCTTGTTTAAGAGAATGTGGGTTATCCTTCGTTTTATAAATGTGTATTCTACATAATGGTATATTGCAATGTTGTTCATAGAATTACAGAATAACTTAAAGTCATTATCCTAATATAAATATTCAGAAATACAACGAATAACAGTTTTTTAGTAAAAACTAAATATTATGTGGCTACTTTAACATTAAAATGTTAATTATAGTAGGAGGTATATTAATTCTATTTTATGAAGCAGAACAATTGAGAAATAATCTAATAGTTAATAATCATCTAATCATCTGTGTTACTCAAACTTCCTAGGAAATATTTTGAAAGCTACAATATGGAGATTTAGAAGCAACATCAAAGGCTAATTGAATTCATCGCCTATGTTAACACAACGACCAACTGAATAAGCCGCTTATAGAAATCAGTAGTTAATCGTATCATCTCACTGCATAATTAAGTTGTTGTTAATTTATTTATTAGATAAATCAATAAAACAATGAGATGGGCTTTTTTCTCACAAACTAACTGTATGTGTTCGGTAAATTATTAGTACAACAGACTATAAGTTTCTGATCTCAAAAAAGGAGTTATGAATAAAGGAGAGGAGACATATAGTTCAGAGTCTACAATTAGAGTTATGAAAAAAGTGGAGGAGACATGTAGTGCATTGTCTATTAGTTGCAAGTGAAGAAACTTAGGAGATTTTCACAAGATGGCAACTGTTTCTTTTAATAGGATCTGACGCTTTTGATTACCACCAGTAAATTGTATAGAAAATTTCATCTTATTTCAGCCCCTTGTTTATCGGAAATTTGTCTCCAACTATCGAAAATAATTTTATATCTGTTTACAGCAATCAATTTGCCCAAGTTTTATAATCTTTGCACTGACACTGGCAGGAGTTAGTATGATTGTTACAATGTAGCGAAACTATTACCGCCAAAATGAATTTTTACGAATAAAAATTAGTATCAGTTTTTGTAATTAATTTTATTTAATATTTCTATTAATAAGCCGTTGAAATAAAGAAAATGTTTCGATTTAAGAGTACTGGTGCAAGTTTCCTGCGGTGATAACGAATCCCTGTCAAAAAGATCACAGTTAAAGCTTCACTATTTTAAGAATGTTTGAGTTCCTCTTTCATAATAGTGCCATGAGTCTACTAGTTGCGGATGCAGTATTTGAGGATGTTGTCACAAGATGGTGGATGATTTTAATATGAGATCAACAATTCCTGGATATTGTAGGAGCAGACTTCCAGCAGTAAAATCTCAATAGAAAATTTAGCAGTCTTTTCATGCAAACTTTCTCTCAGAAATATTATAAAAAATTATGTTTGTTTTTATGTGTAAAAATTGTCCTAATATAATTCACACTTTCAATGACACTACAAGAGTTTGCTTAGGTTGTCACAATATGGTGAAAACACAGTGATTAACGTCATAATAAACTTCCACAAGTAAAGTAATAATAAATAAATATCAGTTTTTGCACATAATTATGGCGGAAATTCTCGACTAATGATGCGTTTAATTAAGAATAACATATCCAGTCAGTTTTATTGGTGAAATGTTTTTACGGTGATAATAAGCCAACTTGAAACCGGTTACAGGTGAAACTTCGCCAATTTTAAGGCATGTCAGTTCCTCTTAATTTAAACTACCATAGTCTCAAGCGAGTTTTCAGTTGGAGAAATGTTAAGAAAAAATTGTAGTACTAATTATGTATTACGATTGATTGAATTATATTCTTTTATGAATAACATTTATTGAATAATGCATATTGAAAAAAGAATGCACTATGTAGAAAAGTGTTACTATGTAAAAAGGGCGTTATGTGTAAATATTCATATATATTATCTAGCGTATATTTATAGGTGAGTTTGTCATGTATCTTGACGTTTTTAGAGCTAGTACTTTTAGATTTATACGTTAATTATAGCTGTATGTTGCACGAGGCACATTTTTTAATGATTCGATTGCTACTAGTACCACATTTAGTTTATTGATAGCTAATTTTAATTTTCTTTTCAGGTCACTGATAATTTATACTTATAAAAGCATATAGATTTTTTCATTTTTATACAAATTTTTATGGTGTAACATTTTTGAGAATCTATGAGCATTTTTAAAAACAAATTTTAATATGTTTCTCTTCTTTCAAACAAAAAGAGAAAAGATAATCTTAGATGAAATCTGGCGTATAAATTTTCATTCGTTTTAAAATAATGCGATACCTTTTGAAATTTGCTATTTTGTCGTTAGAATATGTTTTATACAGACATTTTTAAAAACAATTCTTAATCTGTTTCTTTACCTTAACAGAAAAAAAATAAAAGAAAAAAAAAGAGAAAAAATAAACCTAAAATAAAATCTAGCATATAAATATTCATTTGTTATTAAATAATAAGATACATTTTCGAATTTTCTATTTTGTCTTTAGCATATGTTTGAAACATAAAAACATAAATAATGTTGTTGAATATTTTGTTTTTATTTTCATAATACTATTTATTCAAATTTTAAGTTCTTTTGAATTTCTATAATGTAGATGCTTTTGATAAAAAACGTACTTTTAAAACGGAATTAACTGTATTTTATGAAGAATGTCCGATCACGAGAACTTTTCATTATTTAATCGTTTTTTCATCATTTTTGTCTAACTTAGGAAAAAGCATGGTAATTTTATAATGTTTTGGCCTTTTGTATTAAATTTATAAGGCGTACCTCTATATAAGAAATAAGCTTTTAGCAGTAATAAGTCGGATTTTATTCCCAAAGATAACTGAAAGTGTCTGAAATATTTCCCTTTAAATTCCTGACGGTCTGTAGATAATCTTCGTTAATGTTGTTGAAAGGACGTGTCTGCAAGAGCTTTAAAAAAATGAGAAAGTGTGATCGCAGATCGAACAGAGGATCTTGTTTATTTTTTCTTTCATAGAGCTTATCATTTTATTAATAAATACAAATTGTGAATTTATCATTATTAAATTCTTACATAGATGGTAGTACCAATGAATTTAATGTTAATTATAAAAGGCATTTATTTTTTTAATCAAATTAAAAATGTTCAAATAAAATTATTTAAATAAAATCCAAAATTTGAAAATTGTTCGAAAAACAGAAAAAAATAGCGGAGATATAAATAAAGTTTTGAATTCAAAAATGAAAAACAAAACTAAATTTAAAAATGCAAATCATTATTATCAATTTTTAATAGATCGCATCAGGTTTTAGAATAGAAAGAAAATTGCATTCCAAAATTTTTCGAATGTCAGTGATTATTTATTACAGTATAGTAAAAATAACAATAATATAAACCATAAATTGCAGAAAAAAATAATTAAATCCATCTTACTATGAAAATCTGTTTGTTGCTTAAAGCAACAGACGACTTTAAAACTTTGTATACTCTGTGTGAGTACCGATGATAGCCTTGCAGCATTAAAGTAAAGAACAAATATATATCCATATATAATCGGGATCTGAAATGGTACCCATGGTAAATTTAATTTTTAGCCTTATAATGCTTTTCTTATTGTTAAAAATTGTAAGCCTGTATGTTTTCATCAATTTTATCCCCTATATAAGCCAAAAAGTTTTATAGAGTTTAAGATCAGGACTATTATCAGGCTCGACTACAGCTTTAATACCAATTTTTATCATATAAGCGTAACTTTAAATGCGGTAAATAAAAGAAAAGAATATATTAATGGATGTTATTTCACATTATGCCATGAAAATTCAAAATTTCAAGGATAGAGTGTATGTCAAAAAAGTAAACAATTAACAATAAAGAATTAAAAACAATGAACAAAATACAGGCAAGAAAAAACAGTCTGTTCTTCTTCAGAGGGAGGACAGACGAAACCTAACCCCACCCCCCCTCTTTAAAAATATAGAAATGTTCAAATGTTCGCCCACCAAACCTGCATTCAAAAATAATATATAACGACAAAAAAATACCAAATTTCTTAACGAACAAAGCAAAAAAAAAAAACACAAATTACTTTAACACAACCAATAATATAAAAAATATAAAAATAAAATAACCTTTACTATACAAAAAATCTCTGCAATAACTTATAAACTATTTCAAAAATAAATGCAGAGTTTGGCAAGCTTCCCCCCTTACCAGAAACAAAACATTAAACTTACGAATAGTCATACCTGTTTCAAACTCCTGCCTGTAAAAACAACAAAATAACCAGAATGCTCCCTCCGAATCCAAATTGCATATAATTTCAAGAGCCAAGTCTGCAATACTTCCCCAAGACTCAAACCATCCAGTTAAACTCGTTCTAAAATTATAGACTTTAGAATAAAACTTTCATAAAGAATGTCAGGGAAGCATTCTATCAAATTACAAGCTACGCTAACAGTCCGCAACGTTGCCAATTATTTTTTACAACAGTTTTTACATAATATCTTATAAAATTAATTGGATAATTGTTATTATAAAAAAGATTTGCTACAAACTTATTAATGGATGTTATGTTATATAGCTGTAAAAAACTTGCAAATCACTTATAAAATTTGATAAAATCACTTTTGAATAATAAATTACCAATTTCGCTGTATAATGCAAAATTTTCTTTAAAAGAGCTTTTTTAGAAAGGTGTACTTTTAAAAAGTGCAAAAGAAGCTTTTAAGAGTTCAGAGTTTTTAGTATACTTTTTCTGCAGTAAATTTTTACTTGACAAAATATATTGTCATTATGATAATTTTTGTTATTTGCAAATAAAATGTTGGGATCATTTTTGGCTTTTGTTATGAATCATTTATATCTTTATAATTAATTATAATTTTTAACTTCCGCCTTTTATTTATGTGCAGTAGATTTAGTAAAGTTTAATGAATTAAATATACTTTAAAACAAAAGAATAGAGTTCCATTTTTTAAGTCTGTAAATGTTACATTAATGAAGTTTAACAGAAGCGATAGAATAAAACACTACATAACGGCACCAAGTATTTTGTTCGGTGCTTGCATATTGAGATATAGCATATATATATATATATAAGTATATATATATATATATATATATATATATATATATATATATATATAGAGAGAGAGAGAGAGAGAGAGAGAGAGAGAGAGAGAGAGAGAGAGAGAGAGAGAGGAGAGATAAAAGGATTGATTGGTTCTTCTTCATTTCTACATAACTATATTAAAGCATAATAGCTGATAAAATAAATCAAAAATCATCGTTTTTAGTTATTTATGCTATTGACTGATTCGTTTAGAAGCAACAAACAGCAGTAACTGCATGTTTGTAGCTAACAAATTGTCAAACACTCTGTATTGTTTCTACATTTAGAGAAATCAGTTCCGTATAATACAAATGTACACACAAAATGTATGCTTCCAAAAATAAAAATGGAAATATTAATGTTTTACATTACTTTATCAAAAATTGACCAGTGTTGTTTTCAATCCTTTGTTCACGAAAAAAAAAATAAACATTTTCAATTCCATTTTCTATAAACTATAAACCGTAAATGAAGAAATACTGTTATTCTTTTTTCAAATAAATAAATCTTTTTGATTTACATAACAAATGACATATGAAATTTTTGACTCAAATCATACGACAGTTTATTACAAAAAGTTCCAACAAGTTTCACATTAATTTAGTGTATTGATACTTTATGAGAACATTCAACTAAATTTGCAGCAGTAATTTAGATTCTTGTTCTTTCTAAATTACTTTTCACCCATTCTAATCCAGTTCATTAAGTCGTAATTTATAACTTAGTGAATAGTACTTAATTATTATAAACGAAGTCATTCGTTTTATATAGATATAAATCCATATCTAAATTAACGTTTCATTGACAGAAGGTCGTTTCGGACATAAAAATCAGAGAAATGTGGTATTCATAGTTTTAGTTTAAACTAGAATTTCAAGATTTATTAGAATAAAATTAATACAAACAGTATGTTAATAATATGATTAGATGAAGATATTTTATAAGGATATTCACTAAACTATAAAGAATGCAGTAGTATAGTAATATAACAATATTAGTTAGAGTTATTCTATAGCATTAAATTTTAAACGCAGTCTAATAGAATATAAATCAGACTTTTATTTGTGAAAAGGATTTTATTAAACATAACGGTTATAAAATTTTTTTCGAATGAACTAAAAAATGTAAGAACAAGGAACTATTGAACTAGGAAGACAAAACCGAATATGCTTAGGTGATAAGGCGCGTATATTTATTTCATACGTTTGTGAATTGTTAATGCTAAAGAATAAAAACTATAGATTATGTTTTATTGAATAATCTATTGTACAAAACAGTCTAAGGTTACTGAACAATATTAAGAAGTATATAAAGTATAAGTGAATATTTCACAGGTATTTAAAAAAATAAATAAGTTATAGAAACGTACATATAAAATAGAAAATCATTCCTTATTTATCAGTTATTAATCGGTTTTCGGTTGTGTAATTTACATAGAACCAAGCCAAATACCCTGTTAAGAAGTATCATCCCCCCCCCAAATGTATCGACATCCACGTGTACTCACAAAGAACTGAAACAATTACACGGTGTTATTCGCAAAAAATGCAAAAATAATAATTGCGTTTATTTGGGATTTATCGTCAGTTGCCGATGAAATAAACAAAACAAACAGAAAAAAATACGCTTTTATGTCAAAATGTTTTTTTTAAGAAAATCATTTTCATTTTGAACATCTTTAAGTAAGTTTAACTTAAATAAATAATTTTATTACCAAGGATTCCTTAGTGCATTTATGTTTATATTTAATAGTTATATTTAATGTAATTCATGTACATTTATAATAAAACTGTACGATCGTTTTATACGTTTCAGATGAAAATTTAATGTATCAAAATTGCTTCAAACTCGAAATTAATTTCTGATTCTGAATAATGTCAGTTTGACTTCGATATTCTTTGTGTCGAAAACATCAACAGAATACTATATGTGCTATAGAAACAGAGTTATAACATCGATATGTATGTAATTTTTCTTAATCAGATTATTACTTTTAAAGTACATTTAAAAAAATCAGTCAGTAAAACTATACAACATTAAATAACTAACAACTCACAACTAGTAAATATTATACGAAAGTACAGATCAAATAATAAACAGTTTCATCGTTTTAGTTTAAATTCATTAAGTACTACAACACATTTGGAAATTCATTATATAGCAATTTCAAAATATAAGACAACCACTTGTATTTGCTCAGGAGAAATTTTACGCGCCAAAAGGTGTGAAGTATTTGTCTTTTCATGGCATATATTCGACATTATTTTATATTTTGCAGGCTTTCTATTGGAATTCAGCCGCTAAATTTGACTAACATACATAAGAAATTCCATTACCATTTTTTTTTCAAATAGTCTAAGTATGCGTCATAGGGAGACCTCCCTTGTTAGTATACAATATCGAATTAAGGAAAATTTAAACACGAAACCTTATTTAGTAAAGAACAATTGGATCAAACAAACATTGCGATCCACACGTGGGAGCCAACTTTCAAATTTCAAATACTTACACCCAATTTTGACTTTACATTTTGTGATTTCGGTATGCTTTGCTATAGAATACCAAACACTATGTCATTCATGCCAATATTTTAATCGTTAGTAATTATTAAAGTTTACACATTGAAACTGATAATAATGATTACTAAACATATTACAATAGGAGCAGTTTTTTATTCATAACTCACATCTACATTGAGGAATGAACAGGAATTTAAGATTCAAATATTAGGAACTAAAGAATCAGATTTCCGTTAAAAAAATTTAAAGTTACAAATTTACATTCTTTTTGAAAATTATCTTCGAAACTTTGTAAAAGTTTTGAATTAAATTCGAAATGCAGTAGTACCCCGACTTATGTCCCCTCGACTTACGTCAAACCTACATTTATGCAGACTGATTAAATAATAATAAAAACCCTAATTAAGAAAAAAAGAAAGCTTTGTTGGTTTAAACTTCAAATTTTTCTTTTACATCCTCAAAGACTAAAACGGGTTGCTAAAAGAGAAATACATTTAGTTATCAATATATTAATATATTCTAGAATTTTGTATTGCAAATATATGTTATTGTAAATGTTAAATGCATGTAATATAGTCCCTAAATACATATGTTAGAGAATTTGTTATGTGAAAATTTATTATGAATAGTATTTCAGAGAATATGTTAGAGAATTTCTGTTATTTGTTTTTTTTCTTTTTTTAAACTCTAAATTCGCAAGTCTTGAACAGATGCCGATGTGAGTTGAGGTATTACTATATACATATATAGTAACGTATTTTCTTTTTAAAAATGAAAATAGGTTTTTAGACTATCCAAATATTTGAAGCAACAGAAATTAATTCATTCAGTTAAGTTTTTTGTCAGCTATGCATATTAAACTGTTTACACCGCAAGTTGTTTAAAGACGGTTAGAAATGAATATAATATTAAAAGTTTCAAAATTTAAGTCTGTATATTTCTTAACAACTTGACCGAATGACATTTTATTTCGTATTCTAAAATTAAATTTGCCAAAAATTTATAATAAATTGTGAAAGATTGGTGTTAGTATTAAATATTCAAAAATTTTTTAAAGACCTCCTGAGACTTCCTAATTCATTACTACCCAATCAAGATCCTATTAAATGGATTATAAATATATTTTGTAGTTTTATGAAAGGCAAATGTCTTTTCCAGAAAAATGAGGCCTTTTTAAATACTAGGGATGGGATGGTGTAATAAAATTTAAAAAATTTCGTAATCAGATATAAATATCTAAACGGATCAGGAGCGGCAAATTAAAGAAATTTTAAAACGGGTATGGCGAGACCAGGTCGAGAGCATAAAAATATTCGACCCGAATAGTTAGACAAATTTGAAAATTTTCATAACAATTATCACAATTTAGCTTTTAGACAAAATTTATAAAAGCTTTTAGATACAATGACCATTTTCTGATGAATAATAACTGTTTTGGATCGCAGCCAGGGTGTGGATTTTGTTTTAATTACGAAACTTTAAGTTTTTTGGGAAATGTTTTTTGTGTTTTTGTGACAGTAATGTATTTTCAGAATTGAGAAATTATTATTCATGCGGAAAACGTGTACCTTTACTAGTGGATAGAGGATTTTAGTGAATAAAGGACTGAAAAATTTACACTTAATATATTATAAAATATTCGATTTCAGAAATTTTCTAATTTAGATACATTTTCCCAAATTTGTAACATGTTTTTCACACAGCTTAAGAATATTTTAATTTTCCACTTTTCAAACTCATTAATTCATCTCACTCAGGGTTTTTTCTCAATGCAACCTTATTGCACATTTTCTTGGCACAATTTTGAGATTTAGTATTCAAATTGTTAAAAAAATACAATTATTTAACTATTTTACATTAATTTTTATCCACACAACTTAGAGAAATGCATTACGAGTATCTTTTTTTCTTTTATATATACATAATAAAAGCATTAATAATCGTTTTTGCTCGATTTTTTGTTGAATGTATGATAAAAGTATCGATAAAACAAAAACATATTATTTCAGCTACATAGATAAATACTGCTTAATAAAGCACGAAAATCTCGTATTATGTTAATTTGGTTCATTTTTATACCCATGAATAGTTTTCCATGACAGTTTATTTATAAAAAAAATTATGGTTTCCGTTTTAAAAACATTATTTTTTTCTTTTATGCATTTTCAAGTTAAAGAATATTTAAAAAGATTAATCTGTTGAAGAGATTACATATTTCGTAATAATTTTCACGTAACATTCAAATCTATACTAAATCAGGACAGATATTTTTTCCAAATTGGTCTGCCTTTATATGATGGCTATGATTGTATACTGAACTTAGAGTTCATAAAATTAAAAAGACCTTGTTTTAATGAACTACAGGTTCATATTTTTCATTTTTTAAAGAACCAACATATTATTGAATACATCGTCATAAACACCGCTAACTGACCTACATCCACTCATCAAGCAATTAAAAACATTTTTCAAATCTTTTCTTTTTTTCTTTGCGATTTTTTTCAGTCTGTTTAACTATTTGAAATACCGAAAAACGAATATTACTAAACCACATCAACATAATTTAAAATTTTAAATGGAACAGTTCATTGGAAAAACATCTTATCCAAGCCCTTTAAAAATAAAATAATAATAAAGAAGAATCGTGAAGAATGAATTGATCAGACTGAGAAAAAACAAAACATATTCTTTTGACCAGAAAAAAGTTTGTCCGATCGACATCTGAGGCTTAAACGAATGTTTGTATTAAGTCTTTAAAAAAATGGAAAAAAAAACGCTTTGTATAAAAAATCTTTATATGTTCTTTAAAATGAGACTAATTTGATAAATCTGACACTTCACGTTTACTGTATAGCGTTCAATTTTAATTCTTCTTAATATTTTTACATCTCTGCTTGCACTGGAAAGTTTTCAATTTCAAAAAATATATATATCTGTTTGAGGCTAAAGGAGGAAGACTTGAGATTTTTATGTCATTTGTTTTTCTTAAAATTTTTCGTTAGAAATTAAAGTTTCATATTTCTAAATTTCATAAATAAGCAAATACAATCGCTAACTAAACAGTCAAACGAATAAGAAAAAAAAGAAAAAACAAGTAGAAAAATCATGCGTTAAGCATAGATTATGGAACACTTTCCAATATTTCCTGAAATTTTTAACAAAACTTTGTTATTTAGGGAAATAAAATGCCACTGTCCACAGCCAAATAAGTATTCCAATACTTTTGAAAAGCCCTGTATTTGATCCGTCAGTCGATATACATATACTGTATAATAATTTAAATATACATTTAAATATACACAATTTAATATACATATACTGTATTAAAATTTAATTCAAACAAAAACAATCTTAAAACTAACTAAATCACATTTCCAGAAATTATCATTTATGGGTAACTATGTGGCTAATTCTTTGCGTGACCCTATATATCCCTTCATCTATATTCTACAAATATTTCTAAGTAAACTTAAATCAGATCAACGTAAAAATGCATAACTTAATTAAAAACCTTCTTTAAGTTAATCACCCTCACATTAAGTAAATTTTATGAGCTCTTTTGTGTAACCCTGTTTATCAACTATAACATTTGTTCACACCATATAATTTGCAGATATTTAATAAAACTTAAAACCGCATATCATAATTGGAAATGTATTTCATCCATCCATTAGCTAACATCAATAATATACAGTACTTAGGATAAGAATATAAGATTTGAAATATTTTGTGTGTTACTGTAAATGCTATGCACTTCGTATTATGGTTGAAATAACAGCGATGTATATCAATTTGTTTATACATGAAATCATTTACCCTAATTAAAATATTTTGAAAACAATGCCCTCCTTTATTATTATATATTGGAATTATTTTGTGTGACCCTGTAATGAATAATAAGTATTTTTGTTTTACAGTGTGTAACACTTTTAAAATTTATTTGAAACGAATTTTACCCGTAGGCCGTAATGTATCGAAAAAGTTTGAATATCCCTGTAAATAAACTAATCATTGTAGAAACTTCATTTTCAATAGGGTTTGTGCTAGAATAAACATCAATATCATATAAAAATTCATAGCAATCCGAGCATATTTACGGGAATTAGAGCGCGGCCAGACGGCTAGACAAACCGAATGCATAAATACTTCACAACTTTATTGGAAAGTATTAAAAAAACAAAAAAAAAACAAAAAAAAACCGGAAGTTAAGAGACATTTTACACTGTTAGCGAAGACAAAATTCGTTCGAACACTAGGATTTGTCTCCTGTCACACGCTTTTTTTTTTCTCTTGTCTCAGTGTGCGGTCTGTTTAACGATGTTATTATCGTCCATTTAGGTAGATTTTCATTTATAAATATTAACCATGTAAATTCATTTGTGTACAATGCCAAAGAAATGAGTCTCCCAACATTAGGTACGTATAATATTTTCGTTTAAATCTGAAAAGTCATTCACAGGAAGGTCAACACAGATTTTAAGTATCTTTAAGGTCATTATCAAGAGGCCGGGCTAAGCCGGTTTTTTCAGAAGGAAAATTAAAAGAACCAGTCTGTGCGTAACATGCCCAAGATGTTTTCTCGAAAAAAATTGGACTTACAATATTGAGTTTGTTTGGGCAGATTCTCATTTAAAAATATAAATTCATGCAAATTCAAGGTATTACACTTTTGAAAGAATGGTGTCACCAAAATTATTATCATGTAGGAAGATTTTTGTTTAAATATGCTAAATATGTTCAGAATTATATCTGGTATATTTAAAGTTCTCACCACGCGCAAAGGTTATTTGCTAGTTAAATAATAAAAATTGTATACTCAATTTATAATTAATTTCACATTTTAATTTTACATCCATTGATCACTGCAATTGTTTTAAATCACGTCGAATTTGATAACTTCACAACTACAGAATAAAGAACTACATCATATTAATTGTAGAAAATAAATTAAAATGATGTGAATGCTACACATGCTACATGAGTAATTTAAAATTATTATATGAAACATATTTGAGCTCATTAATACTTTTGATATAATATTCTTAGAATACATAACAATATAGCACATGTACTTGTAGTATGTAATATAAAAATTATATTTATTTAAAACCAATTTTTTTATGTAATTAGTACACTTCTTGAAGTATTCATGAAAATACATTTTTCATTTTGATACACATTAAAAATAATTTGAACAAAATATTTAAAATAATTCCTTAAACATAGATTATAATATTTCTGAGCCAAACTAAAATGCATAGATTTGCGCAAAACGATTTGCAAAAGTTGGAAGGAAAATTTCAGTTTTTTATTAAGTTATTTTATCTATAACATATATAACATGCAAAATAAATAAAATAAAAACTTTGACGATAGATTTGGCATGATTCTTTCAATTTAGTATAAACACTATATCCTGAAAGATTTAGGAGAAAATATAGGGCAATAAATCTGGTTTTTCATCAGTTACTTTCCTTTACGAACTTCATTTATTTTGTTGACATGTGGATAATAAATTTATTTACATTTCAGAAAATATATACAATGGAAATAAATGGATGTTAATTTTATCTGAGGAAAACAGCATGTACGTTTTCAATTCTTATATGAATTAATGAATTCCGATGTTGAAATGTTTGAAATTCCCCAAAAATACAAATGTTATTATTTTTTTTATTTTTCTTACTTTTGTGAGGGGTTTAGTAAAGTTAGTTTTATGGAATTATTCTGTGATAATTTGAAATAAAAAAGAAAAAAGTAAAATATTGGTTAAAGATCCATATTTAATTATTTTTCTTGTTTCATGTATGCTATTCATTTAATCCTTACCACTTTTAGTAAGATATTAAAGAAAAAGTTCCATTATTATTTAAAACTTAATATACTATTACTATTGCTTAATTGAATTTAAGACAAAAATCATCATTGATAAAATCGATTTTTTCAATTTGTTGCAAATAATATATGACTTTTCTATTGTGATTGGATACAAATGGATTCTAAAATCGTTTATATGTACATATATATATTTCTATACATAAGTTATTTTTTATACATGCAAAATAAATAGAAATGTAGTGAATAGTTTACAACATACATTGAACGTTATGATAAAATAATTGAAATAATAATCTACGCGCATTTAAATGTTTCTAAACATGTAAATTTAAATATTAACAGTATCATATAATGCTTTTTGATAAAATATTTCATATTAATCCGATTACACTTCAAATAAGCTTAAGTCTGAAGAATAAGATGATAAAATTGAAAAGCTAAATCGACGGGTGCATTTAAAAAACTAAAAATCGTTCTTTATTCAGAGCTAATATATGTTAGTTAAACAAAAATAATTTAAAGATGTTGTGTGTTACTGAAAATAATACACACTTCAACAATGAGTAAAAGTGGTAAATGATCTACACAACTTTTTCTACATTTTTCATGCTTCTTCTTTGTGAAACAGCTTTACTGCCTCAAGAAAACCAAAACAGAGTTATGGTAACAATTTTCCAGTAAAATACGGTATGAGAACACACACATATATACATATCAGTAATTTAGAATAGGACATGACTCGCATGGATATTTTATACCACCTTTACCAAAATGTAACAACTTTGTATCTGTTAGTTACTAGTTAATATAATATGTTGTAATAACATATATAAATTTAGTTATTAACCTTTTCAGCAGCATATTTCTTTTACTGTCATATTTACATATATGCGCGAGCAGTTTATCACACACTCCCTCCCCCGTTTCGAATTCATGTGTTATCATACCAAGACCCCCCTCCCCGCCCCCGTTAGTCATATCCATATCAAAGTGTAAATTTTGCGGAGATTCTTAGAATTTATGTCTTTAGTTTAAATTGATATATGTAAAAAAATTTACATTTATTTTTCACATGCGTTATTGATTAAAATGAGGAAAAGTCAATAAAATATCGCTTTATTCAATATAACACTTACGAGATATATATGTTTTTTAAAAGTATTTATAATAGCTTTTTATTACATAGTGCATTCAACAGTAATAAAGTTTTTGCTTGCCCCGAACGGAAAAAGCACGAGGTGGAGATAAAAATTCTTATCAACAAAACAAGTGACCAACATTCTTTCTCTTTTTTGTATTGGTAAACACAAGCTTTATTTCAAATGTATATTTCATATGTGTTTTTTTCAGCCTTGATTATATATGCGCACACATATGAAAAGTAATAGGGATTTCAAACGTTCAAGTATCCCATATTTTAGAATTAAATAATTTTATAATAACTTAGTGATTTTAATAATAACTTTATATGTTCATAAAAATAGATAACATATTGAAAAAAAGATAAAATGCTATTTTGAACTAAAGATTATGTTACAAATAAAAAGAGAAAAATTTGATTGGATAAAAAATTATATCGATATCATAAGAGAACCCCCCCCCCCTCCCAATAGATATCTTATAATTTTTTGTGCCAGACACCGCCCCTTCCATCTAAAATGATAGTTATATATGCACAGCTTCTGAGGAAGAAAACTAAGTAAATCCATTTTATTTCGCTGGTGAATAGAAAGATCAAGTATTATAAATACAATATGCTTTCATTATGATAGATCATTTCCATTTTAGTTTATAAACATTTTACTACATTTTATCTTATTGGGAAACTGAATACTTTAGCTGGCTAAATGTAAATAAAATAAAGCCTTAGAAACTGCTTTAAAATTTAATAACACAATAAATAATTATTTTTAATGTATGTATCACACACTTTTTAAAAATTAAAGTTTGAAGGTTTAGATAATCCAGAGTTTAAATATTGAACAACAATGCTCAGAATTCCGTCTTCAAAAATGCATAAACTATTACATATTTTAGATATAAAAGGATATTTGAATGAATTATCTAATGGCATTTCCCGAGGGCAAATATTTATTATAAATATTAAATGTACCTGCTGACTAATAACAAGGATTAAAATGAAAGTTAACTTTTGTCTTATTATCTAAGGTGTAAATTTAACGGATTTATCTAAAATAGTATTATGATTGCTTTAATGGAAAAATCGTCTTAGTTAAATAAACTTCATTTTCACTTAACAATTTTTAACACTTGAAATTGATGCTCTAGTTAATGTTTAAATTTTAAAATTCATTTAATTTGCAGACAAATTTTTAGAAATTTGGGTGAATTTGAATAATTTTTAAAGACTTTTGTGCCTTAAAAAATACGTTTATAAAAATCATTCAGAATAAAAACTGTCAGTTTAGTGCTTCTGAAATGCATCAACTCTCACCTTTTATAAATATTTAATGATACATATTACCGGAAAGTTTCTTGTTCCGTCAAATTACTATTTTAGTCATATGGATTTAGTTACTGTTTTCTGTTAAATAGATATACCTAATTTTACAAATGACAAATGCTTTGATAACGTGATCTCATACATAGAGATTATAAATACAAATGTTTTACTATAGAATTACTTAATGAAACAATGTTGGTAAATTATCTAACTGAAAAAAAAAACGTATTTACACCACATTATTCAAAATTAGTATTTTTTTTTTTTTTTGGGGGGGGGGGGGTTATCATTTTTTGTTTTTGAAAAAATTACCGTAAGAGCAAACGAAAAATGTAAAATTGAAAGCTATTTTTTGCCATTTTCATTTTAATATATCACTTATAGCATATAAGTAATTTTGATATTTTAAAGTAATGATTCATATTATACATCCTCTATATGTATTGTGTTATTATATTATTTCTTCCACTATATTTAAAAGGTAATTTACAATAAATTCATTCATCACTCATAATTTGATAATAAATTTATTTTATATTTCTTAAATAAAACTATGATGATAATTATACTTTAAAAAAATGTAGTGTAAAAAAAAATTATAAAATTACAGCACAGTAATATTTTCAGCCATTTTTGCCGTAAAAATTGCAGAAAAAATAAATGTAATAAAAAAATTACATCTAATTTTACAAAAAAAAAAAATTAAACAAATACGGCAAAAATTGATGGCAACACTGCTGCCAGCAGTGTTTATAAGTGAGTGCTAATAAATCAAATTTAGTATTTAAATAAACCTCACAATTTTTGCAACTACAAATGTTAATCAACCTAAAATCTGCTTTTTTATCTTAAGTGATTTCTTTAAATTATTTTAAAATATTCTGTAATTATATGAATTTAGAGGCAATTTTCTGAAAAGTTAATTGAAGTTTTTTACGGAGAAGTATATTATGTTACTCAACATTTTATAAAATGGCATTCTATTTCTTTCAGAATAAAATAAATCCTTTTAGAAGTAATTTATCACATGATTCATTATCTTCTAAAAATGTAACTTTGAATTGAAAACTAGAAAGAAATATTTGGCATTTTAAAACATTTAAATAAAAAATGGAATGGTGAAACATTAGTTATGACATTTTTAATATTCAGATAGGGAAAATACAGTTACAATGAATCGTACTTTACAAATAAAAGTATTAGAAAGATTTTAATCAAAATATTACGAAATTATTTTGTAATATGTTACTCAATTAGCAGCTTTGAAATAATGAAAAAAATATGCACGAATGTGAGACTGCAGAGCTTAGGAAAAATGAAATCTTTTACTCTAAATTTAAAAAAGATTTCTAAAAGAATATTTTAAAAAGAACAGTGACCTATCAAACAATCTACTTGAGAGTTTAAAAGAATACATAAATGATAGATGTTTATAATTGAACTTTAGTTTCTAATTTTATTTGACTTTTTTTTGTATTTTTCAATGCAATAAAACAAAGTATTTATAAAAAAAAAATTAACAACAGCTACTGACAGTTAAAATAAAAAATACTGCTCCAATTTGTCCAAATGAAGTTAAAATAATGCATTGTAATATTTCAATGCAAATATTTCTTTTTCTAAGGAAGTATAGTCAAACCATCAAACGTAATTATAAAACAACACCTCCTGTGTTAAATACGATATGAAAAGACGTATTTATATATGGGTGATTCTACGATAAGAGGTTCAAAAACATAGAGAATTCGGCCAAAAAGAAAAGTTTGAGTTTGATCAAAAACCTTTAAATTGAGATTTTTGTCCCGTTTATTTACTTTTTCATATAAGGGCAAGTCACTATACATATTTTATAACCTTTTCTGGTCAGTGACTCGCTCCCCTGGCAGTTATTTTGCCAGGGGAAATACGGCAGGAGAAAGACATTTTCATGTAAATTCAATTTTTTTAACATAACTGAATTAGTTTTTGGGTTAATTGTGTATTTCACTTTAATTATTACCGTATTGTCTAATTAGGGCAGTATATGCAATTGAATAAAATGAATATTATAAATTTTATGACTTAACAGGGGAGATACACGATCACCTTGCTAAACCACTACACCGCATGGTCGCGTCGCAACAACTAAAAATGCCACGCTTAAATGGCTTGTGCGTTTAGTATTGCTAACTTCAAGCCAATAGATGTCCTTAAGCTCTGCTTCCGATATACCCATCCTTGAATTTACATTTGTTTCAGCGGAACGAAATTTGACAGGGTAGATACACAAAAAAAAGCGGGACAAAAGTTAATTTTAAAAATTATTTGAAATTAACAAAATTATTTTATTTTTTATTTTATAATACGTAAGTATAATTACTTAACTTCCAATTAAACATACTTTAGCTAAGCATCTGACGGAAAAAATATATGTATTGTTTGAAAGTTAAATTGAAACCGGCAAGGGGACATGCCAGGGGAGAGACTTCTTTAGACATTGTAAGAAATTTCAGAAAAATGTGTTTTAATTAGGCATTCAATCGTGATGTTATTTAATAAAGTACATTAAGATGATGCGATTCATTGCAAAAAATAGCAACATATAGAATAAAAAATTTGTTTTAAATGGATTGCCGTACAAATTACCTCTTATCTCAGAATCACCCATATACAACTTTTCAAACCTAAATACAAAATTTCATGTAAAACGACTCAATTATAAAACAGAGTTTATTTTACTGCCACTTATTTTCTCAGATGTTACCAAGTTGTATTGAAATGTTATTAAGCAATTTTTCTTACGCAGGAAGTGTTTATCTAGAGCTGGAGATTGTCCAATAACCATTTTTTATCTTTAATATATATGTGTTATCAAGACAAAAATAATAAAATAACAGCATTAGCATTTAAACGTTATTGCTATTTTAAATAATAATAATTAGTAGCACCAATTTTTATTAACGTGTAGTTTTAATCATGAAATTTTATGCATCCACTAAGAAGTTTACTAAAAGATGTCGATAAAACATATTACATACTTTTTTTAAATATTTGAATTACAAAGTTAAAAGACTAACAACTTTAAAAAAACCAGTTTCAGCTGCACTGTAACCTTCCACGGGATAACTCTAGAATTACATTATTTGCTAAATGTAATCTTTGGCAAAGCTGTAGTGCATCCGAAACATGTAGGTTTAAGATGTTTAGCCTTTTGAATTTTTATTATCAGATTTCTATTACTCTTGCATGCATTCATTTAAGTAGTTTGCAATTAATTAATCGAGATGTGATAAAATTTAAAAACAGATGTTTTTGTTTTGGATAATTTGCTTAAAATATATAAAACTGCTTGGAAACATTTCAAAAATCAGTCGCATAAGAATGTACATGTTCCCGGCCAAACCCGATTTTAGGCCAAACTAGTTTCGTCTAGGCCAAACTTGTCTGTCCTAACGCCCATCGAATAAATTAGTTTTTACTAGGCCGAGCTATTCTATCCTAATGCCCATAGGACAAACTACATTTTCGGAGACTAAACAAGTTTAGCCCAACGTTCATAGGATAAACTAGTTTAGCCTGTTACTATTTGGTCTGAACTAGTTTATCCTAAGCCTATTAAATTTGGCATGATTTTATTGAACGCAAAGACCACCTCGGCACCAACTTTCTAGTTTATCCTAGGCTGATCTAGTTTGCCCTAGGCCAATGAAATTAGACATAATTATTTCATCAGGCTATCAAAGCCTGAGAACTATTGTGCCCGTGGGTTCTATATGTATGTATGTATGTGTTGTATATTGAGTGTATATAACGCACTAATTCTTGATACGAATATCCGATTTACATGAAATTTTGTATAAAGGTTTATTCTAAAGAGGCGCTTTTCTGATGTTTTTTAAGAGTATTTTTGGAAAAATAATAAAGGGGAGAAAGAATGGGTGGCTAATTCGCCCACCCCCTCAAGTTAAATAAATATATTTTAATGTATAACTAGCAGATTTCATTCCAATTTTAGATATAGAATCATTCTAATGAAGCGCTTCCCTGATTAGCTGTGCATATATACTGTTTAAGTATAAAAGGAGGGAATAATAGAATTAACACCCCATAATTCAGGAAAATGGTTTCTTCACTTAGAATTTACTGATTTGCGTTAAATTCTGGATACAGGCTTACTCTGATAAGGCGCTTCCTTAAAATTTTTGGTTAAATAAATTCAATGGTTGAAAATAATGGGAAGAATGCCCCCCCCCTCTTAATTTAGGCAAATGGTTTTTTTATGCAGAATTACCCGATTTGTCTCAGTTTTTGGATATGTTCATTTTGATGAGGAGCTTCATTTATTATTTTTGGTGGTTTTTTGGTTATGTATAAAGGAAAAATGAACAATTTATCTTCTTCCTTGTTTTAGATTAATGGGTTTTTATGTAGAATTATCCGATTTGCTTCAAATTTTGGACATAAGTTCATTTTCATGAGCCGCTTCATTGAATTATTTAGGTGTTCTTTTGGTTATGTATAATGTGGCCACGGACGACTTATCCCCTTCCTTATATTAGATAAATGGATTTTTATGCAGAAATCCGATTTGCCGCAAATTATGGTTTTAGCTTTCTTTTTTGTGATAAGGTGAATCCCTGAATAGTTTTACAGGTTTAATGATTAAGTATAAAAGGAGAATTGCAGATTTACTCCCATTAAATGAGATAAATGGGTTTTTGAGCAGAATTATCCGATTTGGTTCGAAATTTAGTAATTTGTTCAATTTCATAAAGCATATCTGTGATTAGTTTTGTGAATTCAATAATTAAGAATAATTGGGGACCATGAGGGAACTAATCCCCTTACTTTGTTTTTCTGTGGTAGTTATTCATTCAAAAATAATAATGAGGCTGTATTATACAATTAGTGTAAACAGACTGTGAACGCAAAGCCACTAGTTTAACTGGACAAGATTCTTTTTATTATTGATCCTGACTGCAGCTCTATTGCTAAATTTGTGCAAAATGGTTTTGCCACCACTCCTCTGTAACGTATTTTATTTGAGGGGTAGTAGGATACTGTTAGATGTATGCGCGGTCCGGAATTTCGAGGTCCTTTCCGATGGAAAGTTATGTTGGACCGATCCGGTGTAAAAGTTAATAATTCAGCTCAAGCCCTGTCTGTACAGAAATCAATGTAAACAGTTTCGTTCCGACCCGATCTAACCCGAATCAATTTCTGCAAAAAATTCAGATTTTACTTAACATACAATTCAGATTTCTCTAAAGAATAATGCATGCATATTTATGGATAAATTAACAATATATTTTAAAATTAAGATGTGTTCATAAATACGAGTAGAAAATACACAATGTACTATTTATTATTTAGATTCTTAGACATTTCAACATTTAAATAGGGTTTCATTAAGTAATTATTGTGATTTAGAATAAAAGAAAAAAAAAAGGAGGAATTTATACATCATAATTTTTTTATTTGTTTAATAAAATTAGATTTGTGAATATATTTCTCTGTCATTCCTTAAGGCTTTTCTAAAATCCGAAAGAGCTATTTTCTGATATATTTCTCAAATAATCTCGTTTCGGAAATCCATAAGATTTACGAACATTCTCATTTATTTAGAATCTATGTAATCGAACCGCGTTAACCATTTTTTGATAAAAGCAATTTATCGTTGAAAAATACTATTAAAGCTAAATTTTAATCGAATTTACAGTAGCGACTTCACGGGAAAGAAAGACTTGATGCCATGACAAGCATATATTTTATGTTGATAGATAATTAATTTATCAAAAATGAAAGACGTTGTTCGATTCCAAATCCCTTCAATAGTCAGGCTTGAACCCTTTACAGTTAAAAGTTAGTGAGAAAATGTTTCAATGTTTCGTGTGTTGAGCAGTGAATTTGCAGCCAGTTTAAGGTATATTCTAAGATTCTGTTAAAAGAAGCTTGTTATCGCTTTTATATTAGGATATATTATATGTTGATAGATAATTAATTTATCAAAAATGAAAGACGTTGTTCGATTCCAAATCCCTTCAATAGTCAGGCTTGAACCCTTTACAGTTAAAAGTTAGTGAGAAAATGTTTCAATATTTCGTGTGTTGAGCAGTGAATTTGCAGCCAGTTTAAGGTATATTCTAAGATTCTGTTAAAAGAAGCTTGTTATCGCTTTTATATTTTTACAAATCATATTGCTTGCTCATCACATCATGAGAACAATTATGTTCAGTTCCGATCTAGCTCAAATATGTAGAAAAAAATGCAAGTCTGATCTTAGCACGGTACGAGTTTGCTGGAAAAAAATAATAAAATAAGCAGACATCAATTCTGATGCAGCATGTCTCTACAGTGGACAATTTGCATTTCTGTATTGATGTTATAAGGATTGGCTCGTGACATACATTTATTATCGTGTAAGACATATTTGAAACCAGATTTTAGGCCAAACTTGTTTATTTAAAAGCTCATAAGATAAACTATTTTTTTTCCTAGGTAAGGGGGTCATCCTTCATTTTTCCCTTTATACTTAACCATTAACCCCAAAACTATTCAGGGACAAACCTATATCCAAAATTTGAAGCAAATCCGTATATTCTGCGTTAAAAACCCACGTATCTAAATTATCGCAGGTCATCTCCATTGCCCCTCTTTTTATACTTAAACAATAATCACCCACAAGTAATCACGGAAGTGTTTTGTCAGAATGATCCTATATCTAAAATTTGAATGAAATCTGATAAGTTTGCATGAAAAACACATTTACCTAAATTAACAGGGGATATTAGCCTCTCTTTAGCCCTCTTTCTAATTCTTATACAAAGAACTCCCAAAACTAATCAGGAAAGCGCTTTATTAGAATAAACCTATATCCAAAATTTGAACTAAATCGGATATTTCTATGAAGAGTTATCACGTTACGTACGTACATACATACATTCATACATTCGTACATACATACATACAGAACATGAGGATCCATTAGTTCTCAGGCCTTGACGCCAGTGAGCTAAAAACACATAAACAAGAATGATGGCACTGAGGCGATCACTGGATTCAATAAAATCACACCAAGATAAACTCCCAGGATAAACTAGTTCAGACCAATGAATAGCAGGCTAAGCTAGTTTATCCTATCGGCGTTAGAATAGACTAGTTTGGCCTAGGAAAAACTATTTTATACGATGGGTCTTAGGGTATACCGGTTCGGCCTAAGAAAAAGTAGTTTATCCGATGGGCGTTAGGATAAACCGGTTTGACCTAGGAAAGACTAGTTCAGCCAAAGGACGTTAAGATAAACTAGTTTGACCTAAATCGAGCTAGGCCGGTAACATATGTATATAAATGCTCCAATAAATATTGAAAATATATTTGTTACATATATTTTTAAAGCTCAATTACTCTTTATATAATCATAGATAACTTTAAAGGGCTTGTAGTATACATTTTCATGATTATATTATATTTTTGTAACATAGAAACAGGTTTTTTTTTGGAAGTGCAATTGTTTATACAATAAAATGTGGCTGTTAAAAATATTTATCAAATAGAAAAGTGTAATCATAATAATGATCTTTCATAAATAGATAAATAATAAATAATGTACATTATATGTTTTTTTAAAGAACTATATGTTCATAAAAATAATCAATAAATATTTTATTGTATTCTTTGAAAATGTCAGTTTGTTATGTAAATACTATATAAACTCCTCACCATTTTCCAATAACTGTCTGAAGAGGATTTACTCACATGGAATTAAACTTATTTAAAAGTACTTCGTGAAATTATATTGAGCTTTCAATTTCAACATTTTTACTACATTTCGCAAGTGAAGAATAATAAAATGCATAAATGAAAGCTGTTTTTCAAACTTACTGAGTTATGTAATCAGATTTATTTTCCCTGTCACAGAAGACAGGGATAAGAAAACAGATTTTGAAACTCGTCAAAATTAAATAAATATCTCACATACGTAATATTTCAAAATTTTCTTTTTATCAAATTACATAATCGAAGAAAATATTTCAAAATTTGACTGTACTTTAAAAACAAAAAAATTAAGTTATATAATGTATCCTCCGAATGTGCATAAAAACAAGTATTTCAAAAAGTGCGAAAAATTTGTTTGCATCATTTTTAAAATTTGAAATCTTATATATTGATTTCAAATATATAACGATTAAAGTATCAAGAAGTGAAAAGGGGATTTTTTTCTATTTTCCCTTAAAATCTAATAGATTGAGATGGTATTTCATTTGAAATTTTTTAAAACACAAGATTGAATTCGTTAACAAACAATAAAAAAAAAATTTGTTTTTTATTATGCTTCAGAAAAAATGTTCACCCTTTCCTTTTCACTATTTTTCATTTGTACACATATTTAATGAATCTAAGTATTCATTATAACGTGTTAGAATACATAAAAAAAGATATATAAAATACATCAACAGTTCTGATTTTAAAAATAGCGAGTTTTCGTAATTTAAGTAATTTTTGAGATACATTACTCACACCGAAAAGGTTTGCTTTTTATCAATATGTTAAAATATGACAAATACGAACACAAAATATTTTTTTCATACGAAATTTTCAATAAATATTTTTTTTTGTATAACTACTGTTTCAAAGGCTAATAATCATTCAGATTCATTTATCTAGACACAAAAATTTCCAATGATTCAAATTTTTAGTGTGATCGACACGTTTTCGGAGACCTATGTACGTCCTGTGTGTTTTGCAGCCGGTTGAAAGGCCGATAGATCCGTCACTTAAGAGCAATATTTATCAACATTTAACTGTATAAAACATCGTATTTTATACGATGTATTTTAAGTACATGTATTTTATCTGTTTTAGAAATTCCAACCTAAGCGGGTTTAATGGAATAGTCGCACGTTTAGGATATTTTGCCATATTTTAGCAGCAGGATTAGGTCGAATCGGTAAATTCAAGACAAGGCATTTACTAAAAAAATAGTTAAACATAGGTACTTTAGTCGTTTCAGATCAATATTATCTATTGTGTCGTGAACATAGACTTTGAGCAGGATAATGTAAGATTATACCAAAAAGACAACAATCATGGATGTTTGGTTAGATATTAAGTTAAAAAAAAAGCTTTACTAGATGTATTTCGTTTGATTCAATTTTCCTTTAGGGAAACCTACCAAAGCAGCGGTCGAAGACTGCTAGTAGTTTAATATAATGAAAAACATGCCCCAAACAATGTTTCCCGATAGTTTTTGCAACGGAATACTTTTTTGTGGTATTATAACAAATTAATAACAAATTGTAAATTAATAATAAATATTTTGTGCACCACAGATTGTGCAGAATGTATATTTTAGTTTTATATTTAATAGATGCATATCATTTTTTTATATTCGAAAGTGTATTGCATTTAAAAATATTTTTTTCCATTGGCCGTAATGTAACGGAATACTTTGATTGTCCCTGCAAGTTAACTATCAATCCGGTTTTCATAAAATTTGAAGTGACGCGACAAAATTATGCAACAATTATATATTTTTAAATTCAAACGGTTCGGTTGGGTAGTGTTTGCTTTGTTATATGCGGGCAGGCAGACGGTCGAACGGACAGACAAATGGACAGACAGATAGATGGACAAACGTGCGTAAGGTGCTACATATTTACATAATTAATAATGCACCTAAAAGCGGGCATTTTGTGCTCACAAAAAAATTTTAACAGATGTATTTTGTAGTCATCGGTAACTTTATCGTCAATAACCTCATCGGATGTATTTTATGATTCAATGGGCTCATAAAAATTAGGGTTTTTAATACATATCTGGTTTTCTATCCAGGGATCATTGCATTGACTTAGAGAAGCATAGGATCTCTATTTAAATATGCTTTACAAGAAAAAAATAAATAGCCAACGTAGACAAGGGAGAAAAAGTAAGTAACTTTGAAGAAAACAACACTATGTGGGAAGATTTCACAATGTTTTCCTAAATTCGTCTGCTTCTTCATTTATATAAGTTCATAAATATTTGTTGGGTCTGTTTTTGGTGATGTCGTTTACTTAACACAGCTCTGTTTAAGTTTTGTATTAATTCTTAATGCACAAAAAAGCTCGTATTGTAATTTTGGTCCTACTCTATTTTATATTTATGTGTCACTGCCACTTTCGCCAAAAAACATCTTGATCTACAACCCTACAGTCGCATATCCGCAAGATTTCTTTATTTTTTTCCCAGCATTAAAAAAATGATCTCAGAAAACAGATATTATATCTTTAGGGGAATGAATTCTATCGGCATAAGTTTTCCTTATAATAAAATTGCTTATGTATTATTATACTTATGTATTATTTTTCTTAAATAATAATATCGATCATAACAGTCAACGAAAAGTTATCTTTCGACTTTCTATTAAAAAACGTATTTAGAAGTAGAAAGAAAAATACAAAAAACATATCTTTACTCAATTGCCTAATATTTTGCTTTAATAATGTGTTGTAGCAAAAATCTGATAAATTTTACTAAATTAGAAAACGTAATTTTTTTCTACTATAAAAGGTTTTTACCCTATGACTTTCGAAATACTCATTAGCTGAAAGCAAGTAAGTAAATAAGAGTTTTTTTTTTATTGTCGATGTTTTCTTTTCTTGAAATACTCATTTTTTGATTTACATTGCCCATTCATTGATAACTTAGTAAAAACTTCGCAGGCATTCAATTCTAACCAACGTCAACATCACAATAGGTCAAAAGAAATAACAGTTACAAGTAAGAATCTAATTTGCACACGTTATTTATGAAAGAAATGTATTCGTAAGATTCATCAGTTCATATTTCAAATATTATATTAAATTTCCCTTATTTTTTTAAATCTCTCTCTCTTTATATATATATATATACATAAATTCTATTGCTAAAACATATAACGCTTTTTTAGACTAATCAAAACAATCCAATTTCATTAGAACACCTTAAAATGCAAACTACATTCCAGAATGTTATTTTTTGTTTATAAGTGTTTTTAGTATATATATGTTGTATGTGTGCGAGAGAGAGAGAGGGAGAGAGATAGAGAGGGATTCGTGGTCAATGTGTACAGAAAAAAATATCATTTGAAATTTAAGTGTTAAATTAAACAGCTGACTCTAAAAACTGTTTGAAATAAAAACGTTTATAGCATACAAAAGTTTTCCGAAAATATATTTACTTTCTGTTTAGTTGAACTTAATACAGGTAAATGATGCAGGAACGTCCGCTGTTACTCTTGAGACCCTTCGAGCAAATTTCATAAACAATAAAAATTTTTTTATAAAAAATATTCTCCAGATCTAATCTGATATAATCAGTTAATTGTGTATAAAAAAAAAAAACTAATTTGTTACAAAATATATTTTGTTTGTCTATAGAATGAAGCAAATTTTTTAACTCTTGTGGCTTTCATGAGAGTAACAAATTTTGTATTTAATATACAGACAAGTAAAATTGTTTTTGTTGCAAACTAGATATATGTTACAAAAGTAAAACAGAATGGTATGGAACAGAATGGCAGGTTGCAACAATTTGTACCTTTATTATATTTTTTAATAAAATAATTGGAATTAATTACATACATTTGCCTTAATTGTGACAAAATTTCTGAATGAACGTTGCCAAATATGCAGTTGAAAAAATATGCAGTATAAAGGGCAATCTGCTCAAAACATTTAAATAAACTGCATTTCAAAAAGTTTCAATAACAAACGTAAAGCTTCAACAATAAATTGTGTGCATTATATGTTCTCAGCTAATTTCACATGCAAGTAACCGAATAGAGAAATTTTCTTACAAAAGTGACTATTTTATTCCGAATAGTTTAGGAAAAGATTCATTTATAAATTTCACAGTTGTAAGTTGATGGATCACATTATAATGACTTTAGTTTTCTTAAGGATGTAGTTTGTCGCATTCAAAATCATAAATGTAGAGTGACATAGAAGAGGAACATAATTTAAAAGACTGGAAAAGGGACAGAATAAAATAGTTTCTAATTTAATGCTTAATGCATACTTAAATATAAAGACTAATTGCAGTTTGATTTCTGTATTTATTTATTTTTCATGTGTTAAGAATAATTTTTTCAAGCTTTTCAATGCAGAAATATTCGAAATAACAAAATCATTTTTAGATATTTTTTTAACTAATTGTGTATTATGATACATATAAGTTAGAAAAAAATATTTCAAAGCGTTACATCTTAATTTTTAATCCCAAGAAACATCGTTAAATATATATTTTAAATGCTGTATCGTGCAATCTACTTTTTATCGATCTAAGTAATATGTCAAAGGCCTTAAATTATAAAACGGGTTTTAATGTACACGCCATGCAAAATATTAATTTTTCAATTTTTTATCTTTCCTTTTTACAAGAAGTCCAGACGGAGGTTAAAATGTTGATTCTTTTGCGTTGATTTCTAAACAAAGCTGATATTGTATTTCACGTTACATATAGTTAAAATGCTTTTTATGCTGGAAATGTAGATAATGAATGTCCAAAATTTTTTAATTAAGATTTAGTAGTTAACGAGGCATAGAAAAGATAAAAGTGAAATTAAATCAAGATTTTTCTGCAAATTTTATTACTTTTTAGTTAGTTTTTACATCATCGTTTTATTGACATTCTTTATCTTTATTTATCACAATCTTTCATTAAGGATATGCTTATAGTGTAAAAATCTCAAGAATTAAAAATTGATACAAAACTAAGCAGAATTACATTTTGATAAGGGGAGAAATTATTCCAGTTTGTAAAAAGGACATTATCATGTTGAAAATACTTTATCTAAAATAACAATAAAAATTAAATGCATGTATCTAAACTTTAGGAAAGAATTCAACACACTTAACACCAATACCAAATTTTCACACTGAACTTCAATAGCATATGAAAATTGCATTTCAGTCCATATACACTATATGGCTATTGATTATTGGACACTTGCGATTTTAGACATTTTGTTAAATATCTAGAAAAATACATTAAGAATCATCTCGAAACTCTTAGTGTATAAATATAATAGTGTATGTCATACATCTCCGTGAAGATTTTTTCACGAAACTCCATAGGGGACCGTCAACAAATTAAAAAAGAATGAATATCTTTTGAATAACCCTGTCAAAACTAATGTAGCAAAAGCGCTCAAACTCTAGATTATGATTGATTGCCTTATTGTAATGCGCCTTTTTCATTTTTATGCAAATAGCATGCATACTAGCAGAGTAATTAAGGTTTTTATAAAACTGGTCCCAAATTTTTCCAAGTTTTTTCCTTATAATTTTCAGAATTAATATTTTTTAAATAATATTTTTTTTAGAAAATATGACAAACAACATTGCACACAGTACCCTGTAAACAGAATTAAAAAATATTGAAGATTGTATACAAAATGAGTTGGTTTACTAAATAATTTTTTACTGCGCATGAATCAACGATATCAAAATTTCATTTGCATATTATGTTAGCTAAATATATAGAGCAACTTTTGTGAAAGTCACAAAATCATAACTTAAAAATTCTGAAAATAATCGTCAATTGAAAAAGTTGAAAATCCGTTATTCTCAAAATGAAGCAAAAACAAGAGGGGTTGTATCCATATATTCATTGATTAGTGTCAATATAGAATACACATTACGGGATGTACTACTGCATTTGGATAAAATCCCTCATTTTTTTGCTTCATTTCGGAAACAACGGATTTTGTCCTTTTTCTATAGACGATTACTTTCAGAATTTTCAAGCTATGATTTTGAAACTTTTACAAAAGTTGCTCTATACATTTAGCTAACAAAATATGCAAATGAAATTTTGATATCTTTGACGCATGCGCAGTAAAAAAATATTTAGTAAACCTACTCATTTTTCATACAATTTTTATTATTTTTTAATTCTGATTACAGGGTACTGTGTGCAATGTTGTTTGTCATATTTTCTAAAAAAATATTATTTTATATTAAGAACTCTGAAAATTATAAGGGAAAAACTTGGAAAAATTTGGGACCATTTTTATAAAAACCTTAAGTAGTCTGCTAGTATGCATGCTATTTGCATAAAAATGAACAAGGCGTATTACAATAAGGCATTCAATCATAATCTGGAGTTTGAGCGCTTTTGCTACATTAGTTTTGACAGGGTTATTCAAAAGATATTCATTCTTTTTTAATTTGTTGACGGTCCCCTATGGAGTTTCGGTAAAAAATCTTCACTGAGATGTATGACGTATACTGTTATATTTATACACTAAGAGTTTGGAGATGATTCCTCATGTACTTTTCTAGATATTTAGTAAAATGTCTAAAATCGCAAGTGTCCAATAATCAATGGCCATATAGTGTATATACTATATACTAGGGTGGTCCGAAAAAAACTTTTTTTTCGATTTTCGATTATGGCGGGTGCGGAAAAGTGGCCACTGGTGACACTCAGTTCATACAAAAAATTTGAGATTTTTTGGACATTTCCTTACCCTGCCGCAAACGGCTTGAAATTTTGCAAAAATGCTCATTTTTGAACTTTTTTTGAAAAAAATTCAAAAATGTTAAATTAAATTTATTTTGGTTGTATTTACTTGAAAAGGCATATTTAATGTACCAAATGTTTAAATAATATCTGATCATGCATTATTTAATATCTATGTGTATTATAACTTAGGCTATTTTTATAGCTTTTTCGCGTATAATAGGCAAAAGTTGTATTTGTTTGAATCGATCGTTAGTTTCTATATTATTTATGTCCCTTGGTCTTCTTTATATTTTTTCTATGTGTCAAACGTCATATATTTGGGGAAAAGACAGCAGTATACTTCAAAAACAAATCTGGAAGTTTAGAAAGTGGTGAAGCAGGACTCTAAGCGAGCGCAATGACTCTTCGTTATACTCAGGGAGTGAAGGACGAAATAGTTGAGAGCCAAAATGCGATAAAGGATTCTTATTATTTATCCTTGCTCAGTAACCTGCGACAATTGTTCAGTGTTAACGTGAAAACTTTTTATAGTGATTATACAGTGCTTTCTGGGTCGTTTAATGTGCCATTATGATGTTTTGTGCGTTTTATTACAACCAGTTTAGAAATGGCTAGTATAAAGGGCCATGACAATCCAAAGACACGCAATAGCGTGAAAAGTAACATTTTGGGGGCGTCATGCATATTGAAAGAATTGCAATTGCCAACTTATGCTGATAATCATGCACCACTACTACTGGTTGCTTCACCATGTAGAAGTTGTGACATCAGAGGATACGAATCTCGTCATCGATAAAAAAAAGTCAGAAGAGAGAAATAGAAACTTGGAAAGAAGATACAGGCAGAAGAAGTTATTGAATGAAGGAAAATTAAAACCATATTTTTTGATGGTAGAAAGGATAAAAGTACATTAAGAGGAAGAAAAATAACAAGCGGCACCGTCGAGAGAAAGGCGAGGAACACATCACCGCGTTCCGGTCACGGAAAAGAAATAGCAAAGTCATTATACAATCTTCCAAGTCACCACAAGTTAGACTTTTCTGAACTGACGAGGTATCAACGTAACGGAACGAGGTATCAAGTGACCCGAGTATTCCTAACCAGGTTCAAACAACACGGGTATGTGTTCCTCGCCTTTCTCTAGACGGTGCCGCTTGTTATTTTTCTTCTTCTTAATATACTTTTATCCTTTCTACCATAAAAAATATGCTTTTAGTTTTCCTTTTTTCAATAACTTCTGCCTGTACCTTCTTTCCAAGTTTCTATTTCTCTCTTCTGACTTTGTTTTTATCGATGACGAGATTCGTATCCTCTGCTGTTACAACTTCTACATGGTGAAGCAGCCAGTAGTAGTGGCGCATGATTATCAGCATAAGTTGGCAATTGCAATTCTTTCAATATGCATGATGCCCCCAAAAAGTTACTTTTCACGGTATCGCGTGTCTTTGCATTCTCATGGCCCTTTATACTAGCCATTTCTAAGCTCGTCGTAATAAAACGCACAAAACACTATAATGGCACATTAAACGACCCAAAAAACACTGTATAATCACTACAAAAGGGTTTCACTTTAACACTGAACAAATGTCGCAGGTAACTGAGCAAGGATAAATAATCGGAATCCTTTATCGCATTTTGGCTCTCAACTATTTTGTCCTTCACTCCCTGAGTATTACGCCGAGTCATTGCGCTCGCTTAGAGTGCTGCTTCACCACTTTCTCACCTTCCAGATTTGTTTTTGAAGTATACTGCTGTCTTTTCCCCAAATATATGACGTTTGAAACATAGAAAAAATATAAAGAAGACCAAGGGACATAAATAATATAGAAACTAACGATCGATTCAAACAAATACAACTTTTGCCTATTATACGCGAAAAAGCTATAAAAATAGCCTAAGTTATAATAGACATAGATATTAAATAATGCATGATGAGATATTATTTAAACATTTGGTACATTAAATATGCCTTTTCAAGTAAATACAACCAAAATAAATGTAATTTAACATTTTTGAATTTTTTTCGAAAAAATTTCAAAAATGAGCATTTTTGCAAAACTTCAAGCCGTTTGCGGCAGGGTAAGGAAATGTCCAAAAAATCTCAAATTTTTTGTATGAACTGTGTGCCACCAGTGGCCACTTTTCCGCACCCGCCACAATCGAAAATCGAAAAAAAGTTTTTTTCGGCCCACCCTACTATATACAAGGTGACTCTAAATTTTCTTTAAAATAAAAGGGGGGGGGTGATAGTACACATCAAGACAAACAATATTAAATGGGAGACCAAGTGTCCCAAACGTTTCCCAGAGGAGATAGCCGCAATTAAAGTTTAGGAACCAAAGTTTCAAATATACATAAAAAACGGAAAAATCGGTCAATTGATTTGGGGTTTCCACTAAAATTATTCTTTATGTCGGCATTTTCTTGAAATTAAATTATGAAGATAAATTTCAAAAAATGCCAATAGAGGGCGCTTTAGACTTTGAAGTAACGAACAACTACTTTTTGCCGGTATTTTTTGCATCTCATTAAATGTTCTCGTAAGCTAAGACTCAAACTTAAATTTTGAGCTCAAAATCAGAAAAGTTGGGAGTGGTTAAGTAGCACAAATCGAACTATGTTCAGAGGGTTCAAATTTCAAATGATTATAAAAAACGAAAAAGTTGGTTCATTAATTTGCGGTTTTGAATAAAACTATTCTTTTTGTTGGTATTTTCTTAAAAATAAATTCTAAAGATAAATTTCAAAAAATGTCGATAGAGGGCGCTTTAGACTTTGGAATAACGAACAACTCTTTTTTGGCGTTATTTTTTGAATGTCATTAAATGTTTTCGGAAGCTTAGACTTAAACTTAAATTTTGAGCCCAAAATCTAAATAGTAGGGAGCGGTTAAGTAGCACAAACTCAACTGTGTTTAAGGGGGGGGGGGAGGAGGTTCAAATTTAAAATAATTATAGAAAATGGAAAAATTGGTCGATTCGTTTACGGTCTAAAATAAAACTATTCTTTAAGTCAGTATCTTCTTGAAAATAAATTTTAAAGATCAATTTCAAAAGATTCCGTTAGAGGGCGCCTTAAACGGAGTAACAAACAATTAATTTTAACCATTATTTTTTTGCTCTAATTAAATGCTTGCAAAAGCTTATAAAATGTTTTCGATAGCTTAGATTTAAACTTGAATTTTGAACTAAATTCTGAATCGTTGGGAGGAGCTAAGAAGCGTGTGTTCAGGAGTTGAAATTTAACCCTCCCCCCTCCTTGAACACAAATCAATTTTTCGCTACTTAAACGATTCAAAACTTGAGCCCAAAATTTAAGTCTATGAATTTGAAAGCATCTAATGAGATTAAAAAAATAACGGGTAAAAATAGTTCTAAGCTACTCCAAAGTCTAAAGCGCCCTCTATCGGCGTTTTGTGAAATTTATCTTTAAAATTTATTTTGAAGAAAATGCTGACTTAGAAATTAATTTTAGCGAAAACCGCAAACGAATCGACGAGATTTTCCGTTTTTTATAATTATTTGAAATTTGAACCCTCTGAAAACTGTTCAGTTTGTCTAATTAACCACTCCCAACTATTCAGATTTTAAGCTCAAAATTTAAGTTTTAGTCTAAGCTTACGAAATCATTTAATAAGATGCAAAAAATAACGCCAAAAAGAGTTGTTCGTTACTCCAAAGTCTAAAGCGCCCTCTATCGGCATTTTTTGAAATTTATCTTTATAATTTATTTTCATGAAAATACCTACATAAAGAATAGTTTTAGGGAAAACCGCAAATCAATCGACCACTTTTTCCGTTTTTTATAATCATTTGAAATTTAAACCCTCTGAACACAGCTCAGTTTGTGCTACTTAAACACTCCCAACTATTCAGATTTTGAGCTTAAAATTTAAGTTTGAGTCTAAGCTTAAGAAAACATTTGATGAGATGCCAAAAATACCGGCAAAAATAGTTGTTTGTTACTCCAAAGTCTAAAGCGCCCTCTATTGACAATTTTTGAAATTTATCTTTATATTTTAATTTCAAGAAAATCCCGACATAAAGAATAATTTTAGTTAAAACCACAAATCAGTCGACCGATTTTTCTGTTTTTTTAAGTTTATTTGAAATTTTGGTCCCTAAACTTTAATGGCGGCTATCTCTTTTGGAAAACCTTTGAGATCCTTGATCGCCTATTTAATATTGTTTGTCTTGAGGTGTAGTATCACCCCTCCTTTATTGTAAAAAAAAAAAAAAATTAGAATCACCCTGAATATACGTGTGTGTGGGATATAAGTTAATACCGTATTATTTAAGCAAAACTAAATGTTATTCAAAGGATAAACAAGATCTAATAGACATAAAATATTTACGTAACATTCAAATATAACAATCAAAACCGAATAATAGATAGCTCAATCAAGCTTCCCTGAGCTTTCCCCACTAAAAATAATCTTAAGATTATCTGAAGAAATCTCTACTATCTTCAGAAATTTTATAGAAATCTGAAGAAATTTGAAGTTTCATTTACGTTAGCTGTATTGTCTGTAAATTGTTGTTTTCTTAAAGTACTATAACGTTGAGATGGTAACCACGGTTTTGTATTGCCGTTTTTGCGTATTTTTGACTTCCTATCTTCAAAGTGGTAAGAATTTCTGTTCATTGTTTTAACATTGCGTCTTGTCGTTTCATAATTATTTAATTTAGAAACTAATACATCAACATTTTTTAATTTTGGGAAGATCATCTATAAAAGGTTCTTTCCTTTCTATCGGTACTCTTCTCTTGATTTAATCTACCAATATTAATTTATTTAAGTCTTCAAAATTAGATACATCAAGACCGATAATCTATTCATCTAAATATTTTCTCAAGTCAAATGCTAGATCGCGCCAAGTGGCTGAGTTTTCTTTCTTATGCGACATTATTTTTTGCCTAAACTCTTCTGGCGTCAATTTGAATTTTTGATCAGCAAATGTTTTACGTAATCGTAGTTATTTGTCAATGTGGTCGTATTTGTCTGGTTCTCTAGTTATAACATTAGCAATTTCTTGCGGTATTAAACTTAATAAGTGCATTACCCAATTTTCGTTTATTATATTCATCCTAGAAATTTGTCTTTCGAATAAAGCTAAATAGATACTAATATCACCCTTCCCGTCAAAGTGTAACATTAATTTAGACAAATCTGGTTGCTTACCTGAACCGGTTACAATCGAACTGTCACTTATTTTTGTCATATTCCCTTGAAGCTCATTTTTTCGTAATTCGTACTCCATCTCTAATTTACTTTCCTCTAATCTTCTTTCTGCTTCTAACCGTCTTTCTTCTTTTTCTGTTTCTAGCCTTCTTTCTCCTTTTTCTGATTCTAGCCTTCTTTCTTCTTTTTCTTTTTCTGCTTTTAACATTCTTTCTTCTTTATCTTTTTCTGCTTCTAACCTTCTTTCTTTTTTTTCTACTTCTAGCCTTCTTTTTTCTTTTTCTATTCCATTTCAGCAATGACTTTATTTCAAAATTCCACAAAATTTTATTCATAATCCTTTGATTCAGTCACCAACTTTATCAAATCAATAATTCTTGGACTCTGAGGCACAACTATACCTAGGTCATCCACACAATGTTAACAAATCCGCTTTTCTAGCTTTATTTAGAATAAACATTATTTATTTTTGTTTACACTTCAACAAAACAAAATATTGCACTATCTTGCAGGCTTGATTAAGGATAATTTCTAATCATTACACATATGACAAAGAGTTCATTTTTTATATTATAAGTTTTAGTTTAAAAAAATACATTTTTCTTTTTAAACTTAAGCATAAAATAGCTTCCATAGTAAAATTCAAATTCAGACCTAAATCATAGAAATCATTCAAATCTCGGCAACGAGCCCCCAAAACTTGTGGGATTTTAGTGAATAACTTATTATTTAAGCAAAACTACTATTATTCAAAGGATAAACAAGGTTTAATAGACATGAAATATTTTTGTAACATTCAAATACAACAATCAAAACTGAATAATAGATAGCACAATCAAGTTTCCCTGAGCTTTGAATTGAAAACCATAAAATTCACTATGGCTGAAATTTATAGAACACCTCGTTCTTTCCTCGTTCATCATCATACGAGTCTGGCTTGGGATATCACGCTCATTAAATCTTTGAGTTTATTATATTTTATTGTTGAACACTTCAACCTTTATCCCCCCCCCACACACACATATATATATATATATCCAAAATGTAAAATAATCAACAAAAGGTACATTCATGTGAATTGCGCTGAACCGCTGCAGTAAAACACATAAATTAAAAATACACCATCATAATAATTAAAATGATTAAGTTAGTATTTAAATAAATATATTAGTTTTTATTCAACAAACATATTTTTGCATCGTATATTATGTTCCAGGCGAGACATTCATTTTACTACTGAGGCGTAGGATCTAGTGGAGGAGCGTGTGAAATATAGCCATCGGATGTTTTAACATCTGATTTTCGCTATTCACCGTTCTGGCCGAAACCCACTGTCACTTAAATTCATTTAGTTTATAAATTTGAGTGCTTGGCTGTTTTTTTAAATAAACATATTGCTGACGAGGCTGCAGCCTGTTGTTTTGTAATTATTTTGTTGATTTTTTAATTTTAAAAGGAGTTTTTGCGAGGGGGTTAGCTAGTTCTTGCTCAATTAATTATTTTGATGCTTTATATATATATATGCTAGAGATAAAGCTGAGACAGCGCACTTGTCTTGACACTTGTCCGACAAATCTTTTTACAGTTTTGTTTCCGGCATACTTTACTAGCAGCCAATCATCAATTGAAAGTTTTCTGTTCATATCACCACCATCATTGACAGAATTTTCATCTAATGATATTGTGGAGCTCATGCTTTTAATTCAGTAGCTGTCGGAATCTGAGCCAGATGTATCATTCTACTCTTTCAAACCCTTTTTTTATTTCACAGGAAAAAGATTTTATCTTCACCTTTGGGTCCATGCAGGTAAGTTTGAACTGTAATTTTTTTTTTTTTTTTTTTTTTTTTTTTTTTTGAGCACAATTTTTACCAATTCTTCTTCAATTTTCTTTCAAACTAAAAAAAAGTTACAGTAACAGAGGTTACAATTTCAATATAAATTATTAATCTTAATATATTATATGGAAAATAAATATTTTAATATGTTGGACCTAACTATTTAAAGTATTAGAGATTATGGTCTGTAAAACAGTTTTAAAAAGTTATTTTATTGTAATGAAAGTTAAATTGTAAACTATGTTTACATTTATCTAAACAGGCTATTTTGTTAGTCAAAATCAAAAACAAAATGGATATTTTCATTAAAAAAATATACATTTTTAATCATTTTTTTCTAAGTCAATATTTTTTTAAGGAAAAAGAATATAAGAAAATTATTCTCCCTTTTATCCAGAAAAAAAATTATTAGTGAATATAAGGACGTAATTTTATTTTTTGTTTGTTTCTCCCATGTATAATTTCCTAGTGGAGATGGTTGAGCCATGGCTCAAGTATACCCAATCTCACTGACTTAAGTATCTCCATTACCACTATATTTAATTATCAGAGTTTTATTAAGTACAGCATGCAGCTATTTCACCTATTTTAGATTGAAAATACAATTGAAATTATACTTATTAAATTTATCTATATTGTTGCAATTTTAAACAAAACTTTGATTACAAAAAATAAAAAAAAACATGCACCTAAATATTTACTTCAAGTAGGGAAAAAACAACTATTAATCACCATACTTTCAAAATGGTACCAAGGTATGTGATTTCTTTTTTACTTGTTCAGAACTATAAATATGTTACCATATTGGAAGTTTTAGAAAGAAAAATTAACCAGCTGTAGAGATAATAGGGGTGTCTCAAGTATCCTCTATGCTCAAGTATCCCCACTCTCCCCTACTTTTGCTTCCAGCAATGCGCCATCATTAATGAATTTTAAATGCCTCACGAAGATTTGTATCTTATGAGAGTACTACACTTTTAAAATAGAATTAAGACAATTTTGAGAACAGTACCAGCCATCGGTGATTAACATAAATTAGGCAATTTCAAAATACCTCACTGATAAATTAATAAAATAAAGAATAAACTAAATGACACAATAAACTTATTGAAAGCATCCTTGCACTGGAAAAAGAGAATTATAGAATAATCAAAAACATAAAATAAAGGACCATATGTGGCGGAACATTTGAATGAATGCTCTATGTTATGAGTTATTGAAAGTATTCACAGGTTCTGATAATTCAAAGGACTAGCGGTGCACGAATTTTCAATCTTAAATGGCTGTAATGACCTCCGATTAACTTTACATAGCATTTTTGGAGTGGATAACCGTTTGGAAAGTTTACCTAATGCAGGATCACACTTCTTCAAGAAATTTATGTGAAAGGAAAATCTAAATACAGGGTTATTATATTAAAAGTTTAAGTTTCAAAACGCTCTAAAAAATAAACCATCGATAAGAATGTCGTCAAAATTTGAACTGCGCATTATTGAAGAAGGGGAAAAATATGAACAACAACAACAAAATAGTTCCAAATCTTAGCGACAGATGGCGTTGTAAGCGTCATAATTTCAACTACAAATCATAAAATCATAAAACAACGGCTAAGGCGTAGGTTACAATATAAACTAACTATACTGTTCAGTATGCATGACTGTATTGTACAGTTGTGATTCTGTTAGTTACGTAAGCCAATCCATCATGGCAAGATAGCATCACATCGAATGGAAAAACCGGTTTTTAATTGTCCCTAGGCTAAAAAAATTAAAAAATAAAATCAAATAAAATAAAAAGCATTCATTCAATCGGATTTAATTGTCTTGGAGCCAGAAACCGCATATAAATCATCCATCCATTCGGTTTTTAAGTTTTGTGAGACTGGCGCAAAACATATTCAATATGCTGTCCACCGTTTTGAGAACAAGATTAAATCGGGAAATAGCATGTTTCACAAGCGAACTAAGTATCATCGTAGTCAGTTTTAGAATGTGGTACGCAATGCGTGTCTTCAATTCAGCTAAGTCGGCAATCGGAGTACTGAACATAACATTTTTCAGATAACCCTACAGTCAAAAATCCCACGGATTAAGATACGGTGATCGGGCCGGCCGGGCTGTAAGAAAATGGCGACTGCTAAATCTGGCATTTCCGAGATGACATCTAAACAACTGTTTCACTCGATTTGCAATATGCGGAGGAGCACCATCTTGCATAAAAATGGTACTATCCTCACATCCAAGCGGCTGGAACAGAGCTGGAATGAAGTCATTACGCAATAGATACTCTTAGCGCTACCTTTTGTCGGTAACGGTAATAGGACCGAAAGTAGCCATCTCATCGAAAAAATACTGGGTTCGTTGCGAGTGGATCTTCTGTTCCCCATATTCGGTAATTCGGTGTATTGCATATCCCGTCAGATGGAAATGGCTACGTCTGTCCACGGAATTTTCCACGGCCAATCATTGTCTACTTCCATGTGAGGAAGAAATTCCTAAGCAAAACCATGTCTTGCTGGAAGGTCAGAATGAAACATCTACTGCAGATGGAAATTTTTGTATGGATAACATTGCAGGATGTTTCGTACAATGTTATACACCGTGCGCACAGACCTGTCCAACGTT
Organism: Maratus speculifer; assembly: GCA_964019185.1. Classification (NCBI taxonomy): domain Eukaryota; kingdom Metazoa; phylum Arthropoda; class Arachnida; order Araneae; family Salticidae; genus Maratus; species Maratus speculifer. The sequence continues at coordinate 100,084,092 of OZ025291.1, read as the reverse complement.
CGGGCAATTCTCCTCGCGCTACATGGTTACAAACGACTCCTCCTTGCTCCACTCCTCCAGAACTGCTGTGGTGACTTCTTCAACTACCGCCGAATCACATTTTTTCCTTCCTCTATAAGACAAATGAAACGAACCTGTATTATCGACTTTCTTTATCATTTTCATTAGATTCAGGACATTCATCGGTCCAACACCTTTTTTTATAACCTTAATTGTCCTGAACTTCTGCAGAGCTACTGGTGCAGAACCACCGTTCTGTTAATACAAATTTACAAGCAGAGAGCGGTCCTTCATTGAGACATTCAAGGTAAATGTCTGAGATGCGAAATGAGAAAACGCCGTTTACCCAACGATTTTATAGTACCTGAAATGGCTATGCGTATGCCAGATATTTTAATATACACCAGTGCTATCTGTCACAAAAAATAAAAATATTCTTTTTTTTTCTTGCCCTCTTATTCAATAATACTCTGCTTAATTTTAACGCCATTCTAATCAATGGTTTCTTTTTAGAACAATTTGAAATTCAAACTTTAACTATAATCATTCTGTATATTAAATAAGCTTATTTACTTGTGATACCACATCCTGATAATTAATTACTGGCGTAATTATTTTCACAAAATTCATTAACGTTATTGTTCAAGTGCTCTAAAATTATTTCAGTTCAAATTCGAAAATTATTTTCCTAGTAAAAATAAAAGGTTTACGAATGAGGAAGTGTCAGACATTGCTGAATTATTATTTTCATTTTTTACGGAATTACTAAGCATGGAAATTAACAAGAATCGACATGAATATTATGAGTTTTGTCAACATTTTGGTCTAAAAAAGACCTTGGCTGGTTCTAACATTGATTTGTTTCCAGATTCAAATTTAACTTGGATCTTTTCTTTATTCCATGTGAGAAAGAAACTAACAAAATAAAATGTGCATAAACGTCATATATGCTGAAATATTTTCTGATAATAATGAAAATATTGTATGGTAGTTTAACAATATATACTTTAATTGAAGAGCAGCAGTATTTTTTTCAGAAATATAACATCTGAGAGGAAACATACTGAAAAAAATTTAATGGCACTGTACGTAAAATATAATTGGCATCTCTGTCTAAATATGCACAGAAATCTTTTAATATTTTAATAAAAAAAAGGTTCATGGTTTATTTAATTTGTAAATACAGTAAGAATAACAATTTAAATATGTAAGGAATTCTACGCATATATTTTTTAACATATCAATAACAATGAATTAATAAATTGTACAGAAATATTATCGACATATGTTTCTGTTGAGTTATATTATTAACCGGAGCAAGAAAATATATTTTATTGTTTCTTCACACAGATATAAGTTTCCAATGTATATATCACCTAAAGCACATTTCTTTGGAAAGTGTTTCTAATTTTTTCCTTTAACAGTTCCCAAAGTCAATATCAGAGTATTATTCGACAAAATAGCTTCACTTTTTTTGTTATCTCTCTAATCGAGTAAATAGCGAAAGTAATTTTGACAGTTTCGCTACCGAAAAGCGTTCTTTGTTTGCACATGCTTCTTTCATTTGCTTTCCTATTGCTTCGAAATCATCCTCTTGATATAAGAAAACACATCATTTTTTCCTAATTTTCAAGACAGAGACATAATCGGTAGATTAGTTTCTTGTTATTTACCAAGTAAGATTTTATTTGTCTCAATTTTTTGCATAGATGAAAAGTATTTTTATGTTATTCTTTTTACTGTTGTGAATCGTATGTATTATGAAATATTCCACGACTTTTTAATATCGAATATAATTTTCGCTTGTATAGAATGAAAAACGGAATATTAATTATAATTTTAGTGGATATTTTGTAGAGTTCAATAATCTCAAATTTGCATTTTTTAAATTAGATTCACAAAAAATTTTAGTATTTTTAATTTTCAATCAAAAGATCTTGAATGTAATGAGTTGAAAGAAATATTTTAAAGGTAAAGTTAGCATAAAACTAGTTTTGGCTATCTACGTGCTACATAATCTACTAACAGTTTATATATAAAATATAATTGAGCTTATTTTTATTACAGCTAGCTAGACCGTCCATTACCTCAAGTAATGCAAGATCATGTAAGAACGAGTTATTAGATCCAACAAAAAATTATATATTCAAGAAAATATATTATTAAATTTGCATCAACTCGATTATGTATATGAAAAAATGCTTAAATTAGAAAATTATTCTTTAAATGTCATTTATATAGTTTTACGTTATCTCTGTTTGCATGTTTTTCTAATATAAAATTATTAAATAGATCAATGCAGAATAGCAGAACGAAAGTTTGAGAAATATATTTTTTTGAATCGATGCATTCTTATTTTCCATTCAGAACAAATGTCTATTTTAAAATTTTGAATACTAATACCTCAAAAACGTACAAACTTGAACCCATTTTTGGGCAAAGAATGCTTTTAGTAAAAAGGGAGTGTGAGAAAATTGAGATGCTGCGATTTATGTTAGTGGTTGTTACATTTACTGGGAAAATTCAGTGCTTATGACAATTTGGCCCTGTATATTCCCATAAATCATTCAATTGTTAGAATTGTATGTATAATACATTTTTATCAGTATTATAATTAATTTATAATTCCATGATTAGCTACATTTACGAATATAATGTGTTTTTTCTATCAAAAAATGATCTGGACTAACTCAAATTTAAATAAAATGAATACATTGAAATTTTTAATCAGCGCATTACTTATAAGTTATTAGACATTTTATTTAAGGAGACTTATTTCGACTTTTTTAGACTTTTACTACGCTACACAACACATCTAGTACAGATATAAAAGCATTATAATTTTTATTATTTATTATAACCATGCTTTTGGTCCATGTGATCTCTGTCCTTGATCAGGGATCATCCAAAGAATAGGATAACACATATTTTGTACATTTCAGATGGTCACCCTAGACATAAACTTAGAATTTGTTCTTGGAAACAAAACAAAATTCAATCAAGCTATTAAGGAAAGATTTACTTTCATTATTTTAACAGAATACTTAAAACTATTAATATAAGACCAGTTTCAGAGTGTTAACTGATACAATTTACTATTTTACGTTCATTTATTTTGCATAATGTAGCAATACAATATTTTAAAAACACTAGTTTTGTACGTATGACACACAATATAAAATATCAGATTTTAGCTGAAATTCGAAAATTATTTTTTTTCACTATCTTTTCCCATTATTAGAATGACATATAAGTTTCAAATGTTTTTTGTTTCAATTAAATGGAAAAAATATACAGTGAAGTATTAATATACTATATTTCATTGAAGTTAACACTGTTAAGTATAAAATTTGCATTTTAAATTGGAAAATAAATAAAATGTAGAATTATACTTATTATGATCACAAAAGACATTAAAACTTATTTATATTATTAATTATATTTATTTTTAGCCAGGATTGTAACTAGATAAGTCAACTCCAAATTCTAACTTCTTGAGCTGAATTTTAGATCCATTAGACAATACCTAGTGTACCTTAGATCCATTACAAGGTACACCAGTTTTATTAGGTTCAAGGTACACCACTTGACATTTAAAAACAAAACTACCAATCATGATGTTAAGGTTAGGCCTAACTTTATTTAAAGGACATGGTGTAGTAGCTAAAGCATTGCTAAAGCATTGCATGTATATTATGCATGATCCCATTTAAAAAAATAGATATGTTTTAGTATAAAAATAACATAGAAATTTCTAAGAAAAATTTACTTTTGAAAGGTTAATTTTCCTTTTTAATAAATTATATAATTAATTCAGCTTCTAAACAAATGACAACAACTTAAATGAGAGCCTTGGTGGCAAATATTTAATATAAAAATGTTATTGTTTAATGATCTAAACAAATATAGCTAGAATTAGCATACGTCCGATGTACACATATGCGATGTACATTCTCCCCTATACTAATACTAAGAATACCACAAATTAATCAAATTTTAAATTTGTAGTGCATTTAAAATTAATTTAATATGCAATAATTGAAGATGTTTTGAAAATAAAAAAAGTAAAGATTATATTATACACAGTAAATACTCTTAAAAAAGAAATAAAATAACGGGCAAATATATATATACATTTTCTTGTGAAAAAGAGTGAATCTGGCAATTTTTCTTTTTTTTTCAAAATAAATTTCAAGAAACAAATTTTAAACATACATTATTAATTATGTCATACGTTTTGCATACAGTTTGCATTTGGAAAAAGTTAAATTTATTATACCAATAATTTTATTTATTGACATAAAGCAGTGGTTTACTATAAAACTTCACGTATCTCCATTACCCCACACAAACAATCTTTTCTTTCATCACTTGTATATTATATTCTGCAATTTCTACTAATAAAAATATTTTATAATTAATAAACCTACTACATGGATTATGGAATATAGGAGAAAAAACATTTTAAACTATCAATATATCTTTTACAGTTCATACATTTGTCTAGATTTCCCTCTAACAACACCAAAAACATTTTTCTATAAAAAAATATCAGTTATCCATTCAAATTAAGTTTCAAAACTCAATAGTGATACTTTCATAATAGCAACATTTGAAGAGTTAATAGTTGAAGAAATGACAAAAGATTTTGCTGCCTTCTGTATTTTTTTAATTCGAATTATTTTAGTAGTTTATGCGACTAGGTCGATTATGTCTCTATTAAATTTATGTTTCATTTATCTACATTTCTTGATGACGTTTTTAATTTAAATATTAGAATATTAGCTGCGAACAAACATCGAACTATTTTTTTATCTGTACATTTATGTGGAAATATTTTGTTCTTTTATTATTGAATTTTACGCTGTAGGCAATTTTTTTAATGTTTGAAAACTGCTTTTTAAAACAACAAGAAAAGTAAATGAAGGTACAGTTTTCAAAAAATTGTATTTGAAAAAATATTTCTCCTCCATCCGACGGAGTAGAAAATGAAATTGTGCAATGTTTAAAATATATAAAATCGCAGTAAACGTGAAATTATTTGTAAAGTATTTTTACTGTCAAAAGGACATCAAGTTTGTCCCATAATTCATAATTGTATACCGATTATAACTGACATATTTATAAAGAATTTTTCTGTAAGTAAGATATTGAATATACAGGTGTTTCAGTTAAACGTTTTAGAACTCCTAATAGTGGTAGGGTGCATCCTGATGACTCGAAATCATATAGCAATGTGGGGTCGGATATGCCTTCCTGAAGCGGTGATGTATACAAAAGCACCATAAAGAAAAGACACCGCAAGTGAAAAATCGTTTTATTAATAAAAGTAAAAAAGCAAAAGGTACATGGGTGAAAGTAAGTGTTCGAGATTTCTGCCACTGATTACAATGCACACCTCACATATCCTACGCATGGAAATCCGAGCTTTCTGGAATACTCCAGGTATATTTCGAATTTCTCCGGCAGCTACTGCGATTCTTGCAACCAGATCCTCTGCATTGTCAACAGGGATGTCTTAAACACGTGTTTTCATATGACCCCAGAAATAAAAATCAAGAAATGAGAGGTCGGGTGACGATTCCCTGCATGAAAGCCCGGAACTTTTGCCCAACACCATCTAGCGTGTCGGGATATCATTTCGGACCCCGCAATGCTATATGATTTTGAGTTGTCTGGATGCACCCTACGCCTCTTAGGAGTTCTGAAACTTTTAACTGAAACACCCTGTAGATTAATTTCCAATGGCCAAAAATTATTCAGATCCAAGTGCATTATGAAATCCTGATAAATATATTTCTCCTCATTTTCAAATATTGTTTTTTAATCGCAGTTTTATCGAAATAGGATTTTATAACAATGGATCTCTTCATCAGTCATATGACTTGCAATGATATAAAAAAAAAGATTTTCCCATTACCACTTTACAATATGGTGAGTTTCTCGTCAGATATGTGAAATGGCGTACGTTACATGCAGTGACATAACATCGACATCACATTTTTTGTAATTGCCAGAATACACGTTTTTTATACTAAATAACGTGTTTTGAAGAAACATGATTAAACACTAAATAACATGTTTTTTTTTAAAGTTTTCTAAGAAAGTCACGTCTGATTCACAATGTGACGTCATTGAATGGTGGCATTTTGGTCACAGATGTGATGTAACCACAGTGATTTACAGTGACGTCATTGTGATGTCACTGGGACCATGCATGCTATGAGGAATTTTAAGGCATTAAGTCGCAGCTAATAATATATAAGTAAAATGTATAAAAATACATCTATAAACATAAAAAAACTATTAGCGTTGCATACATAGTTATCCTTCCTTTTTTAACATAATAATTCTAATTCATAAAGAACTCATAGCAGTTGTAATATTTTCGAACACAGTAAGTAGCCAGCACCCTTTTTCACTCGGAAAAAATACTACTATAATACACGCATTAGCTTAAATTGTATTTAAAAAAAGAAACAGACATATGCTTGTTAAAATTGTGAGTCACAATATAAACGCAATTTAAAATACGATATTTTAAGAAAAACTAAATGAATCCATATGTTTGTAACAATACGCCTGTGAAGAAAGTGTTTCCAAATTAATAAAATCTATAATGATTATTCAGAGAACTTTTACATCAGATTAGTAATGAAAAAATTTAAAGTAATAATATTCCTTATGAGAAATAAAATTGTTCAGAATTATATTAAAGAATTATTTTTTGCCTCAAGCATGGATAATTATAGTTTAAAAAGGGAGGACTTAAATAACAGTGGTTCACTTCAGTGTCTAACTTTGAATCGTCAATTTAACGCTTCAAGTTTCAAAGAATTTGAGAAGTATGTTTTTCAAACATTTCATATTTCATATTTAAAATTAAGTCGATATTTTTTTCCTTCAAAAGTAGAATTAAAAATAGATGTTTTAATAGGTTTTCCTTAAAGAATAGTTTTCGACCAAAAATCTTTAAACAAAAATAATATTTCATATTTTTTTCAGCAATATCTTGTAACACTTCGCTTAGTATATTTACAGCTTTTAAATATAAGCTCTGGAAATAAAAATAATTGCAGACCATATAATTTATAGTATGAAGAATATTTGATACATATGATGACTTAAAAAAGTCCTATACAAGAATTTTATAGCCTTTAGAGAAAATATATATTTAACTTTATATTTTCTTAAACGAAAAGTTTTTAACCTTTCATATGTTAAACATAAAACATTCTAGTTATTTACTAAGTAAAAATTTCTTAAAACAAATCTTATAATATTTCAAATTAACAAAATTATGTAAAGGGTGTTCATAAAAGTGTGTACGAGTTTTAGGGGTACATTTTAACGAAATAACTTAGATTATTTTTAAAGAAATAGTACAGCAGGTAAAAGATAAACTAATCTAGTTTTTCATATAAATGTTCAATGTGTTTTTTTAGTTATATCGGATAAATCCAACCTAATATCCAGCTATTTCGACACTTCGGTTAACATGTGTTGAGTAATGGAATCAATAGCCTCTCCAATTCTGTCTCTCAATTCTGGCAAATCATTAGGTAATGGCTGAACATAGACACGGTCTTTTATAAAGTTTTAAAAAAAAATGCATGGTTCTAACTGATTTTAAATCTTCCGCTTAGGGCATATTCATTAAGCCTTAGATTAGCTACACCCAGAAAAAGGTATTGATTAAAACTACAAAACATGTTTTGTTGATAACATTTTGGTAGTTTTAAGCGAATTTCTTAGTTAAAGTAAAAAAAAAGACTTGTTGCTTAGAGAAAGAAATGTTGTTAACACTTTCACAGAATTTTAACAAAAGTTTCTTCAATTTTGTTTGAGTCTTATTTAAGTCTTGTATTTTCAATTTATAATTCCAACTACATTTTGTTGTTTTTGAAAAATTCAAATTGGTGTGCAGTAGCCATAACTCTCTCCCGTAATTTTGTTTAATTGATTTATATAGCTATAAAGGATTAACATATTTTTTTGATAATAAAAACTTTTCAAATTAAAACGTATTAATGACGTTCTTATTACGTTATTATGCATTTCGGACGAAACTTTTAAACAAAAAATTTAAAATGAAATCAACAGTTTTTTTGTTTATTCAAACAAAATGTTCATTGACCCATATTTAAACAAAAAGATTTGTTGGACTAAACTTATTTTTTTTTATTCAACAAAACTTTTTATGGGTGTATCATTTGGTCTGCAAGCAAGTTAATAACAAAGAAGCACTCGCAAAAGCATTTACCGATTTACTCAATATTTAAGACCTTGAACGAAAACGGTACAAGGCTTACAGTTGCTACGATTAAACTTAATTGATAGAACATTATTTTAGGTACATCCTATACGGGGTGCAAAATGTTAGGAATGATAATGTAATTGCCTAAATATAAAAATATAACTATGCTAATCTTCATACAAACCATAAAAAATGTATTTTGTCATAGTAAATACTCAATATCAACAAAAAAGAAAACATTCTAAAACGATTATTATAAATATAATGTAATACGTTGCATTTTTACTCGGTATGCTTTGGGATCAAAATTACAAGAACGAAACAGATTTTTCTTTTAATTATAAAATTATTACTTGTCAATTGGATTTCTTCTATGTTTAGTTTAATAAACATGGTGGCATGCTGTAGGTTTTCAGCCATGACCTCGTTGAGGTAATTGTCTGTACTGCCTCTTTCCGGTCTACAACTACAATCAAGGATTAGAAATAAAAAGAATATTGCCCAGTTAAACTGATGGCATTGAGCTCACAGGCTACGCATACTAATGGCTGCCCTATATTTTCAAGGGTTAATTCCGTTCGAAAAACAATTAAGGAGGGGAAACATTTTCCCTTTTTATACATAATCATTGAAACCTCTAAACTAATCAGGGACATGCTTTAACATATAAAAAAATCTATATCCAAAATTCAGAGCAAATCGGAAAATTCTTAATAAAAACCCATTTATATAATTTAAGAGGAGTTATCACATCTTTTATACTTAACTATTAAACTTCCAAAATTATTCAGAGATTTGAACAAAATCTGATGATTCTACAAGAAAAACCCATTTATATAAATTAGGAAGAGGGGCATTAGAACCCCCGTTCCCCCTGTTTATACTTATCCAATGAACACCTAATACCAATCACGGATTCACCTCATCAGAATGATCCTATATCTAAATTTTGGACAAAAATTGATAATGCTGTATGAAAATCCCATCTATATCAATTAAAGGGAAGGGCATGAGCCCCCCGTTCCCCCTCTAATGCAAATCGAATGAACTCCAAAAACTCATCAGGGAAGCGTCTTATCAGAATATACCTATATACAAAATTTCAAGTGGATCAGATATTTTTATCGTGAGTTATCGCGTTACGCATGTATGCATGCACGAACGAACGAACGAACGTACATACATACAGAACGGGCGGGCACATAAGCTCTCAGGCTATGCTAGCCTGTGAGCTAAATAGAATTGCAATGTGATGTTAAATAATTTAACACAAGTAACTATACACATGTTATTAAAGTATATTTAAAAAATGGTCGCATACGGTAACTAATGAACATACGGTAGCATACGGTAAAAGTAAGAGCTGTAAGGAATTGGTTCAAAGTCATAAATAAAGTGTAATTTAACCAATTTTACATAAGAGTACCCGCGAGAGCTTCTTTGTTAATTACTCTCTTTCAGTGCGGCATATGCAAAGTATCAAAAACAGTGTGCAGAGAGTTTTGTTCTCTGTAATTTTCTAAGAATGAATCGATAATTTAAATTCAATGTTAAAGTTAAATGTTAAAGTTAAATTGTGACTCCCTCCTCCCGCAACCATCACCACCATACATGTTGCAAAAATACCATGTTATGAAAGGTATTGTTAATTCCGTATGACTTGATGTATTTGTAAACGGGAAAAAATGGGACGACCAAAAATGTATGTACAGGGTTTTGAAAGTATCTTAATTGCGTAGTTTTAGGTAGTTTTCATTACAAAAATTAAAAAGCTACTTATTGCAGCTGTCCGAACGAAAGCACTTCCAGAACATTTTGGTATATTTTCAAAGATCATGATCCCGAGACCCCAAAACCACCCTCCGTTGAAACGTTGACATATATATATATATATACAGGTGGTTATCAAAATAATGGAAACACTTGTGAATGAAAGAGACATTTAAGAATTCCCTTAGTAAGCATTAAAATATAATCTTAGCTACCAGATTTTTTTTAATATAAAAAGTACATGTATTAGGTAGTATGAGAGAGCTCTAGAAGAGTTGTCTACGTTTTGATTTTTTTGTCAGAAGCGTAAAATGTCAGACCTCACAGATTTTCAAAGAGGCCAAATTGTAGGAGCCCGACTAGCTGGAGCAACGGTGACCGAAACATCACAGTTTATAGGCGTTTCTAGAGGTACGGTGTCTAAAGTCATGACAGCATAGACACGGAAAGACAAGCTCAAGAAAGCAAAATAGTGGACGGAAGGAAAAGCTGAGTGAAAGAGACCGACGGGTATTGAAGCGGATTGTAACGTCTAAAAAGAAAACAACTGCAGCCAAAGTGACCGCAGAGCTCAATCTGCATCTGGATTTTCCAGTGTCAACAATTACAGTTCGGAGATTCCTTCATAAAGAGAACATTTGCGGCAGAACAGCATTTCCGAAGCCACTTGTCACAGATGCTAATGAGAAACGTCGTGTAGAGTGGTGCCACAACCAGAAAACCTGGTCGATTGATAAGTGGAAGACTGTTATATGGTCAGACGAATCATCTTTCACATTTTCCCCCACAACAGGACGGGTAAATGTCTGGAGAATATCTGCACAAGCGTATGATCCTGATTGCCTCCGTCCAACTGTCAAGCATGGAGGTGGATCGGTCATGGTATGGGCAGCCGTGTCATGGTTTTCTGCTGGTCCAATCATAACCCTGAAAGGAAGGATCACTAGGGAGAAGTATAGAGAAGTTTTAGCTGACCAGGTCCATCCCATGATGCAAATTTTGTTTCATGCAAGAGATGGAATTTTCCAGGATGATAATGCCCCTATTCATGCAGCCAGAGTTGTCCAATCATAGTTTGATGAACATGAGGATGAGGTGAAACATCTACCTTGGCCCGCACAGTCCCCAGACCTCAACATAATCGAACCGTTTTGGTCTATTTTAGAGCTTTTAATCCAGAATCGATATACTCTACCGGCATCTCTCACGGAACTTTCACAATATCTCCATGAAGTATGTTACAATATTCCTCTAAACACTATTCAGAATTTGCATGATTCGATTCCCAGGCGAATCCAAGCTGTATTACATGCCAAAGGCGGTCCTACACCATATTGATAAAGAATTCCTTCAAAATCTAGGGTGTTTCCATTATTTTGATAACCACCTGCATATATATATATATATATATATATATATATATATATATATATATATAACCATATGTATACATATATATATCTGACTTTTGTCATGCTGTAACTAACGTATTTATGAACCGATTTGAATGAAACTTGGTAGGTACATGATACATACAAATGTCTCGACCGAGTTCGGTAGCCAGCATCATCCACCATCTTATTTCAAAATAGCGGCCATTTAAAATTTAAAAAAAAGTTAAAATTTAAAATTAGTTGTGAAAAAAATAAAAGTTAAAAAATATTTTTCTTTTATGTGTTAGAACTTAAAACAACTATTCCAGATCACTTTTTATTTTGTCTATATCTTAAAAAATGATTGAGTTACAGCATTTTGAATTTTTCTTATGGCTGGCATTTAAAACGATCTGATTTTTATCAAATGATAACACGCATATTTATGAATCGATTTGGATGTAACTTGCTGTGTACATAGTACATTATAAAGTCTGGACCGAGTTCGTTAGCCAGTTCCATCCGCGATATTGTTTCAAAATCGCGGCCATTTAACATTAAAAAAAATTAAAATTAGGCACAAGAAAATGAGAAATTGAAAAAGATTTTTCTTTTATGCATTTGACCTTGATACAAAGATTCCAGAGCATTTTTTGTTTTCTCTGTATCTTAAAAAGGGCTGAGTTATAGCACTTTTAATTTCTAGTGTTGCTCACATTTTGAAATGACCTGATTTTCGTCACGTGATAACACGCGTATTGATAAACCGATGTGGATGAAACTTGGTGCGTACATAGTACATACCGAAGTCTGGATCGAGTTCATTGGCCAGTTCCATCCACCATCTTGTTTCAAAATGACGGAATATTAATTTTTTTTTTTAATTTAAATTTTAAAATTAGGTGCAAAAAAGTAAGAAATTAAAAAGATTTTTCTTTTGTGTGTTTGACCTTGATACAAAGATTCCAGAGCATTTTTTGTTTCATCTATACCTTGAAAAATGGCTGTGTTATAGCACTTTCCATTTTCAGTATGGTTGACATTTTGAAATGCTCTGAAATTTGCCACGCGAAAATACGCATATTTATAACCTGATATGGATATAATTCTGTGTGTACAGAGTACATAACAATGTCTTGACCGAGTTCACCTGCCAATTTCATCCGCCCTCTTGTTTCAAAATGGTGGCAATTTTATTTTGTCAAAAATCTTTTAAATGTATGACCAATGTTTTCGACCAAGCTCATTGGTTTGTTTTATTCATCATGTTGCTTTAAAATGACATACACTTCATGATATCGTGGAATTTTCGACTCTCTAAATCGCTTAAAACAAAACCAGGTTGAATAAAAGATGACTAATTTATAAAAATTCCTATTAATGTTCTGTATTGACAAAAACTAGTATTCAATCTTATAAAATCGGGTTCCACTAATTTGAGCTTCGTATATTTGAATTATATAACTTAATTTGAAATAAATAAATAAATAAGTATATGAAAGCTACCTCTTCCTCCCGGCACTGCCGGAAGAACTTTTAAAACATCTGCTTGGAAAGCAAATTCTGAACTTTAGTTGTGAAAGACAACAATGTGAGAAGTTTTAATAACACATTTACACTTGCTTCGAAAGCTTTTATAGTTGGAATTTTAAAACATTTTTTACTGTTTTAAATCTAGGAGAATATTTTATTGTTCTTCTTCTAAAAATGTGTTCTAAACTGTATGCATATGATTTCCAAACAGTTTCGTTAATTAAGAAAAACGAATGAAATGTTACGATATATTACAAAATACAATAAAAATGATTTTTTACATTTTTTTAAATCGTCAGTTTTGTTGAAAATCTGATCTTTATTTATATGGAATGTATATTGGAGATCGCCCAAAACATATCAGATTGAATTAAAATTATGTTTTCACGCCTGTAATTTCTAATGATACTATTATATTCAAAACTCACAAATGCATGAAAAAAATTAGATTACAAATATGATATATTTAAAGGAAATTGACGTAATAATATATTTTTACAGAATTACATTAATCTGATTTTGATCACTGAAGTATACTAGTGATTATAAAAACAATTTTTTAAAATTAAAAAAATATGTTTTTATGCTTTTCGTAATTAAAGTTTAGCGAGTTTCATTAAATTGTCTTTAAACAACTTGGGGAGCTGTCACCATATTTCAATATTTTATTGTCTATTGTAGTAGTCTGACAAATAAAACATTAGAAGGCCGCATTTTAAATTATTTTATTTACTAATTATCACGTATCATTTCTAAAGAAAATTGGTGAAAAATGTTCATTTTTCAGTTTGTTGTTCATTTGACGTGATTTGTTTTCTATTGGTTTTTCCGTTTTTGTACACTATATTGAAGTAACACTTAGAGTATATAGTCCAAAAGGAAGAGAATACATGAACTTCTATTGCTTATGGAAAAAAATGGGACTTGATGTTTGATAAGTATTGCAAAATAAAAGATGTACAGATTGAACACGTGTCAGAAAAAATATGTTAGTTTATAACAACAAAATAACACCGAATAAACTGGCGATAAGTAATAATTAAAATATTACTCTTCGTAAAAATCACCATAGAAAAAGACATGCAGTGTGAACCCTGTCTCTATCTCTCACTGAAATATTCATGAAGCTTATTTTATTTTTAATGATCTCCCCTCCCCCCCTCCTTCTATCTTGAGTGGAAATTACTTTGGTAATTTCTTTCCCTCGTCTTTTGTCTATTTTTATTTTATTAAAAAATCATTTTGTTTTAATTCTTTGTTATTTTATTTTATTTCATTATTATTTCATTTCATTTTTTATTATTTCATTTTACTTTTTATTTTCATTATTTTACTTCTATTTATTTATTTTTATTCTTCATTTCTTTCGTTTATTTCACTGTTATTATTTTAAAATATTTATTTTTACATGTTAATTACTTTTTTTTATTTAGCTTTTTTCTTCTTTTCCTCTTCTGCTATTTTAGCCTCACTATCGTCTTCCGCATGAGGTCTTTCAACTACAGCCACCCTTTGCAATCCACACCCTTTATCTTTCAGTTCATCTTTGGCACTGTCCACTTACGGAGACGTGTCTGCTTCAACTGAGGACGAGCTGCTATTGTTTTAGCACGAAACGCGTCCTGGTTTGTTTTGTTTTTTTAGATGCGTTCGTAATTATGTAAATACGTAGCACCTATTGTTGTCGCTCAGTCCGTCCGTCTGTCCGTCTGTCTGTTCGTCTGTCTGTCTGTCCGTCTGTCCGCATATAACAACGCAAAAACTACCCAACCGAATCGTTTGAAATTTATAATGCATAATTATAACATAATTTTGTCGAGTCATTTTAAATTTTATGAAAATCGGGTGCATAGATCAATTACAGGGACAATCAAAAGTATTCCGTTACATTACGGTCAATAGGGAAAAAGTTTCAAATGCTTTTTAATCGTTTGAAATTTAAAACACATAATTATTGCGTAATTTTGTCGAGTCATTACAAATGTTATGAAAATCGGGTGCATAGATCAATTACAGGGACAATCAAAAGGATTTCGTTACATTACGGTCATTGGGGAAAGAAATTTCAAATGCATTTTAATCGTTTGAAATTTAAAAATATAATTATCACGTAATTTTGTCGAATCATTTCAAATATTATGAAAGTCGGATGCATAGATCATTTACAGAGACAATCAAAAGTATTCCATTACTTTACGGTCAGAGGGGAAAAAGTTTCAAATGCATTTTAATGATGTTACACTCATTCGAACATAATAGAATTGGCATGAATCTATGAAATATATACTAAAATATGCATTCTGTACAATCTGTGATACAAAGAATTTTTATTATTAAATTACAGGGCCTCACAAAAGTATTCCACTACGTAATGCTATACGGGGAAACATTGTTTGGGACGTGTTTTAATTATATTCAACTATTTCACATTTTATGAATAAGATATACGTTGCTGAGGTGTAATAAAAATTACTTCCTGCATATTTACAGAAACGTAAAGATTTCGACTACTATACTGTATCCGGAATACGCTCTACTATATCAGCAAGATCTGAATATTTTTAAAACTTCGTTATCGTACGAACGCACCTCATTTGCTACGTTCACGTGCAATTTCAAACTTGTTTTATTTTATGGTGGTTTTTGCAAAGTGCATTATCTTAACTATATTAATTTATATTGAGTTTGATATATGATTGTTATAAATAGTATAAAATAACCTGTTATAATATAGCATTGAAACTGCGACGCTCTTTCATAGACCCCTCGTAACATAAAAACGTTCGTAATTGAACAAGAGGGTAAATGTAAACGTAGATCGCAGAGGGTTTTTTAAATATTCCTTTTAAAACAAATTATCTTTCTAATAAAAAATCCAAACTGTCAATTTATAATTATTAAATTCTTACATTGATGGTAGCACAAATAAATTTAATTTGAAAATATTTTATAAAAGGAAGTTATTTATTTTAATCAAATTAAAAATGTTCAAATAAAATTATTTAAATAAAATCCAAAATTCTAATTTTTTTTTTTGAAAATCCGAAATAAAAAAAAATAACCGAGATATAAATAAAATTTAAATTTCTAAAAGCGAAAAACATTGTTTTAAACTATATTTAAAATGCTGAATAATTAATAAATCGCAAAAGATTTTAAAATTGAAAGAAAATGTTGATTTCTAAAAAATATTATGAATGTCAGATGAACGAAACCATAAAAATAAAAACACTTAAAGTTGCCAAAATTATATAATTTCTTCATATTAAATCCATCTCAGTATGAAATTTTCAAGTTCCAGCATCGGGGTTTCAACTAAGAACAGCGTGTTTACCAGCGAGGTGTTTTACCTCCGAGCCATGCTGTCTACACGAAAGCGGTTAAAACAAAGGTTCTCGTAAAAATCAACAGATGATATTGAAAAAAAAATGTTAATTAAAATAATATGTTTTTTCGAAATTTTATGATTTGTCGTATGGCATGACAGGTATTCAGCTGTAAACACACAAAATTTGAAGTCTCTGACTTATATCGTTTTTGCCGTCAGATTAACGAAACCTCAAAAACTAATTAATTAATTAAAGCTGTGTCGTACTTAAAACTTTCTGAAAACATATTGTTCGAAAAAAAAACCTTCGAGTTTAAAATACTTCTACTAATTATTAAAATTTTTGAGTTTTCATTGAAAATGAGCATTTTTTTAAATCGTAGGTAACTCAGTAAAGATTACTACTTATTTTAATTAAAGATTTTTCTAGTCTTAAAAACATTATTTCTTATTTTTTTTATAATGCGCTGAATATATAAATCATTATATGTAAAATTTTAATAGTTCAACATGAGATTAAACAAAAAGTAGATTGAAAAAAAAAAATGTCTAAACTTCAAGGATATATTTTTATGATTTTTCTAACTTAACATTATACGCATTACATAGAATATAATTTTTTTCAACAGAATGCACAATTAATAAAAAACAGCTTCTATCCTTGTATTCATAATATAATTAATCAAGATTAAAGCAGGGTGTGGTTCTGATGAAACGTATAATTTTCTTGACTGGATTCTCGCCACGCGAAAAATAACTGAAGTTATGAGATATTATTTTATTGATGGAGAGCAATATAATGGATCTATATATTTGAAGGACAAAGTGTATAAATATGTTTTCTTTTAACGTACAAAGGCTTCACACATTACAGAATATAAGAGAAAATCGTATGTATAAGCGAAGTTTTCTGGTCAGTTTTTTTCACTATCAACATACTGTCACCAATACACTATAGCACATTTATGCTTTTAAAATGTAGCTTCTATTTTTGCATTCATTATTTATGTACAGTTTTCTCCATATTTCGTAAATATAAATTCTTATTATAATATAATGTATAAACTTAGGCGAAAACGTGAAACTTTTTTACTTCTTTAAATTTGTTGCTATGTTTTTACAAAGATCTTTTGTTAATGTAACAGACTTTTCTCTTCAAAATATTGCATTTAAAGAGGCACAGTACTTTGAAATTGGTCAAAATGTATATATATTTATTTTTTATGGCTTAAAGTGTAAATACATATTTTTAAAATATACTAATGACATCTCAAAGGTGTACATTTATTAATAATAAAGAAGTTATTAAAGATTTATGCGCATTGACAGAATTTAGAAGGATACCAGAATCACTCAGCAATCTTGATTAATTGAGATAATTATTTAAATGTTGACCCAAGGACATAGCCAATTATTTATTTGTTCCATTGTGAAAAGGCAAAGTATGATCTTACTTTAGCAGTTTCAGTTAATTTGGTATGTGGAAAAGCTAAAGGCGTATGTACAAAACAAGGATATAACAAATGCAGTTCATGCATTAGCACGGGCTAAAGTTAAGTTTGAACATAGACGCAGACATCTCTAAAAATATTAATAAGAGGCTTACGTATAAAGTATTCCAGTTTGAAAATTTTAGACTAAATGAAAATTATAAGAGAATTAAATTTACAAAATTTATTTCTCTTATAATTAATTAATTTACCGATTGAAATATCGTGTCATAAATTAATCTAGTAACTGAAATTGTTCATTTTTCGCATGATATACATCATAAGTAAGTAAAATTTTATGTATATAACAGTAAATGAGCAATTTTTGTCATTTTCCATTTTTCGGTGAATAAATTCATCACAATTCACTCATCGTACGCAATTAAATTGTATGCAAGTGTTTATATGTACATTAATTTATGTGTTTGTTAAAATTGTGAATGATTTTGATTTAAGTTAGAAGTTGAACCGTGTTACCTTTGATTTTTCAATTGATTTTGTACTATTTTAACATTTTAATAAATTGCTTGTTTAATAAATGCTAAGACAATTTTTTCTAATTTAGATAGAGTTTTGAAATTTATTTTCTTGTTTTCAATACTATATTTATTATTAATATACATAGATTTAACATTCATTCAACACAAATTTATAATTATTTTTACAGAATATTTAAATTATGAGTTTGTTGAATTTTGTTGGATTTTTCCAGTATAAATGAGCAGAAAAATCTTATTAAATTTATCTTATGCATCTAAAATTCCATGTACATTTTTATCAAGTATCCTTTATTTAAATAAATCAAAATCGAAGCAGAAAAATCCACATAAAAAGGTAGTTTTATTTTCTTGATAATAATGATAATTTTAGTTTATTATCATGTTTGAGAAGATTGCCTTTAACACTTTCCAACGTAGTTGAAAAGTGTGTATGAATTTGGTTTGTCTGTTTATCTCGAAGTCTGCAGATCTATCTGTCTGTTCATCTATTTGCCTGTCTGTCCGTTACCTAACTCCTGCAAATATTGTCCGATTGTAATGAAATGGGTGCATATTATTGCATATCACTATAGCAATCTCGGATTTGAAAAAGAAATACGTTGTATTTATGGTTCATTTACATAGATACTCAAAAATTCCTGTTGCATTACGGTCTGATGGAAAAAAAAATGTTTGCGGTATATTTCAATGGTATTACACTATTTAAAGCATAATAAAATTAAAGCATAATAAATTAAAGCATAATAATTTTTACCAGTGAAGTGTATTATAAGGTTCTTACTATACAGCATGGTGAGTCCAGAATTTATCATTCATTTTCAGGGAAACACAAAATATTTTCGCTAAAAGAAGAAAATGAACAGTAACTGAACAATTGAAATTTATGAAAATTAATTGCCTGAAGTGCGTTTTCAATTGTGATATGTGTTTGTATTTTTTTTCAAATGTTATTTGGTGTGAAGAAATCCTGTAGATCCTCTACAGAGCTGCATAAAAGTTTTCAACAACATCCGTTTATAAGAAGAAATTGCTGAAGCAAAAAACACAACTGTGCTATGTTGACTGTGCCTATTGATATCTATGTGTATGTAATACACATAGATATCAATAGGCCACATACAGGTTGCACAAAAATATACGTTTTCCCGACTTTATCAGATATTAACCCTGTAATAGCAGATAATGGCTTCCTAATATGTTATAATTATGCGTTTTCCGAATTGTTCAATTAAACATTCTTTTTTACCTTATAAGGATGTGACGGTTTACTGTAGTAACGCGAATGCGTTGGAAACTTTTTCATAATGTATGCTATACGTACAAACATATAGTTCTTGTTTTTAATAATATTTGCTTTTTATAAAATATTAGGCCATCACAGATATTACAGCACAATTCAAGATTGACAACATAGTTGAAATAATACAATACTACTTTGTCCATATAAAGGATTTAACGCCCAAATCCGCATATAACTTGTAAGTAAACATACGCATGTTTCATTTCTATTATGCTGACAAAAACATAAACGCACGTACAATGTTTTAACAATATGCATGTATTAATTTTAAAACATCAACTTAGGAATGGTAAGGGTTACCTTAAAATATGAAATCAATATATATAATAAAATTTGAGTAAGCATCAATAATACTACTTTTCAATAAAGACTATTTCATATTCAAAAATTTCCTCAATAAAATATGTTTTATACAGAACAAAAAGAAGTATAGCAGTAATAATGAGATTGTCAAGATAATATTTATGAAATGTATCTTAGAAGATACAATATCTATATAATCTGGCTTTAGGAAGATATTTTAATAATTATTTCAAAACTGTGGTGAAATCAGAATCGTTTTGATACAATGGTAGCACAGATTAATGCTTCTAAACTTTAAACCCGAATTGTGCGAAAGTTCATAACTTATTTAAAGTTTCTTGAATAATTTAAAGTTTCTTTAACCTTAAAGTTTCTTCGTTTTAAGTTTCTTAAAACTTATCAAAAGCATTAAAATAGAAAATACTATTGTTGATTAAATTTTCTTGATATATTATATTTTTAGAAAAAAATTCGACATTTTGTAAAAAAAAACTTATTTTACCGATAAAATAATTTTTTTCTGAAAATAAATTTTGCCCTAATGTTAACGTTTTGAAAACAAAGATTAAATTTTAAATATATTAAAAATGATCTAAAGATATATTCGTTTCGTAACGAGCTGCTGGTTCTGGTAATCTTTTATTCAGTGATCACATGAACATTATGTGAGAACGTTAGCGTCGCCTGAAAAGCCAAGTCAGTTTTTTAAACAAGTAACTCCTTTTATGCTCTTCAAATGAGATGAGACACTGCCATTTAACGAGATCGTTACAGTATATCCACGAGAAGTAATGAGGACAAGTGATATGCATGTGGGAGCGCTGCTGTGGGGATAGCGGGGTTGATATGACAAACCTTGTGGTATGAGCATTTTTCACTTGCTTTATGTCTGAGGAGGATTTTGAATCGTGCTACCATTTTGGAATTGAGAACTGGCTACTATTGCTGAAGATTGCGTATTTTTCTGTATTTCCAATTTCTTGGCAATGCTGGGAATTGAAGCAGATGTCACAAAATCGGAAAACAAAAATGTCGGCGTCGAGATAAATGTCACGATAACTCTGAGTTATTATAAATCTAGAGAAAAAAAATCTAAATAAAATATCTAGAGAAAAATTTAAAGCGAAAATCACTTTAAATTTTTCTCTAGATATAAGATCGCTACTATCTCCCTACACTTCTTTCAGTTTAATTAAACTTAATGACTATATAATAATGTAGAGAAATTTTGTATAGCAATGTAGATCTAGAGAAAGATGAATTTCACGAAATTCGTGCTAAAAATGGGCTAGAATAAGGATTTGAAATTTATTGTGTAAGATATGCTATACAAAAAAAAAATAGCATTAAAATTTTTAGAAAATAAGTTATTAATATTTGTAAATGTTTGCAGATGATGATACAACTTTTATTTCCTTTTTAAAATATTTTTCTTAGTTTCAAATATTTTTAGCTATCCATATGTATTTTTTTTTAATTTTTTATTCACTTTATTATTACTGCTGAATGTTTTTATAAATAAATCTAATACAGAGTTAATGTACGATAGTCCTGTTATGTTTTACGTTAGTTATACGCGAATTAATTTAAATTAATTCGCGTCTATCATTATAAAAATAAATCTGCCTCATCGAAATAAATAAAGTTTCTGTTTACTTAACGTAATCTCTACACGTTTATTTATTTCGAATGTTTCATATGTTATTACAATTCAAAGCTGAATCCATTTATTTAAGCTAAAATTCAGATTTAAAGCAAGTTATTAAACTTTATTTTTAATTTGCTGTTATAACTGATGGAAAACAGATTATAATAATTTGCTGAAACAATGTAATCACACTATATGATACGTTACGAACAAAGATTTAAGGAGATTTCAAGAGGAATAATTGAGTAACGATGCATTGTTTGAAATCTTAGCTGTGATGAAATTTTAAGACTTGAAGCGTTATGAAACAAATTGAAAACTCCTTCTAAGGAATTAATCGAAACTTTGATACCATTTCAGTTATATACCTTTCCAATTAAAATTAATTGTGCCTTTTAAAGAAATATAGTCTGCTTACAAGGATTTTAAATAATAATTATATTGGCATTTAAAAATAATCATTCTTTGTTATAAATATGTCTCGAGTTTAGAGTTATTTAATTCTTTATATGCAGAAAACGTGTTATTAAAAAACAAAAAGCAAATTTTATGTAAAATCTGTGCTATAAAATATTTTGAAAATTAAAGGAATAGATAAAAAACTCTCATTATGGTTCAAAATACATGTGAAATTTGACTAACTTTACTTTCTGTCAATCTATGAAATCAGTATATAAATTGTTAAACTGAACATCAAATATATAAAAATAAATTTTAAATACATACCGATTTTTTTGTTCTTTTTTTAAATCGAACTGAATTTCACAAGAAAAAGTATATTCAGAAGTGTACAATGAGCTAGATGCTGTTCAAGTATTACACAAACCTAGAAGAAAATATACCACCCAACTAATTTTGCCGCTAATCACCATATGAAAATATGTTTGGTATCAATCGTTGATAATAACCGCTACCATTTGAAAAATATATAATTTTTGCTTAGAGGATCATCTATACAGGCTGTTTCGCTACCAGACCGACAAACTTTGAGGGATGGTAGTAGACACGAAGACAAACATTATTAAATAGGAAACCATGGGGCGCAAACGACTTTTGTAGGAGCTACGGGCCATTCACAGTTGAAGTCCAAAATTTCAAACGGTGATAAAAAACGGAAAAAAGCGTCGATTCGTTTGTGGTTTTCACAAAAATTATTCTTTATATCACGATTTTTTAGAAAAAAATTTTAAAGGTTACGTTTAAAAATTGTCGATAGAGGGCGCTCTAGACTTTAGAATAACGAACAACTACTTTTTACAGTTATTTTGTGCATGGGGTTGAAATTATTCTAAAGTTTAGAGTTTAACTTAAATTTTAAGCCCATAATCGGAAACATTGGGATCGGGTAACTAGCGAAAATTGAACTGTGAACAGAGGGAAAGATTTTACACGCTGATAAATATTGGACAAACAAATCGATTTTGTTGCGGTTTGCGTGTAAGTCATTCCCTTGGTAATTACTTTATTCAAAATGACGTACAGCTTTGGTGTTCTCATTTTTTGATAGAGGGCGCTTCCGGCACTACTCTGACATTTCAATGGCATTACTCCTGGTTGTTTTACTACCAGACCAACATACTGCCGGGAAGTGTTAGGGATACAAAGACGACTCGGAATCACATACGAATGTAACGTTCGAAATGCCGCTTTCCAAGTTACGGTTAAAGAAAGCAGAGAAAAGGTAACAGAAACAGCAGAGAAAGAGCGACACGTTAATGTGACAGAAAACAGTTTATTAAGAGGTTTTACTAGAAAAGGTGTTTGAAATTACAACCAGTCCGGCAAGTTTAACAACGATGGTAAATAACGCCGCGGTTTCCTTGCGGTAGATGGCGCTAAAGGTAGATGGGCCTGAGCAGCGATCTCTTTGAAGTGATCATTCGCCATCCAAAGGTAGCAGAATGAAGTATTTGAACGATGAACAGCGCTTAGGCTCCTCCACATTTTACCAATGACGTTTGCCGACACTTCAAAGTAACATATGGGCAGTGGTGGATAGGTCGTGGTGGCCCGGTTCATTGCCCTGACAGATCGCCGGACCTATCATGTATGGACTTCTTCTGCTGGGTTCAAATGAATAATTGGTTGTACGTAACTCCTGTACCATCAGTTGAAGAACTCGCAGCTGGTATTTCTGTATCGGCCAGAAAACTATCAGAGATGTCAAGAATCTTTCAAAGCGTGAGGAATTCCACGCGACGCCGCTGTGAAGCATGCCGGACTACTTCTGGTCGTATTTTGAACACCTTTTGTAGTAAAACATTTAAATAAACTGTTTTCTGTCACATTCACGTGTTGTTCTTTCTCTGCTGTTTCTGTTTTCTTTTCTCTGCTTCCTTTAACCGTTACTTGCAAAAAATGCATTTCCAACGTTGCATTCCTTTGTGATTCCGCGTGATCTTTGCATCGCTAACACTTCCTGGAAGTATGTTGGTCTGGTAGTAAAAAGCCCAGGCGTACTGCCATTGAAATATCAGAGACTTGTGGGAAGCGCCCTCTATCAGAAAATGAGGACACCAAAGCTGTACGTTATTTTGAATAAAATAATTACCAAGGGAATGACTTACACGCAAACCGCAATGAAATCGATTTGTTTGTCTAATATTTATGAGCGTTTAAAATCTCCCCCTCTGTTCACAGTTCAATTTTCGCTAGTTACCCGATCGCAATGTTTCCTATTTTGGGCTTAAAATTTAAGTTAAAGTTTAAACTTTAGAATAATTTCAACCCCATGCACAAAATAACGGTAAAAAAGTAGTTGTTCTTTACTCTAAAGTCTAAAGCGCCCTCTATCAAAAATTTTTGAACGTAACCTTTATTTTTTTTTCTAAAAAAATCGTGATATAAAGAATGATTTCAGTTAAAACCGCAAACGAATCGACCGTTTTTTTTCCTTTTGTTTTCTTCGTTTGAAATTTTGGACCTTAAACTTTAATGGCTCATAGCTCCTACAGAAGACGTTTGCGCCCCATGGTTTCCCATTTAATATTGTTTGTTTTCATGTCTACTATAATCCCTCAAAGTTTGTCGGTCTGGTAGCGAAACACCCTGTATATGGAAATCGTAAAAAAAATATAGAATTTTAATATTAACATCTAATTTAGCCTTAGTGGTTTATTTTCTTTGGTACAGTATACAATCTTATATCAAACGAAATCATTAAGCAAACAGTTTATGAATTATGCATTTTTTTTGTTTGGAAATGGCGAATTAAACTCATTATTTTATTGTCGTAAAAAAGATTAAATTTTGTTGAAGCACAGCTCAATACTATTTTGCGGAGGGAGCTGCAAAAATTCGCATATTTTAACCTTCCAAAAATTGATTTCTTTACATTTATACTAATACAAGGACAAATCGCTCTTTCAGTGTATGTGTGTGCGTGCGATGGATAGGGAAAACTAGTGCAAGTACGAGACTCAAACTTTTTCAAACAAGAAGCATTCATAATTCAATTATAACATCAATATTTATCAAAACGCAGAATATTTCTGTGAAAACTGGACGAGAGATCAAGGAGTTAATATAAAAATAGCATTATTGTGATAATAAATGTTATACTTTTTTTTAATTACGCGCTGTATCTTAAGTCTATTGAGCCTAAAAGTTCGAAAGACATGCTAGATGATAAAATAAATCCCCCTTCCAGAAACTCTATAAATCACATCGCTGCGGTATCAGTAAGGCTAAATATCCACGAAAAAATTATTTATAACAAGATCTTTTTATTTCCTTGGAAAGAAGGTTTGAAATTTCTGCCATGGACGCAATTATTCACAGCAGATAAATGACGCCTTTCATTAATAGGCATTTTAAAACAAACATAAATATTTTAAAATTTTAATTTATAATTTTAATGTTCATCCATTCATGTGTAGAATTTTTTTGTTGAATTTAGATATTTAAATTTCTTAACTATAGCTTCATTACAACTTTAGATATTATCTATTATTTGATTAATTGGATAATTTATTTTTATACTCTCATGTTAAAAGCCAGTCTCCATTCTTTGGAGCGCTGTCAACTGTTTTTTGAACTATATCCTTTAGAGATTTTCAAATTATCGATCTAGTGCTAGTCCTAACTTTAAATGCTTTTTAATAATATCTAAATTTTGTGAAAATTGATCCGCAATTTTGTTTTATAAAAAATTCGACTCTTAAAAAGAAAAAGAAATACATTATTGAATGAATTTTGATGACCCAAATTTATTAGATTAATGAAAATTAACAATCTGTTCAATTTGAAACTTTCAGACACTTTATAACACTTAATAAAGATTTCAAAAAATAAAGGGCATCAATATTCAGCAAAGGGCAATATTTTTTTAGGGAGTAAGAGATCAAATGTTTGAAGAAGTAAGAAAAATCTTGCACTAAGTATATATTGTGAAACACTTTCGAACACTTCCTGAAATCCATTTTTACTAATTGCTGTACGCAAGTTTAAATAAGATTATTAAGTGTCTAACATAAATTAATGGATTTAATAAATCATGTGAAAAACGCGCTTATTTCTTTTTATTTCATCATATTACATCATATTTATCATCTATTTTGAAACGCGAAGTGAAATTTTACTTTTATTTATTAAATTCCTATTTATTTAAATTACTAGCCGCCTCTGGTGATCAGTTTGGTCTCCCTTAAACTTATGCTAAGATATGCAATACTTTACTTTTATTCGTAATTATATTTACTTGCGTATCTTCACTAAATCTGAAGATTCTGATAGAGAAATCAACAAATGCGATCAAGGCAGCATTTAAGAGAAGAATCCAATATTCTGTTCTGCTAGTCGCAATCGGCGAAAAAACCCGAAATAGAGAAAAAAGTTTTTTGTTTGTTATTTTAATGATAAAGTGTTTTGAAGGAATTATTAAATAAAAAAGCTTTGTGCCATCCACGATCACACATACCCACTTGTTTATATTCTACTTTACGTATGTACTCAGAAATTTCACATAAAATTCGTTTAAAAATTAATCAAATAAACTTTTGTGCAATTTTCTTAAAACACATATCAAGTTCTAAATACGCTAAAAAGATAATTAACTGACTCTATATGTAATACAATCAAGAGTACACCGCACATTTAATTGTACTTTTACCTAAGTCACAAAAAATCATCTTATATTAACGCATGTATGCGCATTGCATAATATAAATGAGTGCTTACAGATATTATTTTGTCACAAATTCTTCCAAATAATTATAGCCATTATGCCCATATTTATTACAAATTCTGAGAGAAATATGTCTAACATTGCATTTTGGTAAATAGTGGTAATATTGTGATTACCATACCAATGCAGTGTTTATCATACACTGCTTGTGTACTTCCATATTTTTTGACAATATAACATTTCTTTAGATAGCAACCAAAAAAAAAAAAATTAAAAGAAAAAACAACAAAGATCATTTTATTGGTAGATAAAATAATATCCACTCTTTTCTAAATAACACACAACAAATTACTATTTATTAAACGATACCCAACATTTTTTTTCACGTACACGGAGAAAAATGTCATTCGGGAATCTAGAACCTAAGTTGTGGCTCTTAGAAAAATAGTTCCATGTCAATGGTATAAATTCTAGTTCCATTTGCTTGAGTGTTCTGGAGTGTTCAACTATAATTCAAGACCGTTTTCCAATTTTCTCGAGGTCAAATTTATTTAAAAATGTCTGCAATTACATTTGGACACCAAAGATATGTTTTCGTAACTATAATTCTAGTTTATGAAATCCTTTCAGGAATCAAGCGATAATTTCTCGTAATTGAAACGATTCAATATCGTAATGTCACCTAGAAAACAAGAGATAAGAGATACTACATTATTTTGACTATATTTGGAGCTATGTTTGGAGCTATGTTATTGATTTTATTCACATAGTTCAGAAATATGTAATTGTAGTTTGAAAAATTAATAATAATTAATTTAAACTACAATTATTATTAATTAATTAATAAAAATGCCAGCTTGAAAATGACTAGCTATTCATTTTTAAATATTTTTTAAATATCATCCCTTCATTTACGAGAGTTAATTTTAAATTAGAACATTAATATCAACATTTTGTGTGGACATCATAGTTTGGAGGTAAAGCGCCTCACTAGTAAACACAAGGTTCTTAGTCCAATGCTCGATGATGGAAACTGAAATTTTCACTATAAAATAGATTTAATTTAAATAAATTTCGTATTTTTGCCAATTTAAGGGTTTATATTATTAGAGTTTTGTTCATCTAATATTCATAATATTTTTAGAATTCAATTTTCTTTTTATTTTACAAACTACTGTAATCTATACATATATCAAAACAGTAGGACCCGGTGTGTCTGTACATTGAAGATAATTGACAAAAATGGAGTCAGGGCGATAAAAGAAAACCAATGAAACACAAAAAAATTTTTTTTGAATTTTTTGTCTGTCTGTCTGTCTGTCTGTCTGTCTGTTTGTTCGAGGTTATCTTCGTAACTACTGAATGGATTTTTATGCGGTTTTCACTAATGAAGAATGCACACTCCCGGGCAGTGTATAGGCTTTGTTTCATCAAAATCGGACAACAGACAAAAAAGTAACAAAAAGAAACAAAAGAAACTATTAGGTGCGCTGCTCACGTTTTTTAGTACATAACGTTTTTTAGTACATATAAAATCCAATAGATGTCACTGTGCGATTTTAAAACGCGCTATCGTTATGTTTTCGCCAGTCTACTTAAGTATGAGAAAGTTTCAAGCTGGCTGTCGTTCCATGTGGTTTAGTCGGTAGAACGTCAATGCGCCATACTGATGGCCCGGGTTCGATTCCCAGCATGGAATTTTTTTTCACTATGTTGGCATTAACGCCTATAAGCAATTAAAAGAATTTGAAATATTGTATTCAAGGCGAATTTTCTCTCTGGGAAAATTTCCTTGCATTAATATGTCAGTGTAATTTTTTTTTCGATTTAATTTTTTTTTCGAAACTTTGTTTTTCTTAAAAAATTACAGTAAATATTTGATATTTCCCAACGTTTTTTGAATGATCGACTTGCTTTTTTTTTTTTTTTTAATGTATGTCTGAACCTTATCTAACTACTTCTTCAAGATTTCTTTAGATAAACCGACCAGCGTAGCGGGCGAAGGCCGCTAGTTTATTAATAATTCAGCATTTGAAATTTCGTTTAAACATGTTTTTTGTTGTGGTTGTTTTTAGAAATTTAAAGTTTTCTTTATATCTCCGCCACATATATATATATATATATATATATATTGATTTTTAATCAATTTTTAAAAGATTTAGATTTTAGATTTTATTTAAATAATTTGATGCGAATATTTTAAATTTGATTTAAATTAATAACTTCCCCTCATAATTATATTAAAATGAAATTTATTGGTGCTCTTATCTATGTAAAAATTTAATAATTATAAATTAACATTATTTTTATTTCCACTCTTTTTTAAATTTTGGATTTCCAAAAAATTTGGAATTTTGGATTTTATTTATATAATCTGATTTGAACATTTTTAATTTCATCGAAATGGATAACTTCCTTCTATAATTAAACTAAAATTAAATTTGTAGGTGCTAACATCGATGTATGATGTTTATCAGCATAAATAAACATTTTGGATTTATTAGTTAAATGGTAAGTTGTTTTGAGAGAAATATTAATCAAAACGCTCCTTGCGATCTGTAATCAGAATTACCTACTTGTCCTTTTATTAGTAAACTTCTTATCACAACAATATAATTAATAAACACAAAGCACATAAACATTTTTTACATTATTATTTTTTTCGATTTTCGTTATTACCAATATTTTTTCACGTATCTCTATTTGGAACACCACTTACACTTAGGGGTACCGGTAATTCAGGTTGGAAAGCACTGCATTAGGCAATTAAATTTTAATTTTTTTTTATTATCCTGCATTGTATAGTAGATACTGTGAGCTTTTATTCGAATAATGCTAGAAAATTTTAGATTTTACTTTCAACTTATTTAATGTTTAAAATAATAAATTATGTAAATTTGGTATTTTATTATATATTTGAATATTTCTTTAATATTTGAAATAGGCTAAGGTGGACTTTACGAATTTTCACCATGTGTACATTAAAAAAAAGTTTATTTTAATTGTTCTTTTATTTCTCTTCATATTGGGCCTTTAAATATAAATATCAGGAAAATTTGTATTGCCATTTTTTTAACGCCTCAGATTAAGAATTCTTATTCTGTTAGTTTTTTTTTTTTTTCGAAAAATTTAGCTTTACAATTTTTTATTACTTTTTAAAAAAAAAACTTATTTCTAAAACATTTCTTTAAAGCAATCTTGCATTTTTTAACAACAATGTTACTTTAATCTTTTCTCAACAAAAAATACTTAAATTATAAAAACAAATCTTGGACATATTAATTAAAAAAAAAAAGGAAATGAAATTTTTCCCTTTATATATTATTTATTATTACTTTAGAAGATGCAATTTTAAATTCTATGAACCCAGAAGGAAAAAAAAAATATTTCCCTCAAGACGTTAAATGTATTAGACAAAATAAAGAACTATAAAAATATTCAAGAAGATTGTTTTTAAGGGGAAAAAAATCTATTACTTTGTGAGATTTATCCAATCAATATTTGATTTCATGTATTGAAAACATTTTTATTGCTATTGAATTATGTGTAATAAATTTTAAATTATGAATATTAAATTCGCAATTTAAAATTCTAGAATTTCAAAGCGCTTTTAAAACTTTGGAAAAAAAGTAATATCAAAGTTTGAAATAAATATTTATCATATATTTCGCGAAATAATACAAATCATTCTAATTTTGAAAGATGCGGATTCGTTAAAAGTGCAGTTAAGATGTTAAAATTGTATTAAAAAACAAAACAAATACTGATTATTAGTTTTAACCGGCTTAAGATAAAGTTTAATTTTAAATTAATGATTGTACATATGGGTATTTGTGCTTCTGAGTGTACTTGGTGGACCAATTCCCGCATAAAAGAATAATATTCGCAGTGGGGAAACAAAAATATATAATGTTATGATGTAAATGTTTCGTTTATAAAGAGAGACTCATATGTGAGACTAATGTATAATACTGTATTCATGAAATGAAGGAAACATCTAAAATATAATACTTGTATAAAATATCAATATTTATAACGAACTTTCACCACGTGTAAATGAAAATAAAATTTAGTTTAGTTATACTTTTATTTGTCTTGATGTTAGGATTTTAAACTTAAAATACACAATAACAAGCTCCAGTTGTCTTATTGTTAGAATAATAGTTACATTAACTAAAATAATTCAGTTAAAATTAATCGAGTGCATTTACTTTTCTTGTAGTTAGATGCAGATCCAATACCCGAGATTTAACATGTTCCGTTATTTCAGATAACGGACCTGATGATTTTGCCATAAGATTAACTGCAAGAATTGGGCACGCGAGATTTTTCCAGTACATCTCAGAAGACAGAGCATTGGCACTTGAAACAAAATGTATCCCGTTGAATTCCTGGCATGGATATTTTTTCACTCAGTTGGAAAATAACAACTCCCGTATTTTATTTAAGAATTAGAATAATTGTTTCAAAATTAACTCTTTCGGGTCTGGTGTACTATTAATAGTACGTGTCTTTTTATGGAATATGATTTTGTTTTAAGAAATACTTTTACTACAATTTACATGTAGTAATGTTATTATATGTTTATGCATTTGCTTTATGACATCAATTATGTTTAGGCATTTAGTTATAATTATAAATATTATTATTTTCTTAATTATCTTTGTTTCCTTTGCGATTGTTTTATTTTAAATGCATATTTCACTCTGTAAATTTAAAATAAAAGTTAATTTCTGGAAGAATTATGTGTAATCAAGCGCTAAAAGTATTAGAAAGTTGTAATCTAAGTTAAATCTTATTTTAATACAATATTTTTAAGTATTTCCAAAAATTCTTCCTTAGCCTATTGTCATATGAATATTAATTGAAAAGTACACAAAACAACAACATTCGTTTTCTTTAATGTAACGAAATACTCGTTAAATACTAATTAATCTAGTTGGATAGCTAGAGTTATTGTTATTAACACAGAAGTAATTTTTTTCTAAAAATTGAAAAATAATTCGGACCCGAAAGAGTTAATCAAGAAAAGGTGACCTGGGATAATAAAATCACGCCAAATACTAATATTACGTGTAAGTAGGAAATAATCCGAAAGATACCGCCGGAGGTTTCTCCGAAGACGTGCTTTCTGTTAACATTAAATGTGTTTTATTTGTGTAGAAAGTAGCGTTAGAAGAAGCACATATCAGTCAATGTAGATGTACAACTAGCGAGTTAAATTCTGTGTTCTGAAGGCTATATTAATTAGGAAATACGTTTTTCATTACACAAAATTGTTGTGTACATTTCATGTACTTTCAAAATGTTTTGTTTGTGTTTGCGACGCAGTTTGCTGCTTAAATATGCTGCGCAATGCTAATAACGCCATACTCGCATTATTATTTCGCGATATTACTGCGGCTGATTCTTTTCAGTGCGGTTGATTTCATTCTTTATGCAAAATTTTTGTGTTTGTATTTATTTTTATGCAAACTGCTTAAAATAAACAATTAAAAAAATACATACTTTTTATTAGAAAGAATCTATCGTAACTCAAAGAAAAAAAATCCCGGATAATAGAGGTTTCAGACATTTAATAGACTGCTTTTGTTGAAAAAAATCTATTTTTTTTATTATTTGTTTCGTAATATTAAATGCCCCTTACCTTTTTCATTAAAATCCGATCATAGTTTCGACACAACGCACTCTTATCCAAATCGGACATACAGGATCACAATCCCCCATGGGTTCCAAGGTATGAATTTCAAAGTGGACAGAAATACTTTTCTTTATAAGTGTTAACGTTTGATGTAGGACTCGACTTGATTGACTCAAGGTCATATTTTACTAAGGAACTTAACAATATATTTAAAAAAAATAGATAAATATATTGCAGTTACTTATTTAAAATAAATAAATGTTATAAAACTGTAAAAATGCAATAAAATACAAAATATTAAATGTGTATATTACATAGTTTTAAAAATATGATGAGCACCGTGAGAAAATTTTCTGTTTTGAGAAAAATCACTTTAAAGTCCAAATTTTTAGTGATTTTAACTGATACCGCTACACATATTTTATCACAAAACAAATTTTAATAAACACGCAATCATCAAGTTTCTTTTTCTTTGGGAGAAGGGGGAGTGGCGTTGTTTAGCAACATGTTATTCTTTAATAACAGACAAAAAAAAGATCCCAGACTTTTAAAGAAAATCCGAAGGGGATTATCTTCTCTTTTAAAAATAAGATAAAATAATAAAAAATTACTACTTTAACGGAATTAAAAAATAGATAAATGTTAAATTCATTCCAATTCTTTAAACATATAATATACACATATCAAAATCAATTCAAACACATTTTTTTTTTACTATAATAAATATTACATAAGAAAAGTAGACAAATAGAAATTTTGTTTAAGTCAGATATAATTAGGTTTTTTATCCGTGTACTGACTATTGAATTAAATCCAAACGAAATCAAAATCTCCAAACAGTTTTCCTGAAAATCGCCGAAATTCACTCTACTGTAAATATTGGAAGTCACATTTCCAAAACAACCTATTTAATCGCTTTGCCACTAGAGATGACATGAATTATTGGTTTTCAGCATTTCTTTCGGTTTTTATTCGTAAAATGAAGACGGCGCGAAAAAGTAAATGAAAAAATAATTTTATATAAATATTCATAAGTCGTTGCTTAAAATTTTGTCAGATGTGACTTTTATAAAGGATAAAGTGAAGGAACTTAAACATGTCTTTCCATTTCTTTGAGATGTCATATATCGTTAGGTCCTATTTCAGTTAATACTACTTAAAAAAAATATATAAAATATTTCTCATCCTTTTTTTAGTTTTTTATTTTTTGATTTTGTTTAATACCAAAATGCAATTGATTTGTCTTAATATGCTTATTTTTATATGTGTATTTCATTCCTACTTTAGCCTAATTTTCTTTTTAACTTGTATTTTCAATATATACATATTTTTGTTTAAGAATGACGAAATTGTATGTTGTGACAATATGAGAGGTGCTGCAAACATTAAAAACTAACTTTTACAACTATCCAACCGAGAAGAATGTATGGGAAATGTACCAGTATATGGGAAATATAAAGTACACCAGAACTTTGTAATATATACAAAATAAAAAATATAAATAAACTAATACAACAAACACTTCGGTACTTATGGTACTAATACGGTTAAAGTATATATTCACAAATATACAGTAAGCATCGAACATCATAGCTTATTAATTGGGATAATTCAAAGACTATATTAAATATGGAATTTTAAATGATTCTCTGTACATGATATATGTGATGACATAAAACGCAAAACTTCTTAAAGTAAATGGTTTATTTTCGCAAAATTTATCATAAACGATAAACTACTACGTGAAATGGCATGAATTTTCTTGACTGATTTAAGTAAATTTCACATTCGTGAATCCAGTCATATAGAAATTGTTAAATTTATTCCAATTCTAAAAACATAAAATGGACATATCTCAAAATCTAGTCAAACACATTTCTTTTAATATAGTAAAAATTATATAAGAAAATTAGAGAAATGAAAATTTTGTTTTCAGTCAAACTGATATAATTAGGTTTTTTTTATCGGTAAATTGATTATTGCATTAAATCCAAATAGAACCAAAAACCCCAAACAGTTTTCCAGAAAATCTACTGAGATTAAAAGTCACTCTACCGAAAATACTGGAAAAAAACATTTCGAAACCCACCTATTCAATCTCTTTGCGACTGGAGACAACATGAATTATTGGTTTTCAGCATTTCATTCAGTTTTTGTTCAGTAAAATAAAGACGGGGAAAGACAGCACGAGAAACAAAACATTTTATATAAATATTTATAAGTCGTTGCTTAAAATTTTGTCAGTTGTGACTTTTGTATAAGGATAAAATAAAAGCACTTAAATGTGTCTTTCATTTCTTTGAAATGTCTCACATTTTTATGTCAATTTTAAGTTAAAACTACTTTTTTAAAAAAAGAGATAATGTATTTTTCATCATTTTTTTCTTTTTACATATTTATTTATTTTCTTTTCTTTTTGATAGCAAAATGCAGTCGATTTTTTTTTTCGTTGGAGGAGGGTGCAGGTGTTATTATTGATTGATAACAAGTTATTCTTTAATAACAAACAAAAAAGTCTTGATATTAAAAAAGCCCAAAAGGGAAATCTCATCCTTTAAAAATACACATAAAAATTTAAAAATTTACTAATTTAAAGGAAATAAATATTGCTAAATTCATTTCAATTCTAAAAACATAAAATAACATATCAAAATAAATTCAAACACATTTATTTTACTATAATAAAAATTAAACAAGAAAATTAGAGAAAAAAATTGTTGTTAATCAAACTAATATAATTAGATTTTTTATTTGCATGTAGATTATTGAACTAAATCCAAATGAAATCAAAATCCAAAAACAAATTGTCCTGAAAATCTACTCAGATTAGGAATCACCGAAATCCACTCTACGGTAAATATTGTAAATCATATTTCGAAATCCACCCATTGAATCACTCTGCGACTAGAGACAACATAAGTTATTGGTTTTCAGCATTTCGTTCCGTTTTGTTCAATAAAATAAAAACAGGAAAGAATGTACGAGAAGAAAAAAATAATTATGTAAATATTTATAAGTCGTTGCTTGAAATTTTGACTTTTATAAAAGGACTTCAAAATGCCTTTTCATTTCTTTGAGATGTATTATATCGTTATGTTAAACTTCAGTTAATACTACTTTTTGAAAATAGAAAAAAAATACTTCTCATCTTTTTTTTTTCCTTTTGTTTAATACTACAAAGGATTTTTTTTTGAAAAATATGTTTATTTTTATATGTAAGGTGGTCTGGGGTAATAACGCCAGGCGGGGTAATAACGCCAAGTGTTAATATTTTGCATAATTATCAAATAATCTGGTAAATGACACCTATGTGCTCTGCGCAGAAGGGTTTTGAGTCATATAAATCGCAAAAATCATCCAATTTACATCAGCCACTTTTCTAATTTCATCACTCAATCTTACTTGTGGTCGTCTTCTTGGTCGTTTATTTACATCTCTGGGATACCATTGTAGTATATTTGTGCTCCATCTATTGTCTTGTCTTCTTGCAATGCGCCCGGCCCATTTCCATTTTAGCTGTTTGATTCTTTCAAGGATGTCAAAAACTTTTGTGTGATATCTTATCCAGGTTATCCTCTTTCTGTCTCTTCTAGTTATACCTAGCATACATATTTCCATAGTTCTCTGTGTTGTTTCTAGTCCTTGTATCATCCGTTTTGTTAGTGTCCATGTTTTTGCTCCGTAAGTTAATGCAGGTAAAATACATTGATTAAACACTTTTCTTTTCAAACAAAGAGGCATATTACTCTACAGAATAATATTGTTTTTCCCAAAAGCACTTCACCCATTTCTTATTCTTCTATTGATTTCATTCATGATACTATTATCCAATGATATTTCCTGTCCTAGATACACATAACTTTCCACTTCTTTAATCTCAGTGTTCTCGTAGACAATCTTTTTTGATGTAAATGAATTAAACATCACCTTAGTCTTTTCTAAATTTATTTTTAATCCCACATTGATGCTAGCTTCTGCAAGTTCTTTTAGCATAATTTACAATTCTTTAGGACTGATACCAAAAATTACAATGTCGTCAGCGAACCGAAGATGACTTAAATATTCCCCATTTATTCTAATCCCTTTGTTTTCCCAATCCAGCTTCTTGAAGATATTTTCTAAGAAAGCATTAAAAAGCTTAGGTGAAATAGTGTGTCCTTGTCTTACTCCTCTTCCGAGCTTGATGTTCGCTTTTCCTTTAAATAAACGGATGGTTGCTGTTGCTTTCTTGTAAATCTGCTTTATGATATTGATGTAAGGTTTGTCTATACCAATGTTCTCCAAAGATTCTACTACTGCTGATGTGAAGACGGAATCAAATGCTTTTTCATAATCAATAAAGGCAAGGCAGAGAGGTAAATTATATTCTTTATGTTTTTCTATGAGTTCCCTTACTGTTTGGATATGATCCATTGTGCTGAATCCACTTCGGAATCCTTCTTGTTCTCTAGGTTGAGCTGAGTCCAGAGCAAATTCAAGTCTTGTCGTTAAAACTTTGGTGAAAATTTTATAAATCACTGACAGTAAGCTGATCGGACGGTAATTTTTAATGCTTTCCTCTCTCCTTTCTTGTAAAGTAGCACCATCACAGCATTATTCCAATTTTCTGATACATCTGACTTCTTGAGACATTTGGAAAACAGTAAGGATAGCCTTTTTGCAAATTCTTCTCCTGCTTCTTTGATAAGGTCAATTGTAATTCCATCTTCTCCAGGGCATTTAACTTTTTTCATATATCTAATAGCTTGTAAAACTCCATCTGTCATTACTGGGATTATCTCTTCAGTTTCTGTTAAGAGTTCTCGTTGATCAGGTCAGATTTCCCTCTGATTTTCACATTTATATAGATCATTATAGAATTTTTCAACTATGTGTACTATTTCTTTGCTGATTTTGGTGATTGTTCCATTTGCTCTCTTCAGTGCAAAAATAACTTTTCTTCCAACACATAACTTGCGCTTAGCTGATTTTAAACTTTTGTTATCTTCCAGAACCTTTTTAACAAGATCACGGTTAAATTTTCTGATATCTTCTGTAACGCATTTTCTTACTGTTTTACATAATTCAGCATATTCAACTCTTGATTTAGGATCATTTTTCTTAATTTTAAATTCTCTGCGTTTTTTCACCAATCTTCTTGTTTCTTCTCTTATTTTCTTTGTCTGTTTTATTTATGCATCACCGGCTATCTTCTTTGCAATTTCTTGTAGAGTATTGGTTAACATCTTGTTCACTATTGTAACATCTTGCTCTTCTTCTAAAGTTGATTGAAGTACTTGGAAACGGTTTTGAAGTTCCAAATGAAATTCTTCTTTATGTTTCTGGAGGTTTATAATATCGATTGATTTCTTTGAGTGTAGCAAAAGCTTCATTTTTTCCACTTTAGTATTTAACAGCAGTTTGCATCTAAACAATCTATGATCGCTTCCAGTATTAAAGTTATTGAGAACGTTGCAGTCCTGAAGAAGATACTTTTTGTTGGTCAAGATGTAGTCGATTTCACTTATTGAGCCATTTTCACAACACCATGTCCATTTTCTTTGTGGCTTTTTCTTGAAAAAAGAATTCATGATATACATCTCTTCACATTCTGCAAACTCAATCAATCTGTTTCCTCTTTCATCTAGCATACCATATCCATGATTTCCTACAGATAATTCACCTTTCTTTTTCTCTCCAATTCTAGCATTCCAGTCTCCCATTATTAATTTTATGCAGCAGTTTCTCTTTTGATGCATTCAAGCTACTTCTTCATAGAAATCTTCAATTTCTTCAGCAGAATAACTAATTGTTGGTGCATAAACTTGGGTAATTTGCAGCTTGTATCTTTTTCAGCTTGTATGTTTTTGCAGCTTGTATTACTAATCTTGCAACTCTATCTGATGCACTATCATATTCTACAATGTTATTCTTCCACCTTTAATGAATCAGAAATCCTACACCACTTCTTCTTCCATCTTCCTTGCCACTGTAGTATAAAACATGTCCGCTGGCAAGATCAATCTTTTCTTCTTCTTTTCTTCTTACTTCACATAATCCTAAAATGTCCCAGTTGATCCTATTTAACTGTTCTTTAAGTTCCTGTAAACGGTTTCAGAAGATAGAGATCGTCTATTATACGTAGCCAAGGTCATCAATTTATGGCAGCCAGGCCGAGACCGGTGATTCTTAACACCCTCTGTCTTCATGTCTGTCTGATCGCTTCCGTAACCAGGAATATGCAGCCTACCGGGAACTGAGGGCCGTGATTTGTTTTGCGTATTCATTGTAAAATAAGGGGGGGGGGGTTGTGGCCAAATCCCTCCACGCTGGCCAAGCGGGTTGGAGGAAGCTTGTTTTGCGTATTCATTGTAAAATAAGGGGGGGGGTGGCCAAATCCCTCCACGCTGGCCAAGCGGGTTGGAGGAAGCCCATCCGCGTTCGTTCCCCTTGCACTAGCCAAGAGTACTAACTGGCTGTACCGATAGAAGATGCGGATTGGACATTAAGTCTCTGCTCCCAGTCGATTCCTTTAAGTCCTCCTAGAAGGAAATTAAAGGGTCTTCTCCTGGTTGATAAGCAGATGCTATTAAACAGTCCAGTTTTTTTTATATGTGTATTTATTTTTATTTTTACCCATTTTTGTTTTTGTATTGCATCTTCAATATACAGGGTGATTCCAAATTTTTTTTACAATAAAAGATGGATGATAGTACACATCAAGACAAACAATATTAAATAGGAGACCAGGGGTCCCAAACGTTTTCCAAAGGAGATAGCCGCCATTAAAGTTTAGGGACCAAAATTTCAATTAAACATAAAAAACGGAAAAATCGGTCGATTGAGTTGCGGTTTTCACTAAAATTATTCTTTATGTCAGCATTTTCTTAAAATTAAATTATAAAGATAAATTTTAAAAAAATGCCGATAGAGGGTGCTTTAGACTTTGGAGCAACGGACAACTATTTTTTGCCGGTATTTTTTACATCTCATTAAATGTTTTGGTAAGCTTAGATTCAAACCTAAATTTTGAGCTCAAAATCTGAAAAGTGGGGAATTCTTAAGTAGCACCAACTGAGCTGTGTTCAGAGGGTTCAAATTTCAAATGATTATAAAAAACGGAAAAATTGGTCGATTGATTTGCGGTTTTCACTAAAACTATTCTTTATGTAGGTATTTTCGTGAAAATAAATTATAAAGATGAATTTCAAAAAATGCCGAAAGAGGGCGCTTTAGACTTTGGAGTAACGAACAACTCTTTTTTGGCGTTATTTTTTGCATTTTATTAAATGCTTTCGTAAGCTTAGATTTAAACTTAAATTTTGAGCTCAAAATCTGAATAGTTGGGAGTGGTTAAGTCGACAAACTGAACTGTGTTCGGAGGGTTCAAATTTCAAATGATTATAAAAAACACAACAATTGGTGGATTCGTTTGCGGTTTTCGCTAAAACTAATTTTTAAATCAGCATTTTCTTGAAAATAAATTTTAAAGATAAATTTCCCAAAATGCCGATAGAGGGCGTCTTAGGCTTCGGAGTAGCGTACAACTATTTTTAACCGTTATTTTTTTAATCTCATTAAATGCTTTCAAATGCCTAGACTTAAATTTTGGGCTCAAATTCTGAATCGTTGGGAGGGGTTAAGAAGCGCAAACTGGAGTGTTATCAGGAGTTTAAATTTAACCCTACCCCTCCTCGAACAAAATTCAACTTTTCGCTACTTAAACAATCCCAACGATTCAGAATTTGAGCCAAAATTTAAGTCTATGCTTTAGAAAGCATTTAATGAGATAAAAAAAAATAACGGTTAAAAATACTTGTACGCTACTCTAAAGCCTAAGGAGCCCTCTACCGGCATTTTGTGAAATTTATCTATAAAATTTTTTTTCAAGAAAATGCTGATTTAAAAATTAGTTTCAGCAAAAACCGCAAACAAATCGACCAATTTTTGTGTTTTTTATAATCATTTGAAATTTGAACCCTCTGAACACAGTTCAGTTTGTCTACTTAACCACTCCCAACTATTCGGATTTTGAGCTCAAAATTTAAGTTTAAGTCTAAACTTACGAAAGCATTTAATAAGATGCAAAAAATAACGCCAAAAAAGAGTTGTTCGTTACTCCAAAGTCTAAAGCGCCCTCTATCGGCATTTTTTGAAATCTATCTTTATAATTTATTTTCACGAAAATGCCTACATAAAGAATAGTTTTAGTGAAATCCGCAAGCCAATGGACCAATTTTTCCGTTTTTTATATTCATTTGAAATTTAAACCCTCTGAACACAGCTCAGTTTATGCTACTTAAGCATTCCCCACTATTCAGATTTTGAGCTCAAAATTAAAGTTTGAGTCTAAGCTTACGAAAACATTTAATGACATGTAAAAAATATCGGCAAAAAATAGCTGTTCGTTGCTCTAAAGTCTAAAGCGCCCTCTATCGGCATTTTTTGAAATCTATCTTTATAATTTATTTTCACGAAAATGCCTACATAAAGAATAGTTTTAGTGAAATCCGCAAGTCAATGGACCAATTTTTCCGTTTTTTATATTCATTCGAATTTTAAACCTTCTGAACACAGCTCAGTTTGTGCTACTTAAGCATTCATCACTATTCAGATTTTGAGCTCAAAATTTAAGTTGAGTCTAAGCTTACGAAAACATTTAATGAAATGTAAAAAATACCGGCAAAAAATAGTTGTTCGTTGCTCCAAAGTCTAAAGCGCCCTCTATCGGCATTTTTAAAAATTTATCTTTATAATTTAATTTCAAGAAAATGCCGACATAAAGAATAATTTTAGTGAAAACCGCAAATCAATCGACCGATTTTTCCGTTTTTTATCTTTATTTGAAACTTTGGACCCTAAACTTTAATGGCCGCTATCTCCTCTGGAAAACGTTTGGGACCCCTGGTCTCCTATTTAATATTGTTTGTCTTGATGTGTACTATGACCCCTCTTTTATTGTAAAAAAAAAATTAGAATCACCCTGTATACATATTTCGGTTTTTTAGTTACAAAATTATATGTTGTGAGAATGCATTATAATCGTAGAAGGAGCTGCACACATTTATGTCTAGCTTTTATAATTAACAAATATACAAGAGCAATCTCTGTATATGGGAAATTTGAAATACACAAAACAATTTAACTGTAAATTTAAAATTAAACTTTTTAACTGTTTTTTATGGTTCTTATATTGTAAAAGTGGGTCCAAACACACAATAAGCATTGCACAGTGCACCTCAATAATTTGGATAATTCACAGAACTTACTATATATGGATTTATAAATGATTCTCAATGCATGATGCATATGGTGACATGTGACACAAAGCTTCTTATAGCCAATCGTTTATGACAATTTCATCTTATTTTTGCATAATTTATCATAAACGTTAAAACACATACATGAAATGAAATGATTTTTTTGACTGAATTCAATATTTTTTTTTTTTTTGTGAACACAGACATATAGGTTATGGTATCTGTACATAATTCTTTTATTCATAGTAAGGAGCATCGTTTTACCTATTAAGATTTTATTGTAGTTACATAGTACCATAATCACGCTGGCTATCAAGCCGCAAAAGGTTTAGAAAACTACATTTATTAAATTTTGATTAAATCTTCTCAACAAAAATGTAGATATATATATATTTAAACATTTATTTATACAGAATTACTTCCATAACTTTCAATAATTTCATAATAATACATTGATCATACGCCTGAAAAAATAATCTTAAAAAATGTAAATTATGCAATGTATTACTCCTTATTGAATAATTATATTTTCGTTATATAATTTTTTTTACCATTTTTATTCGTGAAGATCTAACAAAAATGCTAATTCAAAAATGCCAGAATCAGTCTTTATATATGAAGTGTTAAATTAGAAACACTATTTTTCATAATAAAAACTTTTTTTACATATAGTATCACTTATTAAAAATAAGCTTCTACATCTTGAAGTTTAAAATATAAGAAAAAAGTTTCTGATATTAAATATTTTAAAAAAGAAATTTGTTAAATAACACTTCATATGAATACGTGACAAAAAGATTTTGTTTTTGTTAACTTGTTAACTTGTTATTGTAATTCCTTGATTGTGGTCTGATTTTTGCCATTTAATATGTCAAAACATTTAAATACAAGTTTATTCTACATTATTTTTTAACTCCTGCGAATAGTATAATTTCTCATTGAAACAATAGTTCTCAAATTTTTTGCTGTACGCAATTATTTGAATAAAACAAGCTAACATCGCGACGAAATTTCTTTAACATATGAGTGTGAAGGTGTTTACCTTGACATATTCTTTTTTAATAGTTTTTTGCCTCCCCCTTCCCTTTAACTGTATGTCTTTTTCTTAATTCTTAACTCTAATTATCCGTCTGCATTTGGATTGCATTTATTTTGTAACGGTCTCTTTCTTTTACAATATTGAGCATTCAGTTTTAGTTTTACCTAAGTAACTCTCAACACAGTGTATTAGATTAAACGGAATGATATCCATTCCTGCCTAGCAACTATGTTTCATTTATTGTGGTTTTATATTTTCTACTTACTACTGCGCTGTCATTACTGAACCGAATATCATTTGGCAATAAGAACTCCTATTTTATACTTTGTCCCCTCCCCATTGCGTTTTAATTAACGAGAAAATGACGCATGCCTTATTCTCCATCAACTCTCATCATATCATTACTTACTAGGCTAGATTTATGTACACGTATGTCGCCAGTACCCGACGGTTTTGAGAATTATAATTCCTCATTTTTGTCCTGATCATATTGATATAAAAAATTAAGCGTATCCCTCTGCAGTGATTGGTAGCATTTGTGCTGCCAAAAATAATCCAGAAATGTGACTAATACTTCTATTAGGCACTGCAATTGGCAAGGGTACTACTCTCTTAAAATGGCACCCAAAAGATAATTCATTTTGAGCCGAAATTCGCTCCTCTCACGTTTTAAAAGGCAGCTTATCATAAAGAGTTGAAACAACTCAAGTGAGTGAGTTATTTTTCAACAATTTAAATCCAGATGAGTTATTTAAATAAGAAATCTAAATCAAGATGAGTAACGCATTTAAAAAAAACAACTCATTCACGATTCAAGAAATTACAGCTTTATCCTGAGAAACCAAATACACTCTTTCATTTTAAGAGTGTGGTGTTCCTGTTTGGTAATAAAGTAATCAAGAAACACAATCAATACCTCTATCATGCATTGCGATTAGCAAGGATCCTGGTGTACCTGTTTGGTAATAAATTAATACAGAAACACAACTAATTCTTGACACATGTCACAATTCTAGGCTTTAATTCACCGTTTGTCGCTGCTAATCACACCTACATGTATTATGGAAACAATACGTCTTCACAATGGCTGCCAGCCGTTGTTTTGTATTTTTACAAGGAAATTTAA
The DNA here is from genome assembly GCA_964019185.1 of Maratus speculifer. Classification (NCBI taxonomy): domain Eukaryota; kingdom Metazoa; phylum Arthropoda; class Arachnida; order Araneae; family Salticidae; genus Maratus; species Maratus speculifer. The sequence goes on along the minus strand of OZ025291.1, from coordinate 100,040,420 downwards.
TTACTTGATCTTTATTTTTTTTTTTTATAACAAGAAAATATACTTAGCGAAAAAAAATAATAATATGTCTTTTGATAAAAAAAATAAAAACCAATTTAGAAAATGTGAAGGATATTGAAAACTGAAATATTTTGAAAACTATAGTTATTCTATTATTACAGTACCCTTCAATAAGTATATCAGTTTGTCGTTAAATATTAAGTTATTCAAAAAATTTAATTAACATAAAACTAAATCAAATTACAATATGTTTGTTGTGAATTTTAATTATTACAATGTAAACTATCAACAAAATACATCAGAGAAAAGAAAAAAAAACAAATATTTCTTCGGCTGTAACTACGTGATAAGAAGATTTAGTTCATTTTATTATATCTTATTTTATTTTATTTTATTTATACTTTATAATATTTATCACAGATAAATTCAGCAGCTGTCAACATATATATAAAATTTTATTTTTTTTAATTAATTTTCAGCTGTGAAATTACGCTTTAATTTATTAAATAGTCAGTACATGATAAATCACTTTACTGTCTAAGCCTAGAATTCGCCAGGGAATCGAACTCGAAACTCTTGTGATAGTTTCCAAGTGCTCTACTATTTAAGCTATGAAGACGATTCAATAAATCAATATTAGCTTCAATATTCAATAATATCAAACGTGATTTCACTGCTGAAAATTACTTGAAAAATAAATTAAAGTAATATATACGCATTCTCTGATTCTGGGCTTACTTGTTCACATGTTTCACCGAAGGATTTTGTGCCAGTAAAGATCATTTCATCTTGTGTTGTTTTTGAGCATTTTCAACATATGTGAGTGAGAGTTTCTAAGCTTATTGTCATATTCGTAGCTTAATTGGTGAAGCACTCGGAGCGCTATAACATGGGTTGTTGGTTCGATTCCCGGATTGGACTTTTTCACTCCGTTGGTTCTAAGCTTAGTTAAAAGTGTGATGAATTAAATATTTAATAAATTTGATCGTGATTTTACTACTTAATATTAATTAGAAACATATACATTTCATTACACTATGAAATTCTGTTGGACTGTTTTCTTTCAGTGTAGGCAATAGAGCTTTATTTTTCACATATAATATGTATTTTACAAATGCATATATTTTGCTTACAGTGATAATTAAATGCGTAAATGTTACACATTATCTAGTAAGATACTCAACTTCATACTATTAAAAATATCTAATATTATTAAAAAATAAATTAACTTGAATGAAAACTCTTCTTTTTTACAGATATTTTTCCGTTTAATCTTTCTCAAAAATGAAATATTTCATAAGAATGGCATATCAATCTCAGCATGACAAACTGAAATAAATAACTTATCAGTATAAAATGAAATATTAATGCATTTTGATTACTTAATAACTTTTTAAAAATGTGACACCTAAGATAAAAATCAATGTCAATTGTCTGAGAAAAAAAAATCATAATATGTTTGAAGTAATGAAATCAAATGTACTATGATATATTAATCTTTAAAAGTGAGATGTAATTTAAATTTAATTCCAAAGTCCTAAGATACGTCGAATATCAAATATGTCAATTAATTCTTGTATTTTAATATTTATGTGAGTAAAAATATTGCTTTTTTCATTACAAGAATCTAGATTAAAGTTGAATATTTTAGCATACAAATATTTAGAATGTAATTTTAATATGACACGAAGGGGGAATTTTTCTTACTACAATAAATAAGATTAAAAATATTCGAGTATTTTACCCTTTAAAAAATATTAGGTAGAACCCGTCGAATTTCGAGGAAAGAAAATGTTTAAAACGGAACTGTTTCATTGATTTATAATAAACCTACAAAATTAGTTATAGTAAAAAATGCATTTTATATTGGTAAGTCTAACTCTTAACAAACGATATTCAATGCCAAATGAACAAAATACTATTTCTAGAACTCAGTTGTAGAAATTGTTAAAATTAAACTTTAATTGTACATGTAAGCAGTAAAAAATAATAAAGATCTGTTATTATGATAAAGTTATCAATTTAAATTCTTATGCTAGTATTTGAAAAATGAAAAAAAAACAAAATTTATTCAACTTTGACTAAATCATAGAATTTTTTGGCACAGATGTCATATACGCACCACATTTGCACTTGGTTTTTTCTCTGGCTAATGTGGCGAAAAAAAATTTTTTTGAACGTAAATTACAAATTGCATGCAATAACAGCACGTTATTTTTATTCCAATATAAAAAAAATAGCGTGAAAAAATGAAAAAGATTCAAATATTTAAAAAATAAATAAATAAATGATAGTTTGATATAAAAAATTATTGATATAGTATATCATAAAAATAATTTAAAGAACTAAAATAGAGAATAACAGTAAATAAATATGAATTTAATCAAAAAGGAAACAATAAATAAACAGTTATAAATAATAAACATAATAAGCAACAAAACAGTAAATATAATTTTCACAATAAATTGTAAATATTAATACATATTGTCATATTGGAATGCATGGAGTTGTATCATTTAATCAGCACATTTCACTGAAATCTTTAATTTTCCCCATTTCCTCTCCCTAACAATTGTTATAAACTTATTAAAGAGGTATTTTCCTTGGCACAGCTGTATAATGCCAAATTGCCGGGAGGAAAAGCATGAGCAAATGTGGTACGTATATGCCATCTGTGCCATTTTCCCCCCGTGAAATTTAAATCCGGCGTCATTTTCATCATATCAAAATTTACAAATGCATATTTCGTATCTGTATTCATCTTTTCAGAAAAAATTGGCATTTTAATTTGATCATTTTGATTCAAAACTCGAAGTTTAAATGCTAAATGTTGAATGAGAGTGTTGTGCATTGGGTATACTAAATATTTGTTTAATTTGCATATTTTGTTTAATCAAAATACTTTTATATATATATAGGGACCAAAGTATAATTGAAAATTGAATTTATATGAATGTATATTAAATATTTGTAATTTGCGAAAAATGTTAAATTTGGCAAAGTGTTTACTTATATAGATTAAATTTATAAATAACTAACTGCACCTGTCGAAATTCGACGGAAAAGAATGTATATTAGATATGATATATATCAGTCTTATATACACAATAAGATACTGAGCTAAATAAACAATTGCCACCTCTTAAAATAAGGTAACATAACTTTTCATGATGAAGATACACAAACTTCAGAAATAAACAAAAAATAAGGAAAACAACTCATAAATTATTATGTTGGACTTAACTTCAGCTACAAATATTTATAATACGGTTTCTAAAACTTAAACATTATTTAAATGCCAAATTATTTAGGAAGTTAATATAATACCTCCGAAGACGAATTCAAAAATATATGCATAGTTTATTTTTTCTCCGTTTAAATATTGTTTGGTAACTGTACAATAATTATAATATCAATAAAACATTTTAATTAAAATGGAAACAGGAAGTCACTAAACTGCATAATCAACTCAATACACATTTACAGCACTTGCAATACATTTAATTTATTTTTTGGTTTGTGTTTGTAGCCTCAATGAACTTGTCAAAATTAATTTTATTGTTATGGCAACGAAAAGAAAAACGATATCTTTGCTATTAAAAATAATTAATTTTTTGCGTTTGGTGCTGATATGCAGAAAATATTTTATTTATTTTATTTGAAATAATAACTTAATACAACGAAACGATTTTAATTAATTTTTGATATTATGTAAAATAGAAATATCGTAATAACGGCATATCACAGGTTTTATTCTCTTTTTTTTCTAATATGACATCATTTACACCTTCATAAACACTCATCTTTTCCTAAATAAAAGCATGCTTTACATGCGTTATTTAAAAATTCTTTAGTTTCATATAATATTTATTATAATTAAATAGAAATGGCGCACTTTATAGAAATATTTTTATTTTTGCACACCACGGACCTTTAAATAAATAGAAGTTCAGTTTATTTGATGCAGGAATAAAAGTCGGTGAATATGACATCCTCACTGACACAGCTATATCAATGTATATTATATTCATGGAACAAATTTATCTGGTTTCTGAATGTTGACATTTACTCCTTCGACAAAATTTCACTTTAGATTTTATATTTTATTAAAGTTTATTTCCTGTTACTTTATTTAAATAATACTTATTAATATTACTCAATAAATAATTTGTGTATTGTACCACGATTAGTGAATAATTATGTGCAATCAATTTATTAGGATTAAATTTTACGAAAACCATTATTTTTCTCTTTGAAATGTGATTACAGTAGACCCTATTCTGTTTTTCAGTTCGAAATTATAAAAACTGCAATTTTACCAATTGTGACGTAACAGAAACACTTTTTTAGTCAAATTTTTTTTGTACTTATATCAAGCAGACGATTATATAAAATATCTTTTACACTTAAAAAAATGTAAATAGTTTAGCATTTTTTTTCAGATATTAATCCGCAAAGAAATGAACCTTTTTTCTCTTTCGGTTCGAGGCTATAAAATTCAATATCTTACAAATTGTGATGTCACAGGAATACTTTCCATTAACCGATGAGATCAAGCCCCTGATTGATGGAAAATAATAAAAATCATAGTGAGAAAAGCTTAACCTGATGGCACTGCTTTTAAGAAATATCACGAAAAAGCTTTTAAAAGTAAAAATAAAAAATAAAAAGGAAATAAATTTAAAATTAGACAGAATGGGCACATCTACACATAAACAGCTTTCATTAAAAAAAAGAAAATTATTAAAATCGGGCCAGTATAAAGCTCAGGGCTGATGACTAAAAAAACAGCCAGGTCTTTTAAATATATAGATAATGATTTTATAATAATACATGAAGTATAAATTAAAAAACATAAGCACTAAATAATTTTTCTTCTTTGTAGTTTTTGTGTAGGGATTTTTGCCCTTTATTACTTGCACTTCTGTGTGGTATTTTCCATATAGCAGAAAAAAATAATTTTACACACTTAATAATAAACATTATTTTTTTTTCAATTTTTTACAGAGAGACCATTTTACGCTGTACAAATAATTCTTTAAATCATATTTTTTAATCATATTGTTTTGCTGAATATTTGCAGAAAAATTTACTTTCGGCAAATATTTAAGTATCTTGAGACACCGGAAGAAATTTACAAAAGTTGAAAATTTTTGTATGTATGCTAGTATTCTTTCACACACCGCACAAAAAAGTAATTTAATTTTAAAAAAATGAAAAAAATATAAGGATTTCAATTTTAAAGTAAATTTTGGACACTTGGGGCATAGAAATACAACAATGATTTTCAATTAATACATATATATATATATAAACTAATGTACATGGAAGATAACGTCACTGTAAAAAAATACGTTAAATTCACGGCAAAAACTGCTGGCAGCAGTTTTGCAAATTGAACATTGTAATAAATCTAAATACAATAAATAAATTTACATCTAACTTTACTGCAATTTTTACGCTAAAAACTGCCAGCAGTGTTTGCCGTAAATTTAACGATTTTTTTTTTTACAGTTTTTCTCAACCTTAAAAAAAAATCATTTTTAATCTAATTTTGGCGCTTATGGGGCACCGAAAAATATGAGTCGATTTTAATAATAAAAAAAAAAAAACCACGTGTAAACTAGTGTACATAAAAGGCAACTTTTGCACTCCGCGTCAATTCCATTGTCCACATTTTGATTTTCGATCCACCCTACTTCGCATAGTAATGGTATTTCAAGTGAAAGAATAAAAAAAGAGCAAGTCCGAAATTATTCGTCAAATGTGCCAATTCAAGGGATTTCGTACTATAATTAGCTTGATATATATTCAGATTTTTATGCAACCATTATGCTTGATGCATATTTGTAACACTGATGGATCTAATACTTGTTGCAAAAATGAATGAATAAAATATTTAATACGATTATACACATTAACCTTCTCATCGCCATTAACTGGGAAATTCCGTTCATGGAAGTTTCACTGGATAAGCTGGAGGTTTCACAGCAGTAGGAGCATTTTTTTAAATTGATATAATCATAGTGATTAGTGCAATTTTAATGCATTGAATAATGATTAGTACTCTTAAAGGTTTTATTCATATCAATAGTTAAATTTTTCATATCATATTAGCAAAAAATAATGTAAAGAAAACAACATTACAATTTTGCCGTTTTGCTGGATAGTCAGATAATTGAAATCAATAATGCGGAATACTATGACTTTATTCTAAATACAACACAATTACCATAGACCATGGAGGTCCTAGAATCATAATCTATCAAGATATATTATTAACTTAATTGCGTATGACATGATTTAAGAAATAAATGAAAGAAAAATTAATGAAGAAAATTTTAATTGATGTCTTCTTAAGTATTTTAACTGATATCTTTATCTTTTTATATGGATGTCTTTCCCTAAGCGGAAAGACGGAATATTTTCCATAATCTCAAGAGAATCTCAGAAACATATATCAGAAGTGTGCATATATTATTATAGACAGTGACACAATTATATCATATATAAACAAACACAATCATATATAACCCTCACAGAAGTAAAACATTAGTCGGGGCCAGAACTACATCCTGAGAATATAGCGCACCGTGCTGTTGCTTTTATCACTAAACTACCCTGTTCATGGTGATTACCAGACAAAATTGGATGATGATTAAATGACGAATAAATTGAGATTCCAGTGAACTACAACATATATGAAAGCACATAAATTACATGTGCGCTTGATTTTTTTTAATTAAAAGCATTTGAAGCACACATGTACTATTACAGACATACATACAGTTAAAAGAATAAACGCGACAGTATTGAAAAATTAGCTGGGACGAATATACCACTACGTACCATACTGTTGCTTTAACCACTAAAATTCCTAGCTTGTTGATTTATGGAATATTATTTTGTACATTTTGGCTCTTCATCCATTGTTGTCTGATAGCCGGCTGATGGCAGCCCCTATCGGGGTTTATTAGTGAGAAACTGATGACCTAGGACACTGTAGATTATGTACACACAATTGTAGATTAATAATTAAACAACAACACGGTATGATGTAGACACAGATTGTCCTTGCTTCGGCTAATTTTTCACTCCAGTTGCGTTTATTGTATTAATTGTGTCTATATCTGTAATAATACATATGGACTTTTAATAAATGACTTCAGGTCTTAATTTATGTTCTTTATAATAAGAAGTAATGTATGATTTACCTATTATAATTAGAATCCTTTTTTAAATTCAAACAGTCACAGATATAGTGATTATTTTTATTCTAAAGTATTGTATCATCTATTAACCCTTATCCAGATTTTTATGGAGTTATATACGTAATCCTTTTTGCCGGTAATATATAAACTAAATATTGTCTTTACTAGTATATGAGATTCTCTGTATTGTAAGACTTTTTATTGCTAAATCTTAATCTTAGGTTAACAACGAAAACATTTACTTTAGAGAATGTTTTGTTTTTCTGATATACTCCGCAGATAAATCAAAAGAATCAAAATTTTTGTGTGTTTGTTTAGAATCACGAAGAATTTGTATAGAAAATTTGAATTTTATATTGACTTTCTTATTGTTAACATTTTGTGCAACAGAATAAATAAGTGTGCTAAGAAGCAAAACAATCCTGCTTTGTTATTGGATATTTCTTCTTGCTGTTCTATGAGATATCGCTAATTACTTTTAAATATTTTGAAAAAGTGAATTAATTAAATATCAAAATATAAAGCTAAAAATATTGACGAAAGTAATATGGTAATGCAACCAAATTTAAGTTTTAATTCAAACCTTTCCCTCAACTTGATATAAATGAAAATTGTTTTCATTGTATCTTTTGTTTAATATTCTTATTTAAGGACCTATCCAGTGTACTGCCTCTGATCTCATTACATAAACTATTATATTATTTCTAACCAAAAATGATCCTTACACTTTCCTTCTCATGCAAAGGGAACTTAAATCTGTATTTTGTCTTTAAATTATGTTGTTTCTTTTTTGGCTTAGTTATGATACTAGGTCCATTCATGTGATATCTTTTTGTTTTGCTTGGATATTTTAATTATTTATAAAATTATGAATTTTCTCGTGAGCATAAATTCTTTACAATAGATAACTATGAAAAAAGTCATAAATTAAATCAATTTAATTTTTTTTAATTCATTATAATTTTTTCAAAGTATGTTGATTTAATATCGTTATAATTTGAAATATTATTTACCAAATTTCAGTTATTTTCATTTAAATAAAGAGTGAAATATAACTTGATTTTTGCTTACGGATATTTTTTTAATAATAATTTTTAAAATATCTAAAATATTAAAAAACATAGATTGAAAAATTATGTATTTTATTAAAAAAATAATGTTTTCAAATGTAAATATTGTTTATAAAATTTTCCCAAAGAAAAGGTAATGCAAAATAAATAAAAAAGACACGTTTGAAGTTTGTACAATTTTTTTAACAGTTCTTAATTATAATAATTTAAAGACACAAAACACTGAAAAAAAAAACACCTTGCAGGAAAAAGCATTTTAAACAAACTTTGGCTCTTAATAAAATATTTAAATATCTTTTAAAACACTGCGGGGGGAATCCGTCTTGTAGCCTAGACTTCCGATAAAGTTTGACTTTTGCCCTTTTAACTTTTTTCTGTATTATTTAAGTAGTGATTAGCTGATTTAAAACAAGGCTTTAAAAAATCCTATTTCAAGGTTTTTTGTTGTATCGTTTCCCGAGCTAATCAGACGAGCTGGACATGAGCTTTTTCCTTTGGGCTCTACCAGGCCTAGCTTAATGTGTTTTTTCTATATCAAACTTTGACTAGCTGCCCACTTTTTAAGTCTGAACGGGACGAAATTTAAACTCTCGTCTCTAAGTGAGATGCCTCGCTCAAAATCAATAAAATTTGGCTCATCTCAAAAATTTTTGCAAAAAGCGCATGCATATTTTTTAACCATCGTTATGTGACAATTAAACTAAAAAATAAAATTATTCTTTTTAATTATTATTTTTAAAGAATAGATGATGGATAGGCAATAAAAATAATATTCAGCCAATGGCAATTACAAACCTACTAATAATAGAATCCTAATTTCAACAGAAAAAAATGTGTTAATCCCTGCAAAATGAATATAATATTAACGCAGAAAAGAACAGACTACATATACACCTATTGCAATATATACTATACAATACATCTCATACAAATAGAGATTCATGAAAATAAATAATTGGGAAGATTCATTAAATGTAAAGAATATAACTATAAAAAAATAAAATAATAAAATAATTATGTTTGGTCATCGTAGGATAATTTGTTTTTACCACATCAACGTAGAAAAATCTTTTTTTTTAAATACAAAAATTCAATCAGATTTTACCTGTTCTCCAGCCGGACTGAACATTTTTTCCTAAGGCTCGGTCTGGGCCTGAATATATCGGGTAGTGTAGACATCTAATGCAGACCTCCGGCATATTTCTGAAGCATCTTTAACGCAAAATCAATAAGATGCTGTTTTATGTGAAAAGATTTTATGTGAATTTTTAAAGATTTTATGTGATTTTTTAGGGGACACTGTTTTTCTCTACTAGTGAATAAAGTATGATTTTGGGATGGTCACTATCCGAGATGATATCTTTAACTCCGAGCTCAGACGCTTTTTCAAATGTTTTAAATCACGAAATTTGGATTTAATTAGGTCTGTTATACCTACAAATATCACTATCGAAATGAAAATTTTTGTGTTTAATTCAGAAAAGAGTGAGAAAATTTTTCCGTAATGGAAATTTTGCCCTATGGGGCCGCACAAAGTTTAACATTGGTATTTTTTCAAATTTACCTCCTATAATAACATATATCATCAAATTTGCGACCTTTTATATGAAACTTTGCAACTGTAAGCGTATCTAGGAACAATATTTAAGAAAAAATCCTACTTTATCGATCTTTATGAATTACTCTGTATTTTATATACATAAGGTAAATCGGGAGAAAATGACACATAATAAGATGCTTTGCTTATTTAACCAAAATTGAAAAGGTAAGATAAAGAAAAATGATACAACCATGTTCTTTAGTACTTAGTGTGTTATTTACACTTATGTGTGTAATTTCGTTTTAAGTGTTGACAAAAAAAAAATAAAACTCGTTTAATTATGCTATGTTACCTGAAAGATTAGGGGAAGATACAACATTACTGTAAATAAGAAGAAGGAAACAAACTTTGGAGCATTTCCTGCGAATTAACAATATTTATCGTTATGCAAACAAATCAGTAAACTGAAAGCATTTTTTTCTCACATTTACATTGCTATAACTAATAATGGTACATAACTACGCAACAGTGTAAATTGTCTCATTTACACCCATTTACAATCTTCGATCTATCATTTATTGCATTTGATGCACTGAATCCAGCCACATTTAATGACTTAAATTAGCGCAAATGTGTCTTTTACATACAGCACAAGTCATCAACATCATTTTCATAAAAACGGTCCTCACGGGTATCCAGAGGAATTTCTTCACTTGATCAATACGAGCTTACGCGTCTCTTTTACTTCTGTTTTCGAAATTTTATTTTTATTTCTTATTCCTTTTTCAATTTTATCTATTCTTTTCCCGCATAGTTTTCCTTCTCTCTAAATAATTTAATACATATGCTGTTTGTTTCTTTCTCTTAGATGGTTTAGATTTTCTGACCTGAGGAATAGGACCTATTGCTTCTAGAGGTGAAATCTCTCTTCTGTGTGGTGGTGGCGACGGCTGGTTAAAATCTAATGCCACTAGATCTGATGTTGAAAGCAAATGTTGGTGTACTCCCATGCTATATTGATGCAAGCAACTGCTGGTGTATGTATTTCTACACGCGCCGCTTGTGGAAGCAACAGATCTATCATTAATATAATCTTCAGAGATAAGAAACGTACATTCTGAGATCCCTTGTAGGTTATGGAGATAAATTCCAGTAACAGAAAACTCAAAATAACCCTTGCTCCAAGCAGTATTCCAAAGAGATCCAAACTGAAGTCTTGAAAGTTTACGATATTCAGGCGTATAGGGATGTATACGTATAGGTCGTATCAGGCGTATAGGTCAATATAATTTTCATGATTTGAAAAAAAGTAATCAAGTGGCTGTAAGTACTGTGTAGTGTGATTTGGAATACACAAGGGAATTAATTAATTTTTGTTTCCATTTCATTTTATTTCTAAACCAGATAGAATCTTCTCACCAAATTTAGGAGGAATATGCCACTCATACTTTTTACCATACATCTGGAAGATTATGCCCACTTCTGCTTGCCTTGTGTGTGCACACTTATATTGTTATTATCTCATTTCACATAAAACATGCATCTATGAACTTTAAATATAGGCAAAGGAATATTATAAGGATTCTCAAAGTTAAGTTCTATCAAGATCCAAAAAATAATGGCAACTAAAGATGAGAACTTAAAATAAATCCACAAACCACGTAAGCACTGGAATAAGACTCCTCACACAAGCCGGTCAGTATAAACATCCATTGAAACATAAAAGTACTAGGAACAAAATGGCGTCTTTTTCAAATTAGTATCATACCCCAAATCCCCTTACATGTATTTATCTAAACAAATACATATGTTTCAACTGTCATCAAATCCATATTTCAATATAATTAAAGATGATTAAACACAATATTTAGTTTTTCACTTACCATAACAAACAATTCAATTGTCTTCTTATTTTCCACTAACAGCATGGTACTGCGTGTCACTTTTCAGAAAAAAAGTTACTTTTGACTGCAGATAATATAAATTCCAGATATTTAACTATGCATACTTAAACGATATATATATATATTTATCATGTTTGAACACGTTTCTTTCTTTATTCTTGAAAAGTTATTTCTGATACTTTAAGATTAAATGTACAATTTTTCTATAGAGGCTTAATTTATGATGTTATATAAATGATAGTTTGTGAACATAAAGTTAGGATCATGTTATTTTTTTTCTATTTGTTAAATGTTTTTTTATCATATCTAGTAAAAACTACAAATCTTTAAATGTTCAACATTATAACATTGAGAAAACCAAATTAATGTTTGTTTTGTATAAAATAACTAAACATTTTCAGTATTATAATAAACTTTTAGTACATACATTTATGTCGGAAGTATTACTCAAAAAATTTACAGGCACTCTAAACTTCTAATAATTATTTTTTAAGATTATTAAGTGACCGGAAACAGTAAATTATTTGTAATCACTGACTTGTTAATGCCATTTTATGAATCGGCAAGAAAGACATTTGAACAGATGCCATACACATTTGTCACATTTTCTGAAAAATATTACTGAAAGATAAAAACATAAATGAAAAAGGCAGAAACAATTAACACAGATAATTAAAATACATTTTATTCTAAGTGTTTTTTTTAAGTTATTAACATATAATGAAATAATTTAGCAGTTAAATATATAGATCATAACTTCATATTACTTCGGGATAGAAATTACAACTTCAAGTATTTATTTGTAAGAAAAAACAAATTTCCTTTTTTAAATTTTGACTTCTGAATTTTAAAAAATAATTCAGTTATGTGAAATGTTTGAATATATGCAATGAAATGAAAACACAAACATTGGGAGAAAAATACAAAAGGATATATATATATATGTATATATATTAACTATGGAACCCAATATTTTCTGTCTACTCGATTATTATTGTTATTAATGTTATTATTATTATTATTATTTTGATATTTTCATTTCAAATATAAAAAAGCACAATGTAAGGAATCCGTGGCAAACCCATCAATCTTATTAGTCTCCGATAAGATGAAGACACGTTAAACTTAATTTCAATTTGGGATGTGTAGAGAAAGAAAAATATCGCATTTAGGCAGATAGGTATCTGCCTAAATGCGAATCTTTTTCCTTTTATTAAATAAAATATTTAAAACTAAAATTATTTCAATTATTTGCGCAGTTAGAAAAAACATTTCAAAAATCATGTTGAATACAGTCGCAGCATAAAGCATAAACAAGATCTGTTTCTAGCAAGTCACTTGTGTAATTCATTGAAATAAAAAGTAAACATGAAACAAAGTGGAACTTGAAGATGTCTTATCTTGTTATTCATGTGATATGTACAGCGAGTACAAAGAAAAAAAACACCAATAGTCTTACAGAAAATTTATTAAATGCCTCCCTTTCGTTCAACATGCAGTCTTTTTCGGAGTAGGTCCTTCGCGAAATACTTCCATAAATTTGTTTTTGCTGTAATGGAAGCAAAGACAGTTCAGAGAAAAGATCACGTTGGACTCACCGGGTTCTTTATGGGTTCTGTATCAAAATTTTATTTTCTTATTCTTCCAAAAAATCCCAATTGGAGTTGCAACTTATATCATCAAATCTTGCAACTTAATTTTTCTATGAAATTTTGTAATTGAAAATATGAGTCCATGGGCAATACTTAAAATAGCCCATTGTTTTAATTTTTATGAATCACCTTCTGTATATACAGGGTGATTCTAAATTGTTTTTACAAAAAAGAAGGGTGATAGTACACATCAAGACAAACGATATCAAATAAGAAACCAAGAGTCCCAAACGTTTTCTGAAGGAGATAGCCGCTATTAAAGTTTAGGGTCCAAAATTTCAAATAATCATAATAAACGGAAAAATTGGTCGATTGACTTGCAGTTTTCATTAAAACTATTATTTATGTCAGTATTATTTTAAAAATAAATTTTAAACATAAATTTCAAAAAATGCCGATAGAGAGCGCTTGAGATTTTGTAGTAACGAAAAACTATTTTTTACCGTTATTTTTTGCATCTCTTTAGATATTTTCAGAAGCTTAGACTTACACTTAAATTTTGAGCTCAAAATCTAGAGATGAAAAAAATAACGGCACAAAAAATTGTTCGTTACTCTAATATCTAAAGCAACCTCTATCGGCATTTTTTGAAATTTATCGTTATAAATTATTTTCAAGAAAACACCGACATAAAGAATATTTTTAGTGAAAACCGCAAATAAATCGACCATTTTTTTCCGTTTTATATGTTTATTTGAAATTTTGGACCCTAAACTTTAATAGCGCTATCTCCTTTGGAAAACGTTTTGGACTCTTACTTTTCTATTTAATATTGTTTATCTTGATGTGTACTATCAACCCTCTTTTATTGTAAAAACAAATTAAAATCACCCTGTACATATATATATATATATATATATATATATATATATATATATATATATATATATATGTGTTTCATTTAAATGTCACAAAACCCACTTTTAAATATAACTTAAAATGTCAAAAGAGCGTAAGTGAGGCATGGAACTTTTGGCCCATAGAGAGGATTGATATATTTCATATATTACTCGAAAAAAAAACATTAACAGCCATCTTTCTAAAACATGGACAGGCTTGTTTTACTTGCAGATGCCATTAGCCTGGACTTAACACTAAAGAACTGACATCTTTGCTTTACCTGCTTTAACTTTGAAAAAAATTGGAATGACTAAATACTTTTTCTTTAAATACTGATTTTCTCACATAAGTTTTATTATTGTGAAGATAAAAACCTTGTATTTTTCTAATTTTAAACTACATAATCAGGATTTATTTTATTATAAAGTGATTTGCTTATGTGGACTGCATTTATGAAAAGTGATTAAGAATCCAATAACGAATGATCGGGAGAAATCATACATTGGTACTATGAGGAAATTATACACTTGTATATATAAAATTAAATAGCTTTTTTTTTCTTTATTGAGTTGCAAATTAATTTAGGATGTAACATTTACTAATGTTTTACAGTTAGAGCTATTGAAATTGACAAGGCGGATAAATTGATAAAGTTTTTCTGAAATCCTTTACTAAAACAAATATTTTATTTGGATTTTAAAAGACTATAAAGATTGGAATTTATCTATTTTACTTTAATTTTTTTGACCATACTTATTATTTTTTTTCCCCTTTAACATCTTTTTCGGATCATCTACACGAAACCAGTGACTTAAATATCCACAATTTAATCATTGAAACTAATTGAAACTAGACATTTAAGGGGGCTTGGGGATTGAAAACTTTTCAAAAAGTCGATTTTTTATGATCTAGTTTGATTATTCAATTAATTCTTAACTCAATGCAAAAAAACGCGTAAACATATTTTCATTTTTAATGGAGTTATAAGCATTTATGTATCAACACTTTTATAGCCGCACCCATATAATTTCAACTTTAAGTCGCGTTTTCTCAAAACTTGATTTTTGATGACTAACACCAAGATTAAAAAAAAAAAAACTATTCGATGGAATGGCTTAAATTTTTTTGTGCATGCATATAACATCATTATCTATAGAATGAATTAAGGATATAACTATAACTTAAAAAAACATTATTAAAAAATCTCTCAAATTTAAAAATTTAAAAAATCCCTAAAAATACAACTCTTTTTTTAATTAAAAATATTCAAAATATTAAACTATCTAAACTATATTAATTCGTTCTATAGATAATGATGTTATATGCATGCACAAAAAAAATTAAGCCATTCGATCGAAAAGTTTTTTTTTTAATCTTGGTGTTAGTCGTCAAAAATCAAGTTTTGAGAAAACGCGACTTAAAAGTTCAAATTATATGGGTGCGGCTATGAAAGTGTTGTTACATAAATGCTTATAACTCCGTTAAAAATGCAAATATTTTTATGCGGTTTTTTGCATTGAGTTAAGAATTAATTGAATAATCAAACTAGATCATAAAAAATCGATTTTTGAAAAGTTTTCAACCTCTGAGCCCCCTTAAAGTATTTGTAGATAAATATAGATTAAACCAAGTTTACAAGTCTCCCGAGGATATTAGACATTATCCCACGAAAACAGATTGATCCACAAAGGGTAGACATAGTTAAGTAAAATCTTTATTATTCACTGATACGCTTGTAAAAAAACTTGATGAATATTTTAAAATTAGAGATAAATTACGAAGAACAATGTACAAAGAAGGCTTATTGCATCAAAAATGAAAAACAAATGAATTTTCAAGCAGTAAGTAGCGAATAAATAGAATTTTTATTATATACTTGTGATAACGATAATGAGGATGATTTATATTTTTAAACTTCTAACTTCTCATACTTAAATTTTTAGTGTTTTTATACTATACGGATGATTGACAATTTCATTAAATTCATACGTTATTCAAGCCTGTTTTTATATCTTAATTAATGCATAGAATATAAATTTCCTTTATAAAGATGTAAATGAATAAATATATATGTTATATAAAACCGTTATTATAAATACATTAATACTATTATTAATTCTATTATTATTAATTTTATTATTATTGTTATTAATTTATTATTATTATTATTATTAATTTTATTATTTTTACTATTATTGGTATTAATATTAAATATGTAGCAATGATAAATTTGGCTAACTTTAAAACTTTATTTTAAGTACAATTATAGTTTCATTATTTCATCCGAATGCAAACGTAATCTTTGACTCTTTTGAAACAAGTCTTTATCTACTTTAACTTTAAAAGTAACAAACTATTCGCTTTTGTTTAGAATTTAGTGTTTTGAAATTCAAAATAAATTTGTAATTTGAATTAAACTCCTGTAATCTCTGCATAGAATTTTTAAAATACTAATTTGAAGATAGTGGCTTAAGACAGCCAGCTTTACATAAATTGCTAGAATTTAAGCCTTTATATTACGAAAATATGCACAGAAAGCCTGCAAACAAGCTAAAGAGAGGATAATTGTTAAAAGATAAAAAAGAGCTGCATTGTTAAATAAAATGATTAGTTAAACGTATTTTATCCATTCCCCAAGTTAAATAACTGTATTATGTTATGTATGTTTAAATTCTATAATATTAAATGGTTTAAAATTTTTGCTGAACACTTTTAGTATTTTTACAAAATGTGTATAAATTAAAAATTAATGCATATATGCTGAGATTTATTACTCTATAAATCAAAATCCGTACAGCATTATGACTTTACAACATCACTGTGACGGTACATTGTAAATGGTGTCACGTGATGTGGATTAAATTTACACTGATATGGATATAAGATCCGCATTGTTTTTATGAAGGATTTTTGTCACGCCTAATTGTCATCACAACTATCGACTAATCATCACAACTAATTGTCATCTCAACTATCGACTAATCATCACAACTAATTGTCATCTCAACTATCGAATAATCATCACAGCTGTCGGCTTATTTGTAAAGAGACAGTGAGAACATGCTTTTTAAGTATGATATTTGTGACGATTCTACATAGGGCCGGGTTCCTCGTATTTACCTACACCCGGCCTAATCGAATTTTATCGGCTGGATTATTTTCTCTTTAACGATTGTAGCTAGGATTTCGAAAAACATGTTATTCGATTTTAGCACCCGGTTGCATATTCACGTTTTGGATCAGTCCGAACTGGATCTGATTTCATTAAATCTATTTATTCCACTGAATGAGATATTCTGATTCAGATCTGAATTGCAATGAAGCTAACAGAAAAAGTTCCTGCTGTGACCAATTACATACAAGGCTAATTCATGAATTTAAAATGTCATTCGAAATGTATCATCTTTATACGGCTATAAGCACAAACCTATGTGAGCGCCATATTGTACTAGTCACCATATAAACAGTATCCACCCTGTGTAATATTTCAAAAGAAAATAAACGTGTCTTGTATGTCGTTGGTCACACACCGATTGACTACTTTAGGTCGAATTCGGATAAATATTGTCTCTCGACTCGGTGCCGAATAGTCACAAATGTCAGGTTTTTCTTACAAAAAAAGTTAAAAAAATCAAATTTTTAGTATTTTGTACAAACATCATTAAACATCTGTGTAAATAGTGTAAAATAAGTGCTTTTATGGAAGTTCCAATTTTTTTTTTTGTTTTACAAAAAAATAAAATGAAATAAAATAAAATAAACAACAAAAACTCCCCTTTTATAGCAATAAACATAATTTTATCACATCGATTCCTTGCAAGTTTAATTATCTCGTTTATTATTAACAATCTTAATCAAACCAGACATAAAAAATAAAATACTGTTTCACAACTTGTTCTTTCAATGAATTTTTTTAATGATCACGCTGATTTTATTGAATTTATTTATATCTTTATTTTTCTGCAAAACATTCATGTTTTTGTTTTGATAGTGATTGAAAACTTTGTTTTTTTTTTCAAGCTGATAGCTGTTTACAAAAATTCGTTTATATTTAAGATTTTAGAGCCAGTGCTTCTTACTAAAATACACAGTTAGTTGATTTTAATTTATAATACTAACGTTGTTATAGGTGAAAAAGAAAAACATTTTTAGTGTTTATTAGATTACATACATAATTTTATTATTAAAAAATATACGCAGTTTTCTATTTGATATAAAATGAGGAATACGTTTTAAAAATGCTGAGAATTAATATACACGATTTACTTTTGAAGAAAATTAACTATGATCACATTGTAAATTAAAGCGAAATAAAGCATTATTCGCAGGCATGATATAACAAAGGTTCTTAATAGCTCCGTAATTTTCATTTAGTTTTGTGCGTAACAGAAATGTTGGAGATAATTTTTTAAATATTATTAATAAAACAAAACCTGAGTTATCGTCATACATAAATTTTTGCAAGTAATCGTAGTGTTTATATTTTTTACTAAATTTAAAATAAAACAAATGTACGTATGCTTCTTCCAAAATTAAAAATACCAATGGGAAAAAAAGTTGCGCATTTTCCCTTAATTTTAATATGCGAATAAATAAGATAATGCGAATCTGCGGAATTTTATTTAAGAATAGAAAGAGAAGTTATTATTTAGAAAATTCTGAAGTTAATTTAAACATGCTTAGTTTAGAGAGACACATTTAAGCAAATAAAGAGAACGTGCAAACGTTTAATTTGATTTTGAATGAAAAAAATAATTTACCCGGATATAACAGTATTTAATCCATATTTAACTGAAATTTATATGTTCACTATAAATTTCGTCTAGCTAAATTACCTTAAATAAAGCTTTAAAAGTTGTCCTTGATAATGTTATGTTACTAGAAATTAAAACTAATGAATAATTTATTTAAAGACAATTTTCTAGGAATATAATAAGTTTAATTTTTACGTCAAAAAGAATCTTTAAAAAATTTTCATAAAATAGTGCAAGTACAACAGGGTAGCGAGTGGTCAGGGAAAAACACAGTCAAAAAAGGACTGCTGTTTGCACAGGGAGGTAAAATTACTGTACATGGATGAAAATGATAGGTTTAAAGTATTCAGATTGAATCTCTAAGTGCATCATAATGCATGCTGTATGCAAGATTTTTTTGTTCTCTTTAATTATTATTATTATTTTATTTTTCATAGGATTGTAAAATTACTGTATATGAATGACAATGATATGTTTACAGTATTTAGAAAGAGTTGGAAAGTGCATTATAATCAATGCAATATGCATGATTCTTCGTTTTTGTTAGTTATGTTTTGTTTTTCGCACTGGGTGGGAAAATTGCTGTACATGGATGGAAATAGTAAGTTTACAGCATTCAGAATTTGTTAGAAAATGCATCATACTTTATGCTGTACATATGACTTTTCATTCTTGTTGATAAGTTTTTTCTTTCTTTAATCCTCCAGGATGATAAAATCATTGAAGAAGGATAAAGGCATTAACATATTCAAAATGTGTTGTAAAGTGTTTCATAATTAAAGCTGTGCAGAAGATTTTTCATTCTGGATGGGTTTGGAAAAACTGCCCTTTATGTAGGAGGCACATAAGGCAGATGGAAACAGCAAGTGCATTATATGAAATAGAGAAGAAAACACTGCCCAATGGTAGAAGGAATTGGATAACTCTCAGGTTTTTCATAAAATAATCCATATTTGCTTTCTATTCCTTAAGGTTTGAAATCTTGCAGTATAATGCACCAAAAGTCAAACATTTTCAACATTGCATGAAATATGCTGAAAATGTCGAATAGAAAAATTCTTTTGTTTGTTTTTGTTTTTTCATATATGCATGTAAAACATAAATTCATCAATTAAGATATCTTAATTGCTCCTTTGATTTGTAAAGCATCTATAAATAGAGTAGACTCCCTCAAATCCGCACAGCTTGCAACCAGAGGTTTTGTGAATTTTAGAATTTTGCAGATTTATGGTCATTGCTTTGTTTACATTTTTTAAACAGTCATTTCAATGTAATTAACAATGAAATTGAAACTATTAAAAAGATTTACAATATAATAAAACATTAAAATAGGTAATAAACTAAAATAATAAAAATTTAGATAACTTTTAACATGATTAAAATAAAAAAGTAAAGGTCAAGTTAATAATCAATAACGTATGATTAAAAATTTATTATAAAGATGTATTTATCGTGATCTTTTATGAAGTTTGTCGTTTTTTCGGGATCTTTTGATGAAATTTGCAGTTTTTTCGCGATTCTTTGAAGAAGTTCGTGTTTTTTTGCGATCTTGGACAAAATTTGTGTTTTTTCGTGATCTTTTGAGAATTTTGCTGTTTTTTGCGATCTTTTCGTTAAATTTGTTGTTTTCTCACAATTTTTTGATGAAATTTGTCACAATACAATCATTGAAAATTCTCATGATCTTTTGACGAAATTCACCATTTTTGCAATTTGTTTACAAAATTTGCCGGGATTTTTGGTCAAAATTTTACTGTTATTTCGAAATGTTTTGACGAAATTTATGTTTCTTTCATGATACCAGGAAAAAATTTGTGTTATTTTGGGTTATCTTTGATAAAATTCGCATTTATTCTTAATTCCTAAACAGAATTTGTCGTTTTTTTTGCAATCTTTTAGGGAAATTTGTCGTTTTTTCACGATCTTTTGAGAAAATTTGTCATTTTTTCACAATATGCAAAACTTGCTGTGTTTATCTGGATCTCTTGTCGAAATTTAAAGTTTTTCGGGTTCTTTTGACAAAATTTATTGTCTTTTCAGGATCTTTTGCTAAAATTTATTCTTTTTTCAGGATCTTTTATCAAATTTTGCAGTTTGTCGTGATGTTTTGAAGAAAATTTCACTTTATATTTGTGTTTGTTGCTCAGTTTGTCATTTTTTCGAGATATTTTGACAAAATTTCAGCGTTTTTGCGATTCTTTGAGGAAGTTCTTGGTTTTTTTTGTGATACCTGAACAAAATTTGTGTTTTTTTGTGACCTTTTGAGAATTTTGCTGTTTTTTGCGATCTTTTCAAGAAATTTGTTGTTTTCTCACAATTTTTTTATGAAATTTGTCACAATACAATCATTGGCCCTTCTCATGATCTTTTGACGAAATTCGTATCTTTTGCGATTTGTTTATGAAATTTGCCAAGATTTTTGTCAAAATTTTACTGTTATTTCGAAATGTTTTGACGAAATTTATGTTTCTTTCATGATACCTGTAGAAAATTTGTGTTATTTTGGGTTATCTTTGATAAAATTCGCAGTATTTCTTAATTCTTAAACAGAATTTGTCATTTTTTGCAATCTTTTAGGGAAATTTGTCGTTTTTTCACGATCTATTAAGGAAATTTGTTATTTTTTCACAGTATGCAAAACTTGCCGTGTTTATCTGGATCTCTTCTCGAAATTTACCGTTTTTCGGGTTCTTTTGACAAAATTTATTGTATTTTAAAGATCTTTTGCTAAAATTTATTGTTTATTCAGGATCTTTTGCCAAATTTTGCAGTTTGTCGTGATGTTTTGAAGAAAATTTCACTTTTTATTTGTGTTTGTCGCTCAGTTTGTCATTTTTTTCGAGATATTTTGACAAAATTTCAGTGTTTTTGCGATTCTTGGACGAAGTTCTTGGGTTTTTTGTGATACTAGGACAAATTTTGTGTTTTTTCGTGATCTTTTGAGAATTTTGCTGGGTTTTTTTGCGATCTTTTCATGATATTTGTCGTTTTCTGACAATTTTTTGATGAAAATTGTTTTGGTGAAAAAATTTTTTGATGAAAATTGTCACGCTACAATCATTGACCCTTTTCATGATCTTTTGATGAAATTGGCTGTTTTTGCGATTTGTTTACAAAATTTGCCAGGTTTTTTGTCAAAATTTTACTATTATTTCGAAATGTTTTGATAAAATTTATGTTTCTTTCGTGATACCTGGACAAAACTTGTGTTATTTTGGTTTACCTTTGATGAAAATCGCAGTCTTTCTTAATTCCTGGACATAGTTTGTCATTTTTTCACAATCTTTCGGGTCAATTTGTGGTTTTTTTCACGATCTTTTGAGGAAATTTGTCATTTTTTCGCAATATGCAAAACTTGCCGTGTTAATCTGTATCTCTTTTTGAAATTTACCATTTTTCAGCTTCTTTTGACAAAATTTATTGTTTTTTCAGGATCTTTTGCCAAATTTGGCAGTTTGTCGTGATGTTTTGAAGAAAATTTCACTTTTTTTGCGTTTGTTGCTCAGTTTGTCCTTTTTTCGGGATATTTTGACGAAATTTCAATGTTTTTGCGATTCTTTGACTATGTTGTTGGTTTTTTACTGATACTTGGAGAAATTTTGTGTTTTTTCGTGATCTTTTGAAAATTTTGCTGGGGTGTTTTGCGATCTTTTCATGATATTTGTCGTTTTCTCCCATTCGTATCTTTTGCGATTTGTTTACAAAATTTGCCAGGATTTTTGTCAAAATTTTACTGTTATTTCGATATGTTTTGACGAAATTTATGATTCTTTCATGATACCTGGACAAAGTTTGAGTTATTTTGGGTTCCCTTTGACGAAATTCGCATTATTTTTTAATTCCTGGACATAATTTGTCGTTTTTTTGCAATTTTTCGGGGATATTTGTCGTTTTTTCACAATCCTTTGAGGTAATTTGTCATTTTTTCGCAATATGCAAAACTTGCGGTGTTTATCTGTATCTCTTGTCGAATATTACCGTTTTTCGGATTCTTTTGACGAAATTTATTTTTTTTCCAGGATCTTTTGCCAAATTTTGCAGTTTGTCATGATATTTTGAAGAAAATTTCGCTTTTATCGTGTTTGTCGCTCAATTTGTCGTTTTTAGGGACATTTTGACAAAATCTGCAGTTTTTTTGCGATCGCTTGACGAAGCTCTTGGTTTTTTTGTAATACTTGAAAAAACTTGTGTTTTTTCATGACATTTTCAGAATTTTGCTGGGTTTTTTTACGATCTCTTCAATAAATTTGTCACTTTCTCACACTTTTTTGATGAAATTTGTCACGATACAGTCATTGATCCTTCTCGTGATCTTTTGACAAAATTCGTCTTTTTGCGATTTGTTTACAAAATTTGCTAGGATTTCTGTCAAAATTTTACTGTTATTTCGAGATGTTTTGACGAAATTTATGTTTCTTTCGTGATATCCGAACAAAATTTGTGTATTTTTAGGTTTCCCTTTACGAAATTCGCAGTATTTCTTAATTCGTGGACATATTTTGTCATTTTTTTGCAATCTTTAGGGGAAATTTGTCATTTTTTCATGATTTTTTGAGGAAACTTGCCATTTTTTTGCAATATGCAAAATGAGGTGTTTATCTGGATCTCTTGTGGAAATTTTTTCGTTTTCTGGGTTCTTTTGACGAAATTTTTGTTTTTCAGGATTTTTTGCCAAATTTTGCAGTTTACCATGGTTTCTATGAAGAAAATTTCACTTTTATCGCGTTGGTCGCTCAGTTTTTTCGTTTTTTCGGGACCTTTTGATGAAATTTGCAGTTTTTTCGCAATTCTTTTAAGAAGTTCGTGGTTTTTTTTGTGATCTTGGAAAAAATTTGTGCTTTCTCGTGATTTTTTGAAAATTTTGCTGTTTTTTTGCGATCTTTTCATGAAATTTGTTGTTTTCTCACAATTTTTTGATGAAATTTGTCACCATACAATCATTGACCCTTCTAATGATCTTTTGCCGAAATTCGCCTTTTTAGCGATTTTTTTTATAAAATTTGCCGGGATTTTTGTTAAAATTTTACTGTAATTTCGAAATGTTTTGACGAAATTTATGTTTCTTTCATGATACCTGGAGAAATTTTGTGTTATTTTGGGTTATCTTTGATAAAATTCGCATTTTTTCTTAGTTCCTAAACAGAATTTTTCGTTTTTTCGCAACCTTTTAGGGAAATTTGTCGTTTTTTCAAGATCTTTTGAGGAAATTTGTCATTTTTTCTCAATATGCAAAACTTGCCGTGTTAATCTGGATCTCTTGTCGAAATTTACCTTTTTTCGGTTCTTTTGACAGTATTTATTGTTTTTTCAGGATCTTTTTCCAAATTTACTGTTTGTCGTGATGTTTTGAAGAAAATTGCACTTTTTATTTGCGTTTGTCGCTCAGTTTGTCGTTTTTTCGGGATATATTGACGAAATTTCAGTGTTTTTACGATTCTTTGACGAAGTTCTCGGTTTTTTGTGATACTTTGATAAAATTTGTGTTTTTTCGTGATCTTTTGAGAATTTTGCTGGGTTTTTTTGTGATCTTTCAATGAAATTTGTCGCTTTCTCATAATTTTTTGATAAAATTTGTCACTATACAATCATTGACCCTTCTTATGATCTTTTTAAGAAATTAGCCTTTTTTGCGATTTGTTTACAAAATTTGCCAGCATTTTTATCAAAATTTTACTGTTATTTCGAGATGTTTCGACGAAATGTTCTGCTTTTACTCAATCTTTTGACAAAATTTATGTTTCTTTCGTTGTACCTGGACACAAATTGTGTTATTTTGGCATATTTTGGACGAAATTCGCATTTTTTCTTAATTTCTGGCTAAATTTGTAGTTTTTTCGCAATCTTTTGGGGGGAATTTGTTGTTTTTCGGGATCTTTTGATAAAATTTGCATTTTTTTTGCATTTTTTTAATGAAGTTTGTAGTTTTTTTGTGATACTTGGACAAAATTTGTATTTTTTCTTGATACTTGGACAAAATTTGCTTCAGTAAAAACTCTTGAACAACAAAATTTTACACTTGCTGTGCATTACATCAAGTCTTAATTTTTTTAACATTGTAAGATATATCATAAAACTGACGATGTGAAAAAATCTTTTTTTTTTTGACATAAATCATGTAAAATAATTTACATCAATCAAGATCCACCACTGACTTATTCATCAGTTATAAATAAAATAAACAACTCAGAAAACGTCACAAAAATTTATGAAATTAATTATTGTGACATTATTCAAATATACTTAAGTAGGAGGAATCAAGTTAATGAAATGTTGTATAAGTATTAATTGAAAACTCTATAGATTACTAGGTACTATTAGGTTATTCCGTCGACCAAAAAATTATCGCCTAACTATAAGATTAAATGCCAATTATGGATGATCGTGAGTGTGACATTCAATGAAATTAAATACGATTTGTGTGTTTAAAATGTCATTAAGTGATTTTTATTTCGACTTTTTATTAATATTTTACTAATTATTTGTTTTTTCGTTACTTAAAAAAATATATGTCATTATGTATAATTTGGCTTCTGGTTTGGTGATTTGTACAATTTGGCGAAATTAGACGACGGGATAACAGAGTAGTACCGATTACTAAAATATTTCATAACAGAAATAATTTATGTAACTGAAAATGTTTTATCTAACATTTCACTTAAGTTTATAACAAGCAATATATAGAAATTATAAAGTCCCTCAAGTGTGTGTAATTTGGGACCAGACATTGTGCAAATATAATGTGCTCATCTTTTGTTTACATTTTTAAAAGGAGTAATTTGAATGTAATAATGGACTAGTAATCATAATGAACGCTTATAGTAGAGTATAATACAGTTAACTCTGTGAAATCCACAAAATGCATTATCTGCAAAACATGCTAAAATATAAACATTAAAAAGAATTTTAACATTTAAACTCAAAGATAAAGATATGCAATACTTTTTATTTTCATGAAATGACAAATTTTTGAATGAAATAAACTGGTATTTAAGAAAATTCATGTATTTTGCACCCTGTATTTAAAAACAATACTTTAAGCAAGTCAGTAAGTTTCAGTTGATTGGGTGCTATTCGTTGCTCAAGCAGCGAAAAAATTTAAAAAATCAATAATTTTATCTCTATTTTTTTTTTTTTTTACACAACAAAACATATACATATTTCCTTCAGTAAATATTCTTGAACACCAAAATTTTATGTTCGTGCAAGGAGTAATTTGTTCATAGACATGAGATAAAAAAATTATTGACAAAAAACCAAAAGAAATTACAGTACAGGAATTTTATCTGGCATTCTCGTAAAATTTTAAATATACCCTGCCTCTCCGTTTTCATACATTCTATATTAAAAATCCATTGCAAGATTCTCCGGTTAACTTTTTTGCAGACTTTATTCATTGTACACTGCTCAAAACAATTAAAGGATATTGCAGTTTTAGATGGATTTTGTATCTGGGAAACTTTTTAGCTGATTGATACATGGTCGACAGACATAGTAGGTTATATGAGAATAAATTACACATGTTTGGCAGAAAAAAATGCATTTTATTGCGCATTTCTGTACAAAAGGAAAAAAACACAATTTGTGCATATGAGAAAAAAAGAATAAGAAAAGGTGTTTTCTTCAAAAAAAAAAATCATTTTCAGTAGGAAGTATGGTTTCCACGGGCGGCCAGCAACGTTGAACACCTTTGAGGCATGGACTCAATGAGTCTATTAATGATGAGTTGGGGTATTCTGCCCCAGTCTTTCAGAAGAGCTCTTTCCAGTTCTTGGAGAGTTTGTGGGGGTTGTTGGTGGCCAGAAACTCGCCTTCCTAGAGCGTCCCAAGCGTGCTCGATTGGATTCATGTCTGGAGAACACGCTGGCCATTCCATTCGAACGATTCCTTCCTCGAAAAGGAAATCCTCCACCAGGTTTGCACGATGGGGCCTGCAGTTATCGTCCATTAAAATGAAGTTATCTCCGATTGCTGCAGCGTAAGGGACTACAATAGGTCTGAGGATCTCATCCCTATATCGACGACCAGTCAGAGCTCCATCTCGAATGATGTAGAGGTCAGTGCGCCCGTCTATGGAGATGCCACCATACACCAACACTCCTCCACCGCCAAATCTGACACTTTCGTGCACGAACGCAGGATTATTTCTACTGCCACGGTCCCTCCAGATGAAAATACGCCTATTATCCGGATGCACAGAAAAACGGGACTCGTCAGAAAACAGAATATTGCTCCATTCCTTTCTCCTCCAGTTGACATGCTCGGTTGCCCACTCCCTGCGGTCGCGAAGATGCCTTGATGTTAATCTAACACATACCATTGGTCGGCGAGCATACAGACCTACAGCATGGAGCCGGTTTCGGACAGGCTGAGTTCAAATCGTGGTACCTGTAGCCGAGCGAAGGTGTTGTTGGAGAAGAGTAGCGTTCATGTTTCGGTGTCTCCGAGCTGTTAACGCTAAATACCGATCTTCATTGGGCGTTGTTGCCCGTCTACGACCTTGCCCTGGCCTTTGGCCTGCACATCCACTCTCCAAAAAACGGTTCCAGATCCTGGAAATGACAGTTTGTGACACTCCAATGGCTTGCGCTACTTCGGCTTGAGCTTGGCCCCCTTCTAACCAACCAACAATTCTCCAAGCTTCTGAATCTGTTAAATGACTTCGCTGAGACATCGTACTCATCGAAACAAAGCAATCACTGAATGCCGATCATCCTTGTCTTCATTCTCTTTTATCCAGTTGAAAGTCAAATTTCATTCGCTGCCGCTGAAGCGACGTTTTTGACGTCGAACTCAAAATTTGCATACTCCACAGTTTGAAAACCAGAAAAATTTGCATTTGTGATTCTCTTCTTCTATTTTCGGCAAAAAAATTTCGTTTATATCTTTATTTTATATAAAACTTCAAATATCCTTTAATTGTTTTGAGCAGTGTATATTAAGACATTGCAAGATTGAATTTTCATAACAAGAAACAGCCATGTGGATTATTAAAACCATGAAAATTACTTAATGATTCTATCATGTCTGTTCGATGTTTTTCAATTTGTGGATTTTCTTTATCAAATTCTATTCTAAATAAATAAATTCTACCTGAACCAAAAATGCATACACCAATATCCCTAACTTGCCGCGTTCGGATTCAAAACAAAACTAGACAAGTGGCGTCACTACGCGAAGGATACATGAATATCTAACAACAAATCATTTAAAATAATTTTTGTTTGAAAACTTTAAAGAAAAAATTATAAGTCGAAATTATATTGAATATGTATAATTAAAAAATATTTTCCTATTTTAAAAAAGGATTTAAAATATTTTTTTATACAAAATGCAAAAACATCCAATGTAAGAAACGTAATATTTTCTTCTTTACAAAAAATAAAGGCAATATAAATAGAAATCTGATTTAGTATATATTTATTGAATGTTTTAAATCACATGATAAACTGTTTTTGTAGTTTAAAAAACATTTATTGCTTCGGATCGGGTGTTTTAAATGCGACCGTAACTACATAAGACTTGTCGCAGCGGGCTTGTCTGCTAACCCATAGAATAACATGTAATTCGCGAGCTAAAATAGTCCAATTTTCCAAGACCAATATATAACAAACAAGAGTTTTCCTAGAAACTAGGCAAGTCTTATTCACTCTATCTTAAAGTGATTCATATTATATATAAGTTTTAATAAAATCGCCCTGGCCGTTTTCTAGATTTCATTATTAGGAAAAAAAACTCATCGATTTCGGTTTAAAAATGGGTATCGAGATCTAAAAATATACGGCACGTAGAAATGTAAAAATTATAGGATAGGATTAGACTGGGAATATAAGACTATATTAAAAAATTAGACCATTCTGACCAATATTTGCTGAGTTATTAGATGGCGGCTTTTCAGGTTTCCTTTGATGTTAAATTAGCTGTATATATGAGTTCCGCATCTCCCAGTTAGGCTTAAAGCTGCGTCACTTGAAGACTGCCGCCTTCCATGATAAGGTGTATCAAATAATGAAGGTAGAACATCTTATTTTATGTAAAAAATGAAAAAAAAAAAAAAAACAATAATACATTTTCATATATTTTTTTTAATTTATAACTATATGTATATAGCATACTCAACTAAATACGGATTGGTCAGTCTGAAACAAATGCATTATTTATTAAATTGCAGGGAGTTAGTAAGCACAGTTTTGTCGAAATTGAAATATAATTCATGAAAAAAATCACGCATGCTTTTAGATTAGGTATTTCAATGTTCCGTAGTTATTCACAAATTTTGATTTATCATTTAATAATATTATTATTAATGTTTCAAAGCATAGTTTATTGAACACTGTCAATTGAAGTAGTACAATAATTTGCCCATAACGTGTTCTGTATAGGGTTTTTTTTAAACATTTTTTGTAAAATTTTTCTTTGAAAGAAGAATACTGTCAATGCGACATCCGTTGTTTTAAGAAAAAACTCAGATAAAATTTTCTTATTGTAGACTGTATCACGCATCAAACGAATTTCAAATTACTGTTTTAAAGTCTTTAAATTTATAACACGTAGATTGTGCATAGTTGATACAAAACACGTTTCGGAAAAATGTATAGAATTTCTGTCAAAGAGGAGTTTTTTTTTTTTTTTTTCAAAATATTTTAAATATTTTTTACAACCACTACATATGTTTTTCACAGGGGAAGAGAGACCACTTTTAGGAATATACCTGTAAAATTTTGATGATCTCCATATGCATCCAATATTTGATTACTGTTTCAGTCGCAGAATATATATTACTATAGAATCTTAGCATAAAATGTATTATTATATAAATTAAGCAATAAAAAATCGAATTTTTACTGCAAAGGTGATTTTCTACCAACTGTACTGCCGATGCTTTTCTGAATTTTCACGATATTTTACAAGCTTTTTTATATGAGTAGCAGCATAGTGTTCACTATTATGTCATAAAAAATATCTTTGATATCGTTCGCTCATACGCATATTAAAAAAAAAATCCATACAATTATTCATATTTCCTCAGATGCTATAGATTTATATTCCAACTGAATTATATTATCTCTATTACATTTGATCAAAATTTCTGAAACGGACATTACGTTTGGATCTAAACAAAAAACTTGCAAAAATTTTTGGAATTAAAAAAAAAATCCTTATATCTCTACAAAATTACGAATTATTACTGCAAAACTTTATAGACACATTTTAAAATATCCACATACTAGTATGCTGTAGAGATATATAATTTCGAGCATTTTATTTTACAGGCTGATCCTAAATATCATTATTTTTCTTTGATTTTTCTTAGTTCTCTATTTGTCATTATGATCAAATTTTCGTTGAAAAATATGAAGTCAAACATACATAATCTTGAAGTTTCATAAAATATCGACAAATATATACTTAAATATTCGACAAAATGCTAAAAACTGAAAATGTCAGTAAATAATGGGTTTACAGTGTACAAAGACTTTCGAGATAATATTAAGTTCGTAAGGTTGTTGGTATCCCGTATGATAAAAATATTTAATACAGTCATTTATAGATGTAGCCTCTTTCAGGCACAAATTTATGTACTCTGTCAAAACATTATTGCATTACCGTATGGAAATTCCTAATATGTTAAATTAACAAAATCTAATTAAGCAAATTTTAATATAATGCATAAACATATTACATATACTTACTTTCACAATTCTCTTCTAAATGTTTATGAATTTCGGAGATTTTGTCCCTCGTCAGTAGATTTCTGACAAAAAATAAGTACGTATCGCGTTGAATATTTTGGACTTTAATTTGGAAAATTGCCGCATTGTAACAAGCTTCCACTTCAGGCAATTGAAGAATTAAGAAAATCATGGCTTTGACATTGGTAAAATACTTTGATCTTCAAAGTAAAAAAAAAAAAAAAAAAGATTTAATTTCGATATAATATGTCACGATGGAGATATGCAAATTATGAATAATTTACAATGTGCATATAAAAAATAATTTCTTTTAATGAAAATTTTAATGCAGTGAAATACCTCGTGATTTCTTCATAAAAATTAGCTGTTTCATTCTATAGCATATATATACAATTATTGTTTACTTATTATAAGTAAAAGAAAATTATTGTGTTGGTGAGTCGTGACATTAAGCTCAATTCCTTACATATTTTAGTATATTTTACTTAACGCATTAAATAGAAAATCAATAAGCAAACAGTGTTTTGTATTTTATTGCGTTTCCAATCCACAAGAAATCACCAAACAACAATATTTTCAGCATTTTTTACAGGCATGTAATGAAATGTCCTTCCCACTCCCTCATTCAAGAAAACCCCCTTCTGTCTCGATATACATATACAGGTAAAATAATAGAAGAAATTTTTTTTTTTTAATTGTGTATGCACTTACCAACATCTTCATTTTTAATAATTAATCTGAATATAGGAGAGAAAAAACAGTGGCATAGAAAATTGGTAATCATACATATTGAAAAAATATATAGTTCAAATTTATTTCATAAAATTTTTGTGAAAAATACATATAAGTAATATTATGTTGATTCATATTTGTTACACTTGCTAATAGCAATAATTTTCATCGAACTAGACTCCTGTAATTATCCATTTTAATGATATTCTGAATGAACTAAATGATATAAAATTTCAATAATCCTGTAATTATATGCTGTAGAAAGATGACGCAAAAAGGAACTATATTTTTCTTTGCTTATTAAATTGCTGGCCATTAAAATTGCAAAACCAGTAAAGAAACATCATACCAACGCCAAAATGTCATGGAAGGAAGAAGTGATTGGAATATGCAAATAATTAGCATTTCAGCGATTTTGGACGACGCAGGTGGAAGAAACGATATCTGAAGTAGAGCTTAAAAGAAAAGTTGCGTAGCGGATTTCTCATTCGTCAAGCGCTTTATATGTTAACGTTTGCTCAGAATGTCGTGTTATGCTTATAATCATTAGAAAAAGTGCTTACCAACAACTGTCAGAATTCGATAGAGGCAAGATTCTTCAATCGAGATTATAGATTATCGTTCTGTGATATCGCCCGTCGCACTGATTGAAATCAATCCATTGTCATGCCAGTATGAAATCAATGGGTTGCTGAGGATCATACTCAACAAAATGCAAGATCTCAATTCACTACCATGACTAACGCCCAAGAGGAACGGCATATTATGAGGTTGGCCCTTCAAAAACGGTAAAACCACATCATGGACCATTAGCCAGTAAATAAACATGTTTGCAGCGCGCCCAGTATCCGATCCTACTGTCGGACTACGCTTACAGCAGCGTGGATTGTCCGCAAGTCTAACTACTGGTCTCCATTGGCGATGCAATATAGATAAAAAATGGTGACCTTGGTGTGCCGAACATAAAAGTTGGTTATAGTAGTGTCACATTGTCGCGTTTACAG
This sequence comes from Maratus speculifer, assembly GCA_964019185.1. Lineage (NCBI taxonomy): Eukaryota > Metazoa > Arthropoda > Arachnida > Araneae > Salticidae > Maratus > Maratus speculifer. Next base: position 100,008,023 of record OZ025291.1, on the reverse strand, counting down.
ACAAATCCCAGTTCTGAGTGCAGTTTTCTGGTGGTCGTACACGTGACTGGAGACTCTGAGGTGAACGCTTGTCACTTGCTTTCTTTCGATATCGACGTAGGGCCTTTAACTTGGCGTGATGATTTGGGCAGCCATTGGGTACACTATTTAATACATCTCTAGTTGGGATCGACGGTAATTTGAACTCAGATAGGTACATTTCCGAAATCTTATATCCAGTTGTTATGCCCTGTCTTCAAGATCTGCCAAACGCCATCTTCTAACAAAATAACACATGTTGAGCAACGTGTTCTGACATTCTTCATTACTTGGGGTACTTAATTACTGTCTTGGCTTGAACGGTCTCAAAATCGATCACCGGTTGAAAACATCTGCTGATGGATCCCTGAGAGACTGGTCCGTCAAAACTATCGATTTAACACAGTTGATGAAGTGTGGCATAAACGTGATGCAGCATGATAGAAGTTGCTCGTTTATGTCATCTAAACCCAGCTCGATTCCTTGTCCAAGAGGCTTAAGGCAATTTTAAATTCCAGAGGAGGTACTTGTTTCTACAAACTTCCCACCCTTGTAAACTTCAAACTTTTTACAAATTTAATAACTTTATTTTTATGCTATACGGTTTACATACAATAAATAACTTTATTTATTTTTCTTATTTCATGGTGTTGCAATCTCAATGACAGCAGTGTACGTTTGACACAAACATAAAATGACTGTGTTATGTCCAGTGGTTTGAACAACAGCGCTATTTAACGGATAAATTTTATGTATAGCAGCTCTTACCTTAATAGTGAAACTGCGATACATATTATTTTATTCAGCAGGAAGCTCACACAATATAATCTCCATGAAGTATATTTTTCAGTTTATAAAAAAATAAAATCAGTCAATTAGATTCATAGAAATGGGATCAACTAATATGAAAACACTTTTACTGGCATAGAAAAAAGTTTTAAATCTGTATAATTAGACAAATCCATGAAGTTAATCAAATAAATATATCTAAAAAACTACAGAATTGAAAGATTATATAAATTCAGAAATTCCATCCAAAATTTGTTATTGTTTATCAATGACATTAAGTTTAATCTATACTCCATTTTAATAACATACAACGAGCTTTAAAAGTCAATCTCTGTTTTCTAAGTTTTCAAATTAAGAAAAGAAAAAGAAAAAAGGATGAATTTTTCATCATGCAGAACAAAATTTCTTTACATCAATTTAAAGATATATGAAAAACATATAAAATTCTTAGAAATGACATTTTAAGAAGTTTCTGATGGTACACGTAAAAAATGCCCTAAAGCAAAAGCATTTTTGAATGTTTAATAAGAAATAGAAAGAAATGTATTTCGTAATGCATCTGATATTGAACTGAAACCGCTTAAAAATTTATATCGAAATTTAAACCATGTCGCTTGATTTTAAAAGCGATCGCCCCTTTTCAAAGTTTTTGCAATAAAGAATGTTGTAAAAAAGTAAAATAAATCTGGTTCTGTTTGTTAAACTTATTTTTACACGATGGCAGTTACTTTATTAAATAATAAATATTCTTTAATTTATAATTATTTTTTTTATTTTATAATAGCAATACTCACATTTGTCGCAAATTCAACATGCATCAATTACCTCAAAAACATTTTTTGATGAAATTCGTACTAGCAATCTCAGAGAAATAAATTATTTTAAAATCAATATATTTTAGAGACTATTTAAATTAGAGTTCGATTCTTTTTTGTTGAAATGGTATAAAATGACTATATCACTTTCATTAATGTATTCTTTCTTGGCAGTATGAGAATTTTACTCGATTAATATGTTTCGATGATCAATAAAACAAATGTTACAGTAAAATTCATATAACGGATTTTTTTCCCCAATTTTCCTTTTTTGCACATCATAGACTTAAACAATCATTTCGAAAATTTTAAATCATAATTTGAAAACTACGTTAAAGAAAATCTTCAAATAAAGAATTCGAATAAAAAAAGAAATAATAACTACAAATGCTTGAACAAATTTGAAGTGGCAACTAATATTTCATTATTTGTTTTAATTATAAATTCAATTATAAATAAAGTTACTAGTATTATAACCACGCATAATACTGTTATAAATATGATTAATTCTCATTAGAATTATAATTTCAGGAAAATTATAAAAATATAAGAGTATCATTTAAACGTAAATGCTCTAAATTTTAAATGTCTATAATTAAAAAACATATCATCTAAATAGCTTGAAATCTCATTTATAGGTATAGTTTAAATGGAAAATTTAATTTATACTTATAAAAATTTATGTTGTAATTGAAAAAAATCTCGTTTTGATAAATAGATAATCCCTGAGCTAATTTGATAAGCATCTTTTAAAAGTATATGTTGTTTTAAATCTTTTCATAGCAATAACTTTCTTCTACTATAATTAGTTGCAGAATTATTTGGAGATTTTTATTTGGACTTTATTTATATAGGTAATATTGAACCAACAATATTCTTTCTTACAAAATATATATTGAGATGCAATAAAATCATCTTAATTTATCTGTCATAAATATCTAATTTTTTATTAAATTTCTCTAAATTTATTCCTGTTTTGATCTATTTTTTCGCATTTTTTATTTCTACTTTTAACAAAACTAAGAAATGAAACCCATATCCTCACAGGCACTTCTATTATGACTGTAATTTCTGTTTATTGCATAAATTATCGAAATTAAACATGCTGGTGAAACAAATTTGACGTAGGGGAATTGCAAATTCATTGATATTTAAATTGTGTTTTGATGCAAAAAACAAGAATGAAAAACATGTCCAAACAAAAATGAAAAGTTTGTCCAAAACCAATGACTGTATAAATTTATAATGCATTTTATGAATATGAATTTACCACATATTTCCGTAAAAAACATACAAAAATAATCTTCATTTTTCATTGATTTCGAGCCATTAAATTTGCATAAGTCTCCCACAAAATATAACTAAGATATGGCAATTTTTGCCTGGTCCTTCTAATTTTGACCACCACTGTATTAATCAAATGTACAAAAAAAATCCCTTTTATATCCCTATTCCTTATTATAAATACATGTGTACGTGTAACCAAACATAAAAATGTTGTTAATAATACAGACTATAATTTGGAAAATCACACTCTATAAAAGTATGAATAATTTAGTCCATGTATTATATCTTTATATAAAGAATGACTGCAAGTTTCTACAACAATTAAAATTAAATACCTTGCAATACTGCAATACACACACACATATATGTATATATATATGTATATATATATATATTCTTAAATTTAGAAGCAATGTAAAATACTTCATTCATAATACTGTAGACAATACTTATTTTATTCAACATTTGGGCGGGGTCCAAATGATACTTAAGTCGGATGCGTTTCAAAAATTATCACAGCAATCTGTTTTGTAGGCAAGAAAAATGATGTTAATAAAAGCAAAAATCTTATAAAAAATTATTATGGGAGTTCCAAAGAGAATTTTCTCTTAATGTTCTTAAATATATAAACTTATATTGGAGGGGAAAAAAGTTTAAAATACTTAAATCTTTGAATCGAAATATCTTAATTTTTACTCCATTTGAACAGATGTTTATTTGTTAGTAGATCAAATACTTAACAAGACTATTGTGACAGTTAAAATGTGACAGTTAAAATAATGCAAAAAGACAAATTATTTATGCTTCTAATGCTTTTCAAGCAAAAGATAATTTTTATTTCAACATACAGTGCGTCCCACCTAAATAAAGTCACCATGAATTTGTTCCGTAATTCGACAGGAAAGAAAACCATGTGAAAGAAACAAATGTATTAAGACTATATAGAAATACATATTTACAAGGAATAACTCACACCCTGCTTCACTTGATCAGAAAAAAATGAATGTATAAAAAATAAGGAAGAAAAAGGTGTCCCGCCAAATAAAGCCACTATTGTTAATAGCCAACATATCCGTCAAGCGTATATATGGCTTGATGTATATGATGTGGCATTCTATTCACTAATCCCTGACAGACGTTATTACCAATATTACCCCAGGCCTCAATTATGGAGGCTTCACTTCTGCCACAGACTGCAACTACTTGCCATTGGCGTTTAAGGCTCTACTAAGGATACCCCACACATTTTCTTGGAAATTTAGATGAAGGTACAGAACAGGCCATTCCATGACATGTCCTTAATTATCTAAAAGCCGATCCTAGGAGGATTTTAAAAGGTTATGAGGCCATTTTCCTGCTGGAAAATCCAATTTGGGCCACCAGTTCATTCTTCAGTCGGCAAGAAATAGCTTTCTGCCATTTCTTGATAACTGGTAGCCAAGATACAATCTGAGGGAAGTGCCAAGTTAAGTTTATCATCATAACGAAGTTTTCCAACACTACTAATAAGATCTATTTCCAAATATATATTTACGCACTTTATTAAAAATAGTAAAAAAGCATTAATGAATAATAAGCATGAACTAATTGCTATCGCTATTTTTATAGTTATTATTTTTAATGAAATTTGAACATAAAAAAGAAGAGCAATTGTAATCCCAAATCATTAGTTGATAGTAAATGACGTAATTCACATACAAAAAAAGGAGAGCAATTTCCCTAATCCAAGCCTCAAAAACATGAATCTTATCCACATGAAATTGATGATGTAGATAGTGTCCTTGTATCACATTATAATTCTTAAAACCCGTTGGAAAAAATACTTCTCTGTGTTAAGCAGGATTGGGACGCGGCTTTTAATGGTGATAGTTTACCTTTTCAACATTTTTTTAAGTATGGCTCAAAAGGTAAACTCATTCCATTTTTTTTTAGAAAAGTACATTTTAAAAAAGATTTTTAATTCGATATTTAATTAAAGTTTTAAAAAGATTGAGAACATTTGAATTTTTTCAATCACTACTTTTTTAAATTACAGTAGCGGTCAAAAGTTTCCGGCCAGTTAGTTTCTTCGATTTATGTACCAAAAGGTTTCAGCAAAGAAAAAGCCCAATTGCTTCAAAAATTAGGAATATGTGAATGACCTCTGACCACGTGATCATTTTAATTGGATACTGAAGATGCTTCATGCATAGGGATAAAATTCGAAGTTCGCGTGTGCAAAAGTTTCCGGCCAGTTATCATTCTTTAGTTTTTTTTCGATCGGTAAACTGTTTTTTGGTTGTGTTTATGAATGAATCAACGTGTATAGCATAGTCTGAACTCAAAATTGAAAAGTTCAACATTTATTGTTCATAAATGAGTGATGCGTTTGACGCTAAAAGTCCAATCTTCTCGAGATATTGCGGCAAAGTTATCGATAGGAAAAAATCGACCTTAAACGATATTTAAAAATTAAATAAAGATGGCCGTGGCTTTCAGGACTTTCAGAGGTCCGGGAGATCCCGAAAAATTACTATTCCTGTGGACAGAATTATCAGGAGAAAAACTATGATAATCCGCATAAAAATTCCACTGCAATATACTGCGATTTACGAAATGAAAATATTGCTGAAATAAGTCCGTATACCGTATCAACATGCTGATGTGATGCATAACTTTATGGAAGAGTCGGTGTTAAAATTTTTTCAGAGATAAAAAAAATACAAATGTACCCGACTGGCGTTTTCCAAAAAACACAAAGTCTGGTTACGTGAAAACTGGAAAAAAGTTCTATTTTTTCAACAATCGAATTCGAAACGGTTTTGGAAGTGATGGCAGACACAACGTCCGATGACCTAACAACAAACGATATGATTCGACTTATGTTATTCCTACAATGAAGCATGGCGGGAAACGTTATGCAGTGGGGAGTATTTTCTTTAAAAAGTGTAGGTCCGTTATTTGAAATCCACAGCCAGGTGAATGATACAATGTATAAGAATATCTTGCAAGACTATTTTCTGGTTTATTAGAAAAAATGATTTGGTCGCAACTATTTTTCTTAACATTATAACGACATAAATGATGTTTGAGAACCTCGATAAGCAATGGTTTTCGCACAAAAAATTTCGTTTTTGAAATGATCAGCCCAAGCGCCCAACATGAATCCAATAGAAAATCTTTGAAAAGAAGTTGATAAAAGTCTGCGGAAATATAAATATTCCAACTCAGCCGAAATTTCGCCAAAATTGCAAGAAATGTGGGAGAAACGTACCATAGACGATCTTTAACCGTTGATTCACGTTGCTGCGCCACAGTACTTATTACTAAAGCTAATAAAATAGTAATACGATAAAATAATAATTGTAAATGTTGTTGTTCACTGTAATTTTCTATTACAATACCACTTTTTTACAAACTTGTGAAGATGGCCGGAAACTTTTGAGAACATGCGTTTTCCTTTATACTTAATTTTGTCAGTTAAATTTATTGATATTTACATGCTCTTCCATAAGTAAGTTTCTGACTATCATGTCAATAGTTATGTATAAAGGTATAAATGTTATGTATAATAGCTATGTATATATGTATAAATGTAAAAATATCACTTTGAGATTCCTCTTCATATGGGTATATTTACAAATTAACTGAAAATTTTTTTTTGCTGGCCGGAAACTTTTGACCGCCACTGTATATATATTTTTTCAATTTATTTTTTTAAACGATGAAATATAATCCATCTTCGTATACTTTAATTTAAAAAAGTAATAATAACAATCTGAAACGCAATTCCATGCTCAGATTTATCACAAATATAATAAAGAACGCGTAAAAAATTAAATCTCTATCTCAAATATAAAAAAAAATTAACATTTTTAAAACATAGAAATGAAGAAAATATAAACATGATGAACAAGCCATTCAATGTTTCCATTTGTGTGGAGATTTGAAACTGGGTTTATTAACAAAATTAACATCATATCTCTATGCAATTGCCATATAAAAAGCATTCGTATTTAAACAGACTTTCATTTAATAGATAAAAACAAAAATCTATTTTTCGAACTATTTTGATATAAATTTTCCACTTAAACGATGTCATATTCATGAGACATCCTCAGTTATTGATATTACCTTTGATACTTTTGATATTTTTCAATTTTCATCATCCCAGACAGCTTAAAAATAACATTTTCACGAAGTTTTTAAAGTAGCAAGCAAACTGAAAAATATTGTTCATCTCTTTATTTTATCTTCTAAACTAAAAATCAATTGAATTTAGTTTTAAATTCATATAAATATCTCTTTCGGTTATTCAGAATTTCTAGTTAAATTTTTCGAGTGATTCTACTGCATATTTATATTCCATTTTATGTATTCTTTAATCTGACGAAACCCTATTCTTCTCAGTACTCTGTTTGTGTGTCCGTCACAGAGTTTTTTTAGAAGAACTGTGTAAGTCAAAGACTTTAAATTTTGTGTACTTACAGCTAAATACCTCATTTCATATGAAATGTCATAATATTTTAAAGAAGCCTATTATTTTAATTTTTTTCAACTTAAACCGTTAATTTTTGTGATTTAAATTTTAAAAGAGTACCTTAATTTCATTTTTTGTCGTGTAGACATAACAGCTTGAATGTAAAGCATATCGCTATTACACAAACGGTTCTTAGCTCGCTCGACATCGCTAAAGTTGAAATTTTCATAATAAGACAGATTTAGTTAAAAGAAATCTCGTATTCTCTGCTAACTTAAGGGTTTATTTTTTTATTTTTTTATCACTGACATTCATAATATTTTTTGAAATTCAATTTTCTTTCTATTTGAAAACCTGTTACGATTTATTTATTATACACCAATTTACATTTCGTTTAAACGAATCTTTCGTAATGGTTTTTTTTTTTTAATTTCATTTACATCTCCACTATTTTTTTTTTTATTACGGATTTTTAAAGGAGAAAAAAAAGAAAAGAAATTTTGGATTTTATTTAAATGATTTGATTTGAACATATTTAATTTGATTAAAATAAATAACTTCCTTTTATAATTATTTTAAAATTAAATTATGTGGGGCTACCATCTATGCAAGAATTAAAAAATATATAAATTAACAATTAGAATTTATTAATTAAAGGATAAGTTGTATTGAAAAAAAATTTAACAAAACTCTTACTCACTTGCTTCTAATGAGTTCTATTTTTGTATTTTTCTAAGGTACTTTAACAATATGGCTATAAAAAGTCAATGAGACATTCGCAGTTCTCATGTTAAGTGCAATATTTTGTTAACTGAAAAACTTAAACATAAATTTGTATTTTCAAATGATTAGAAAAAAGTCTGTTTGATCATGATTCAGTTTAATAAGTTTAATAAATATATAATGACTTATTAATAATCTGTAAAATATGCTAATAATGAAAACTCCTGCAGTGAATCAGAAAATTCGTGACAATTTGTTACTAGGTCAAAAATGTGATTATTATATTTGCATTGTTTTCAGATTTTGATGTTGAATTAAATATATTTGTTTAATAAGAGTTATAACAGCAAATATTATGCTGTATCTTATGCAGTCTTGTTTATTTTGTTAACTAATTTCCGTATGAAATATATAATGCAAAAAATACGTTAATGTTATTAAGAATTATCTTTGTAAAACTAACAACTTTGAAGCTTTAGTAAATCATAAAAATTGATTAATTGTGAAAACAAATAAACAATTGAATATGAAATAACAGACAATGTAAAACTTCACGATATTACTCTTTAAAGAAATGTGTGTAAATAATGTATTATGAAACAAGCATTCTTATTAAGATTAAAATATTTTTTTACCCATATTCATGTTCCATATTAAAGAATATTCTAATAAGTATTCTTATAAAATTTGAGTCTTTAATTAAATATAAGTTGAATTGTTCATACAAGAAACAAATTATGTTAAATTTAATAAACGAGATATCTGAAGATTAAGAACACTATAAATATAAATAATGAAAACATATTTTTATGTAATTTATTTATCCTTGTCTTTGCATATATCAATAGAAATATAAGAAAAGAATTTCTCATTTTATTTTTTAATGTTGTAACAATTTTTTAGTGTTGATAAAAAATGGGAATTTTTTTTATTTCAATTTATGAAATTGTAATGAAGATAATTATTATTTTGCATTTAAACAAAACAGAACATTTTGGGAGGTTATTGAAAAGTCGATAGTTAAATTCTTTAAAAAAATTATAAAATAAAATATGTGTTTCGATTTAAAAAAACACCGAAAATCCTTCATTTACTGCAAGTTTTCTGAAGATTTTATTGGCCTCACCTCACGGAAAAAATCTATAAAATTGAGAGTTATTACTCCCCGCTCTGCACTCTGTAATGCATATCTCGTATTATTTAAAAAGTGAGCTCAGTTCATATTGTAAATAACTAATACAGAATCATAAATAACTGTTCATATCACATTTTTTATCTTATCACACATGTGTTTTTTTCCGTAACAAATGTATCATTTACACTATTGTGTAAATGTAATAAAGTTTTTCATCTTCATCTTTGATCAAACAGTGTTTTGTTGTTCATTTTCAATTTAACTCAAAATTAAACAAAATTGCGATTTTCATTAAGCATCCACATTAAGCATCCAAATTTATAACATTAAATAACTGCATTATCAATTTTAGCAATTTATTTAGTGTTGATAAGAAAGTTTTTCACATTAAATTTTCTTTCTTGGAATACATCACTACACATTAATTATTTCAAGATTATCTTCTTTAATGCTTTTAAAAGTCAATAATCTTAATCAAATTATATTTCTATATCTTTCTTCTGGTTAATGTAATTGACAGCAAAGTATTATTTGGTTTTAATATTTTACATGCATTTGTCACAATGTATATACTTTAGAGTTTAAAAGTCTTGCACAAAAGCAAAATATATTTAAAATTTACCATTTCGCTTTGTAATGTTGTTTAAGATTTATAAATGTTATAAAGTTTTTAGTACCAGATGGTTTGTATATTTCAAATATAGTGTAAAATTAATAATTTCAAGTCAGTCAGATTTATATTTATCTGTAACTATTTTCGAGTGTTATAGTTTCAAGTGACACATACACTGTAAAAAAATGTGTAAAATTACTAAAAATTTTTCTAGTATTCCAAGAACTTTTCTTGGTTAACACCAAATTTGCATGTAACCGAGGAAGGTTACATGAATTTTTGCTTTTACTGTTGCATGAAAATTTCTTGGAATACAAGTTTACTATAAAAATCTTAGTAACTTTACAGATTTTTTTTAAAGTGTAGCAGAGCGAATAAAACTGCAAAATTCATAAAAAATGCAAAATTCATAAAAAGTGCTCAGAAAAAGTGGGGTGGTGGGGAGAAATTAGATAGGATGGGCGAACTGCATGGATTTTGCGATGGTTCGAATAAAGCTTATGCTGCTGTTACCTATTTACGCGTGGTTACACCTGAAAAGGTATTTGTTAATTTGATTTCTGCAAAAACTAAGGTGAACCCTATTAAACCTCAAACATTGACAAGAATCGAGCTTTGTTCAGCTCTTTTACTAGCTAAGTTATGTTCTGTAATTATCGACACATTAAAAGTAAACTTTGACAATATTTATTTGTGGTCAGATTCGCAGATTGTTCTCAGTTGGCTAAAAGCACCACCTTTAAAGGGAAATCAATTCGTACTTAACAGAGTATGCCAAATACAGGCATTAATGCCTTCCCATGAATGGAATCATATTCCAGGTGCTTTAAATCTTGCAGATATAGCTTCTAGGGGAATCTCTCCACGAAAGCTCCTTAATCATTCTCTGTGGTGGCGTGGGTCTCCATGGCTGCTGTCAAATGAGCAAATCCCAATACCAAAGTTCACTGCTCCGATTTCAGAGTTAACTCAAGTAATTGACTTTGTCAGTAATGTAACACAAGTAAATGCACCTCCTGACTTTCTTCTTAAGTTTTCGAAATTCTCTAAGCTGTCAAGAGTCACAGCCTATTGTCTTAGATTTATTCATAATGCTAGACATAGTACATCGAAAAAATTTGGAAATCTAAGTTCAGAAGAAATCACTAATTCAATTCAATGCATTGTAAAATTAATTCAAAGTTCTGAATTCAACACAGAGCTTAAGTTGTTAAAAGAAAGAAAACCTTTATCAAGCAATAGTAAACTGTTATCACTAAATGTATTTTTAGATTCAAGTGATATCATTCGAGTAGGTGGTCGTTTGTCACAACATGAGTCTTTAATCTTTGATAGAAAATATCCGATGCTACTCCCAAAAAATAACTTTGTTACGAAACTACTAATAACGCATGTACATGAGAAACATATGCACGCAAGTACACAGCTAGTACTTTCTATTATACGCCAACAGGTATAATGGTCGTTCTACTGTACGACAAAAACTCAACAAATGCGTACTTTGCAAACGCCTAAAAACACAAGCTTGTCAACAAATGATGGGAGATCTTCCCGTTGACAGAATCACCCCAATTCGTCCATTTTCCAAGGTTGGTATAGATTTTGCCGGCCCCTGCATAACTAAGCCAAATTTGCCTAGATGTAAGATAAAAATAAAGGCTTACATATCTGTATTCGTCTGCATGTGCACTAAGGCAGTGCATCTAGAAGTGGTATCAGATTTGTCTGTGCAAGCCTTGCCAGCAGCCCTAAAGAGATTTATTGCACGTTGAGGCCTGCCGTCTGATATTTATTCAGACAATGGTAAGAACTTCGTAGGTCTAGCTAATCAGCTGAAGCAGTTATTCCAATATTTGAGGGACAGAGAAATTCAAGATTTTCTTTCGAGCCAAAAAATCAATTGGCATTTCATTCCTCCATATGCGCCGCACTTTGGCGGGCTATGGGAGGCAGCTGTAAAGCTTACAAAAAATCATCTGTTAAAGGCATGTAAATCCAGTGTTTTAAACTTTGAAGAATTATCCACGTTACTGTGTCAAATAGAAAGTTGCATAAATTGAAGACCTCTAGCGCCGATGTCATCAGATCCATCAGATCGGCGCGCATTAACGCCAGGTCATTTTCTAATCGGAGCACCGCTCCTTGATATTCCCGAAGCTTCTAATTCACGAGTTCTATTATTAAATGCTCGTTGGCGCCTTATTGAAAGGGCCAAGAACCAATTTTGGTATAGATGGTCAAGAGAATATCTCCAACATCTCCAACAGCGTCCTAAATGGACTACTCCAAGTGTTTATCTCCGAGAAGGAGACATGGTGGTAATTCATGACCGATCCCTGCCCATGAGATGGAAAATGGGCCACATTCTACAAACTTTCCCAGGACAGAACAATCGAGTTCGTGTCGTCTTGATTAAAACAGCGGACGGTGACATCAAACGTCCTATTACCAAAGTGTCCCCTCTAATGCCGGGGGCGGAGGATGTTGAATCTTAAAAGGAATCTTCAGAAATGGCACTATTGCTTCAAAAAAATGGCTCTAGATGGCAGCATTAAAACTTTGTTCCTAATAATACGAGACTGTTAAATAACTCTAATTAATATTATATTTCATAATTTCTCCTTCATGTGTGTTTGTTAATTCCCAATATGTTTTTTCATATATGTTTTGTATTTATCCATTTGTAATCCATCTTTTTAGATTGTATTCTTTATTATGCAGTTGACTGCGGGAAAGTTTAGAATATGTTCTTATTCAAAGTATGTTTACGTTTGCTGAAGTCTATTAAATCGCTTTAAAATCCCTTTAAATCATTTTTTTGTTTGTGAAGCACCAGACGTAAAAAGGTATAATATTGCCAGTGGGCAAAATTCATAAATAACTTTTTTCAAGCTATAAAGAACTCGTGAATTCGAAGACTGGTATTCAAGTTATGAAACATACATTTGCTCATGCAAGTCGCCGTCAAGAAGAATTGCTCAGGTAATATATCTCCTTTGACTATAAGAAATAAAAATCTCTCCTAAGTTAATTCACTTTAAATCTCAACAGTTAGAATTAGGAAAACTAAAGAAGTAATCGCTGCAAATTTTGACAGATTTATAACAACTAATATGAAATAATTATATAAAGAGTGAGTTGATTTTTGGTTGGAGGAAGAGGAATTTTCACTTATTTCATACGATTGTTTATTGTGTTTTGGATTCATTTTTCAGTGAGCATTCATATAAATATTTTTGAACAATAAATATTTGGAAGTGTTGGCGTCGTCCGCGGATGGGTTATTTTTTAAATTTTGGTAAGTTCTAGAAAACTAAAGAATCGGTCGCTTTTAAATTTTGGCACAATTTATAACACATAATGATAATAAGAATGAGGTGTTTTGAACGAGTTAATATAAATAATCCTCTGTGCGATCTGCGATAAGACTTACTCACTTGTTTAAATTTTTCAACAAAAGATTTTTTTTTAATTTTAGTTTTGCACGTGTTAACTTGTATTTTCAATGTACAGCATTACTTTAAAAAATAAAAACCTGGCAGCCAATCGATCTGTAACAATTATAAAACTGCCTCCTAAAAAGTTAAATTGTTTCCCTTTTTTGCATTAGTTACATCAGCAACTATGAGACTAACAATGCTTGTGCTAAAGGCGAGAATAAAAATCGTAATTTTACGTTTTCCAGAAATGTACGTAAATAAAATATTATAAACAAATAACGTTTTTATAATGAAATTATTATACAAGAATAAGAGACAATATTTACTCGATTTTTTTTATTATGTTAAAAGTCCTGCCGTTAAGAACTAATTTCTAAAATTACATCCAATTTTACATTACTTTCTCCTACACCAATGGTGTTACACATAATCAAATTTAAAACCAATGTTGCGGTCATTGTCTTTTAATCTTTAATTCTAGGATTTCCGTTCTATACGTACCTCAGATTTCGATGTAATTGCATTTTACATATTTTAACTAACATTTCTGGAGCTTTCGTCACTTTAAGGTGCTACATATTTTTAATACGAATAATTTCTAATAACCTTTTTTGCTTTATTTAATCGAAATATTCTAAGATTAGACACAGTATATACATTATATGGCCAAAAGTGAACGGCCGCTTGCAATTTTAGTATTTTGTTAAATATCTAAAAATATACAGGAGAAACTCCAGGTGTCTAACCAAAATATTACACTTCATATATTACAGTGAAGATTTTTTTCCCGAAATTCCATAATAGAATATCAACAAATTGGAAAATAAAGAATGTCTTATAGATAACACTGCCAACAGCCCTGGCAAAAGTGTTCGAACTGTAGATTATGATTTGGCTTATTGTAATAAGCTGTGTTCATTTGTATGTGGCTAAAATGTATACTCGTGAAGAAGTTAAAATTTTTTATTTTAAAAAATTCCAAATTTCGCCAAGTTTTTTGCTTATATTTTGCAGAGTTCTTTATTAAAAAATGTTCTTTCCAGAAAATATGACAAACGACATTGTGAACAATAACCAGTAATCAGAACTAAAATAATAAAATTTGTATGAATAATGAGCAGGTTTAATAAATAATTTTCCACTGCGCATGCGTGAACGCTATCGAAATTTCATTTCCATACTGTGTTAGCTAAATATATAGAACAACTTTTGTGAAATTCTCGAAAACATAGCTTAAAATTCTGATAATTATCGTTGATAGAAAAAACTTAAAATCCATTGTTCACAAAATGAAGCAAAGAAATGATGGTTTACATACAAATATACTAGTTCGTGCAATATTGTGCATTCTATATTGACACTAATCGATTGATGTATGGATACAGCCCCTCATCTTTTTGCTTCATTTTTGAAACAACGGATTTGGAGCTTATTGTTTCGACGATCGATCTGGGAATTTTCAAGCTATGTTTTCAACACTTCAACAAAGGTTACTCTATATAATATTCGGCAAACAAATGCAAACAAAACAAGTACATGGTACATTTTGCCTCATTTTTTACTTCCAATTACAGTGTCTTGTGTGCAATTTTAGTTTGTCATATTTACAGCCGTTCATATTTTTGCTTCATTTTGGTAACTTTGGATTTTTAGATTATTCTAACGAAAATGATTTTCCGAATTTCTAAGCCATGTTTGTGTGCCATTTACAAAATTTGCTCTATACTTTTAGGTAACACATTATGTACATTATATTATGATTGCATTGTATGCGCAGTGAAACATTATTTAGTATAAATGTTTATTTTTCATACAATTTTTATTTCTTTTTAATTCTGATTACTGGGTATTGTGTACAATGTTGTTTGTTATATTTTCCGAAAAGAACATTATTTTATTTTAAGAACTCAGCAAATTATAAGCAAAAAACTGATAAAAATTTGGGGCTTGTTTATAAAAACCTTACTTTCTTTACGAATACACATGCTATACATATAAAAAAGAAGACAGTTTATTACAATAAGCCACTTAATCACAATCTACAGTTTGAATACTTTTGCTACATTAGTTTTGACAGGTTTATCCAAAAGATATTCGTTCGTTTTCAATTTATTAACGGTCCCCTACGATGTTTCGGGAAATAATCATCTAGAACTGAAATTCATCCTGCAACGCTTATATTACAAATTTACTGCAAAACTTAACATGAAGAATTTTATTAATCCCTTTTTTTCAGCTTTAGTTTTTTCTTTTTAAATTGCGGGAATAATACTTATATTTTATGGAAACGAAAAATGCCCAATGAGAAAAAAATAAAGTATAACAGTTTGAAAAACAAAAGAATAATAAATACATTCTTTGCTAAATTTTAAAAATACAATAATATTAGATGGATTTAAATATATTTTTTTCCGCATGAAAAATAATATTGCCTGTCATAAAAATTCGTAAATTGATCTTACAATTTTAAATAAATTTCATATTTAATTAAAACGATTTTTGAAAAGTTGTGCCTTTTTTATATTAAAATTTAAGTATAAAACAAATCTCAGCCTAAATATGATTTGCATATCTTGGCTTAAAACGTCAAAATAGAAATTAAAACAAATCTAAATAAAAAAAAAATTTAAACTAGATTCAAGATGAATAATTTCAGACATACAGGTAAATTCCTAACTAATATTTTTGCTTTGTGAGATGCAATCTTTTCTAGACTCAGATCAAAGACATAAACAAACACATAGACTGACAAGATCTATATTGTTCGAGATATATGTAATACTCTTCAAGTTTAGTGATGCAGATTGTCAATATTATATTCAAAATCTTATCTTCTATGTCATGAACTTACCAGAAATCGAAAGAAAACCTCACTAAAATCGACAATTTAACATTTAAATTTATTTTACAAGCTAAAAGTTAATTAAGTTTCGTAACATGACATTCAAAGAAGAAACATGACAATTTAAAGTTCTGAGAAAATTTCCTTCGACATTCTCTCATACAATATACTGAAAATAAATTAATAAGAAGAGATTGTTTTACCAGGGAGAATCCTTATTGTGATGTCAAACAACAAAGAACATGTTGTTTTCCGACTTATTTATTTACAAAGGCAGTTTGATTGCTTATCAAAGTATTTCTTAAAATATGAGCTGTTTTATGTTTTCGTGTTGATACTGAGATAGTTACCTATGTTACATATTAAAATTTCTGAAGTACTAAAAGGTTACTATAAGATGAAGAGAATGACTATGCATATGGATGCAAAAAATAACTAAGATAATATATACTTAAATAAGATATTTTTGCTGCATTTACTAAGAATGGAATATATTTTACAACCTTTTTAAATATTGTTATATGGAGTACAGTGAAAAAATGATAAAAATATTGACATGCTAAAATTAATTTTCTTAAGATAAAAAGATTATTCGTTTTACACAGTTTTCTGTTTTACCTGGTAAACCACACGTTTAACATAACATTAAACTTCACTGTGCTAGTTTATAATACAGGGATTTGAATCTATTGACCGTTCGATTTATTTCTATTTTATTATTTATATTTGAAAACAATTCTGTTTAAAAATGATCCGGGAACTACGAGTTCCATTTTTACTGGCTTTAATAACAAATGGAAACCATGAGTGAAAGCTTAAAAATTAATTTGTTAAATATTTAATTTATTCATATTTTCGATTACATGAAAAAATATAGCTTACCTCTTTGGCTTTCTGCGCCTAATCCTGGCTTCTTCTTCGGATTCTTGGCCAGGAACCACTCTTCTTTATGCGGCCGGGTCCACGCCGCGTCAAAGTGTACCGGAGGAAGAGGACTTTTCGCCGTGAGAAGGGCGCTTTGCAAATTAATATTTAGGTCGTCAACTATACTTTTTATGAGCAATTCGTATAAGATGGTTTGGTCAAAAATCAATTCAAAACACAACAACGGTGCCGAAGAGTGTTCTTTGAAATATACTCCGAGATTTTGTCTCAATTCCCACTCTCAAAATCACTTTAATTTGTTCTGACACCATCCCGGGACTGCAAGTTTACTCTAAACTGGGTGCGGTCCCTTATACAGATATATATTATATATATATATATATATATAAATGGAGCAGAGCATCCTTACGAATTTGTGCAGTATTTGAAAAAATCTGGTATTCAGACGTCCTTTGCGTTTTCGAAATTTTTTAATTGTGTATCTTTCTTTATTTATAATGGCAAAGTTTTCTTAATGCGTCCTGGAAATGTTAAAAATAGACACGCGATTTTTCTTTCTTGTTTTTTGAATGATTTGAGTTTATCCCCGATAACTTTTTTGCCTTACCTAGAAAGTAATGGAATATTTCGATTCTAACATTTATTTGTCTTTTTTATTAAATATATATATACTTTTTAAAAAAATATTATTTTTCATAATATGAATATTTAAAATACAATTAAACATTGAATTTCTTTAAGGATTCCTAATGTCTGTGCGAGGCACTTACATGTCGTCTAGATGAGAAGTTAACCCACAACTAGGAAATCCAATAACAAGCCTTGTTTTATTCATTGTAATAGAAAAGACTACATAAATCCATGAAGAACCCACGTACATAACTGTCATTTATAGTTTTGTTATTTCAAGGGTTCACGATCAAACATCACATATTACATACATCATATTTCACAAAGCAAAAGGTCTATTTCTTATATTATAGTTTTGAAGAATCGCAAAACATTAAAAATTATGCTAATTTCGTTTTTACACCTATAAATTTTTACATATTTAAAACTGTATCTAGTGAAAAATTTAATATTACTACTGATATCAATATGAATTGTTCCAAGCTTATTCAAAAGTAATTTACTCTCAAGACCAACAAATCATAAGTTTTGCTGCGATCAAGGGTTTTTTTTTTTTTTTTTTTTTTTTTTTTTTTTTTTTGTAATAATATTAAGGAACAAAAGTTTAAAACAAATCTTCTCTAGGATCACATGACCTCGGCGTATTCCATTCTACTGGAAAGAGACCATCTAAATAGGAGTTGCGAAATATTCCACATCAGTTGTTCCATTGAGGATTTGTCTCGTGGCTCTGAAGACGTTAAGGGACCTCCGCGATTTTAACCTTAATGTTTGCATTTGAAACTCACTTAACTATAGTGCTTGAAAAAATATAAAATAGTGTCATTGTTCTGCCTTTTTCTTTCCTATTGCTTAAAGACTATTTTTTTCTTCGTACATTTTATCTTAATTTTCAATTTTATAAAACGTTATATACCAACAGAAATAACATGATGCGATGAATAAGTTTTTAAGTAGTTAAGCTTACGATGCCGTAGCTAATGGGGTGCTACGGGCGTCTCAGCAAACCCCCCCTCCCCCCCACACACACACACTAAAAATTTTTGTGCTTCCCCTAGAAAAGATTTCAAAGTCAATAAATAAACTTCTGTTCAGAAAATCCAAATGAAATTATATTTAAAAATCCAATTTAGCTTTGAGGACCTTTCACAATTTTGCAAAAATAATAAATTATAACTAAAATAAGTTTTTCAACAATTGCTCACACATATGAAGTTAGCACATGATGTTCATTGTTGGGCTAGTTACACACTCGAAATTTTCATCATCATATACTTTTCTTAGAATAAAATGAAGTTATTACAACAGTTTGATGAGAAAAATAGTAAGTAACGAATTGAATATGTACCTGAATATGCACTTATTTGTCTTTCTGTGTCAGAGAAAGAGAGAAAAAAAATGACCCCCCCCCCCCCCTTCTTTTATTCACTTCTAGCTACGGCTCTGAAAAGGATGTCACTTTATTAAAGATTATTGACTTATCCATTTTTTTGCACTATTTACACACTCAAGCAGCAATATAAATGAATTATGTGGCTAATCCATATAAATGAACTAAAAAATACAAAGTGCATCATTTTTATCAGCAAAGAAAAATAAATGTAATTCATTGAATAAATTAATTATTATTAATCTGTCAAGCACTGAAAAAAAGTTAAATAATTACATAGCCATTTTTCTGACAGCTTGTTTTATTTATATATTATTTTTATTTAAAGCTGTCGGAATTTTCATTGATAAAAGAACAACTAAACTTTTCTTAATAAATAAAATTATATCAAACATGTTTTTTGCTTAAAGTATAATATTAGAAATAAAAAAAATACAAACAAAATCTGAGAGGAAAAAAAAAAGAATTGATATTTGTAAATTAATAACGAAATAATTTCATTTGGTGGCTTTGATGATGTGGCTGATTTATTCAATTATTTCAAAATCATTTGTTGAAAAAGTTAATGCGCTTAAAATATTTGATATGTTGATATCTTATACGTTTAATGATTATATAATTATTAAACAATCAGATTAAAAATTTTACGAATAAATATTTTCAAACAGCAGTTGAAATTTTCACGGTAAAATGCTGTTTTTTATAAACGAGATTCAGTTACAAGAAGAAATATATATTATTTTATGAGTACAAGATTATCTCGATCACATTCAATTTGAAAATTCTAGCAATAAATTCATTATACACATTTAACTTTAGATGTTAATAAAAGAAATCGACAAACAAACTAGCATAATTTTACCACAATGCCCTATTTTTTGTCTTTATGTGACAATGTGTTAATTAATTGAATCTCTAATACAATATATATATATACATATATTCAAAAACTACACTTTAATATACAATCGTTCTTAAACGAATCAAAAATAAAATTTACTATTATACTAAACAAGAGAATATCAACATACCTCATGAATATATATATATATATATAATAAACCATTAATTGAAAGCAATATATTAACTATTTAATTTAATACAAAATTATCTCACAATGAGACACTAAAAAAGATAAGTTCAAATTAATATAATTGAAATTTGTAGTTTAAATCAGAATCCTCAGGCCCACTAATATTTTGGAACTACAAATAAAGTGCTTGGTTTCATCTTTGCATTAGTCATGAAAAAGCAAAATAATATAAATTGGGGTTACAAACATGCATAAAAACAAAATAAAATGGAGAAAAACAATAAAACAAACCATAGTAACTAGGATAATAAGAAATAGATATATATATACTCGACACTATAATCACTACTAAAATGATGTATCAAAAAATCATCTAATTTCACAATACTAACTTAAAATCAATATCTTAATATAAGGTAAAATAATAATAGCAATAAAATAGATAATTAATGTATGCATTTTATACTTGATATTTTATATTTTGGTAATTTTTCATTTTGAATAAAATATTCATTATGAATTATTTTCCTATTACTTGTATTATATATATATATATGTATATATATATATATATTAATGTATAGCAGAGGTAGCTAATTGTTTTAGAAATCTTATATGTATATATATCCTCTTCAGACCTGAGCTACACAAATGTGTACCTCCATTCTTTTTCTTATAAAAACAAAACTATTCGATTTTTTTGCATTTTTACTTTATTTCTATACAGCTGAATGATTTTGCTTTAAAACAAAACCAATAAATGTCATCACTAATGAATATTACCTCATAAAATAAATATTACTTTCATCCGAGTTTCGAAAATACCTTCAAGACATTGTTTATAAGAAATTAAGAAATCTTCATAATTATTTAACTTAAATGCTTTACAATAAAAAAAATTGAGGATTTGCTGATCATTTACTTGTTTAAAGACGTTAATTTTGTTATTGCGTAAATTTATATTATTGATAGTCTAACTGACGTTTTAAGAGGATAAGTACTTTTATATTCATGTTTGTAAACGTAAATTACCACTCCATTAAAGTACTGATTTCATAAAAATGACTCTTTCTGTCATCTATGGTGGCATTTCGATTATGCAAAAGCAATAAATATATATTTGTAGAGTTATTTTATGCTCAGGTCTGAGGAGGATATATATATATATATATATATAGAGAGAGAGAGAGACATATATTTGGTTAATAATCATTATTATTTCTAGTAATATTACAAATTTAAAGTAATTGTAGTAGTTTCAATTATCAATCGTTTGTTGTTCAAAACGTCATATAAATAACGTAGATATTATATATATTTATACAAAAACTGGCAGTTAATGATTGGATGTACAAAGTACATAAAAAAACCCTGTTTACACAATTGATGACAGCATAAAAAGAAACAATTGTAAGAAATTATTATTCATATGATTATTTAAAAAAATATTTAATGCTTATTAATGCGGTTTAAGAGATAACACATTTTTTATATTTTTTAATATTTTTTAATATTTCATATTTTTTTTATTTGACATAAGTCTTTAAGTTTTACTTTAGTACTTAGTTTTTACTTAAACTGTAGTGTAAATGCTTTTATTACATAGAATAAATTGATTAATTTCTTCTTACATTCTTCCTAACTTCAGATGATTCGCTGAAATAACTTTCATTTGAATTATTTATTTATGAGTTTTAGATTTTGAAGCGATTAAAATTCAATTGCGGAGGAAAAATTAAATAAAATATAAAATAATTTCTCATGAAATACGCAGTTTAAAACTTTAAACGGCCTGTGATCCTTTTAAAATTTTATTGGCTTTGAAAATTGTCAGATATCGATTTAAAAATATTTTAAGTCTTATCTCGGATAAAAATACACATACTGAATATCAAGTTACTTTTTGGTAAACAAACTGCCTTTACTGTATAAAAATGGTGAAATTCCAGATCATAAGTAAGTAAATCTTTTATTAAAACTTCATCATAAATTAATATATTCTAGAAAATATTAAATGTTGTTAAATGTAAAGAAAACAGTTTAAAAGGGCAATACAAATTTAATGCTCTAAATTTAAGGGTTTTTGAAAAGAAATGTGAAGTTAAAAACAGATTTTCACTAAGTTTTTAAGCGAGGTTTTAACTTTTTATTTATATATATATTTATTTATAAGAAGGTTTATTTTTTATTGTTACGTGTGTATATTGTTAGCTGGCGCAATATGACCCACAAAGTAACTGAACCATAAGCTGTTTTATAAAAAACCGTCGATGTCTTTTAAGTTTTTGTATTTGTGAACAATGCCCCCTAATCACTACTTCTTAAAACAACGTATGTCAAATCAATCATAGCTCTTTGCTGTGATAAGTTGCCGAAAATTTCGATTTTTTTTTTTTTAATAGCGTCCATTTCGTTGAAATTTATCGACTTTTATTAAAATACTGTAAGTACTTTATTAGGCAATCAATTGTTTTTTTTTAACATTACACATGTACCGGGTGTCCCAAAAATGACTGATGGATTTTAAAATTCAATAACTTGCAAACGGGGACAGCTATTTGAAAATTTTTTGCAGCAGGGTTATGTACAATGTCAGGAGTTTTTTTAACGTAATTTTTTATTTTAGTTCGCATATCAAACAATAGGTGGCGCTGACGGCGATTGAAGGCCAGGTGATCAATGCTGAGTGAAGCGTCGACCTGGCCTTCAATCGCCGTCAGCGCCACCTATTGTTTGATATGCGAACTAAAATAAAAAATTACGGTAAAAAACTCCTGACATTGTATATAACCCTGCTGCAAATTTTTTTTAAATAGCTGTCACCGTTTGCAAGTTATTGAATTTTAAAATCCATCAGTCATTTTTGGGACACCCGGTAACTACATCAATATTAATAGGTATCTATGCATATTTCTTTCATATTTAAAATGTAAGATTGGCATCCCAGTTACCCCATTAATTTATCAAGAATGGGGTAACTGTGGCATGTGCCAGGGGAAACTGAACCACATTGGGTCCAATTTAATTGTATCTTGACACATAATTGTCCAAATTATGGCCTGAAAACAATTAAATAACGGTTATACAAACGTAATTTATAAAAACGGTTGATAGACCGGTTACTTTTCTGCAAATTGTTTACAGTGTATACGTTTTATCCTCTTTAATCATTTTTTCTTTTCTGTTTTAATTGAAGTAGCAGCTACTTAATTTAAATGAAGTAGCTGCTTTTAATATAGAGATATCAGAAAAATATTGATGTATGGTGTTAAAACATATTTATTTTTTACATTAATGTTAGTATATTGATATACTTTGATAAGCCAGATTTTACATTCGATATATATGGATACATTACGGATATATTATTTCTTTAAAAGTAAAATTCATCTTTAACTATTTCCAGTACATTTCTAAATAACTCTAATTTAATTTATTTTATTTATGCATTTATTTATTATTATTATTTATTATTATTAATTTTATTATTTTTTATTATTTGACTAAACATTTGTTAAAAATATCTTTCACAATAGAAGGCTTTCCTTCACAATATTGTTATAGCCGTTTGTTATGTCTCAAAATCTTTAATAATGCGAAAATATCATTTACACTGGTAGATAAGTATCGTATGCTGATTTGAATGCGTTTGAGTAAACAACAGTAGCATTATCAGACATTCAGGAAAAGGTTCGCTCTTTATGCTGGCAAATGCGTGAACAGTACCGGGGCGAACTGTGTGCTTTATCTGGCATGTACATCGTTATTTTTTTCCAATTGTGTTAATTCAGTAGTTTTCTTTCTATGATGAATGTTTATTATTATTGAACAGGCGAACTTATAAAAAAACATAGCTCTCCATTTTTAGAGATATTTTACTAAACTTAATAAAATTGACGTAACGTGTCTTTTAAACATATAAATATTAATATTAATATATACTTTATTTGATCAAGCTATTCGGTTCTTAATATAATAAGTATTTGACAATAATGTATTATAAAGAAAAAAATGTATAAAGCGTATTGTAACACGCGCTTTCCAAAGGAATAAAAGAAAAAAAATAGATTCACGCGTCACGTGACCTGAGATTTGCTAAATTAAAAAAAAAATGTAGTTGTAATATTTCTCGTTTAAAAGAAATCTGGCAACACTAGTTCTATTAAAAAATGTTCTTTTCTTAGTGATATTCGAATGTTGGTTGTAAAACTGTGGTTTATATCTTGTGATGGTGGCGTGCGCCAGAATTATGTAAAAGCTTTATTTGTATATAATGTGTGTGCGTTAGTGTTATATTTGTAAGTGTCGTCTTTTCAAGAAATAAAAAGTTATAAAGAAGAATGCAACCCCGAGATATTTATTAAGATAAGTTATAACTTCTTTCTTCTCTTCTACATTTGTAAGACGACTTCTTACAAAATGGCTGCCCAACCTGGAGCCCTTACCTGGAAATAGTTTGATTTGTTCTGACATCTTCTTAATTCTACAAATGTTTGATGCTTTTAATTGCGATATGTTATTTACAAGGAAGAAAGAGGAAAAAGGAAATGGCGCGAAGTCTTTCCAAGGTATTCCACATCGTTGTGAATCTTCTAAAGCTTGATATATATATTTTTTAAATTGTGAAATATGCACGAAATAAAAATGCATGCATGTTTAATGCAAGAAAATGGCACGAGCAGTCGTTGCTCGTTTGTTTGTGAAATGTGTTCTTCAAAGCTTGCATGTTCTGTGCCTTTAAAGTTCTCGTTCTTCGTTTGCGAAAAAAATTTTACGGAATAATCTTATGCCAAGCGCTATTTTCATTTGTTTGTGATATATGTTCTACGGACTGAATTTTTTTAATTTTCTGCTTCAGTCATCGTCGTTTCATCTTATGTGTTTATTTTGGAACATTTTAAAGTTTGATACTTTTGTCATATATTTTCAATAAGTAAGCCAAGTTTTAAAGTATCTATAATTCTTTTCGCAAGTTACCACATTTTACCTGTCTGTAACATTTTGCATACCACATATTAGTTTTAATTTATTGATTACTTTACAATTTATTTATGTATTGTGTAATTCCCCTTCCCTCCCCATGCTTATATTTTTTATTCTTTTGTTTATTTTTATTCTCTGCATGCATGTTTAATTTTTATCTTGATTAAATAACAACTTTTCTTACTTCGAATAAAAAAGAAAAACAATAAAAAAAAAAGGGTTGATAAATAATAAAATAAGCATTTATTTACGTTGATGTTATTTTTCTTTTTTTTTACTAATAGGGAAATAAATTGAGTGAAAAAAAGGGAAAAAATATATTAAAAGGTATTTATACTTTGTATTTCAAGTGTCATATGGTATGTGTTTATTATTTTTGTTTGTTTTGTTGTTGGTTTCGCAAGATAACAGAATTTAATTAGAAATTCTATTTGAGTGTTCTGTTGTTAGTTATTTTTAAGCATTTAATTTAGAGTTCCTGATATATTGTGAAATAGCATTGAATACGATTTTTAAAACAGATTGAGTAAGTTTTTGCATTTATTTATTTATTTATTTTTATGAAATAAGATTTTCTTTTCTTTTAAAGTTATATTGAAAAAAACTATATTACGTAGTCTTGTCTTGATAATATGATAATAATATTGCTTGACATTTTAATTATTCAGATATGTTTTGACTTATTTAGAACATTGTTTATGAATGTTGCCAACAATTCAATACTAGTTTTATATCAGTTAAAATAATGTTTTGATTAAATGACACGTAATGACAAACTAGTTTATTTATATCAGCAATAATTTAAAGTATATTTTCTTTAAAAAAAATAATAAAGTTTAAATTTTAAAGATATTTTTATGAAGTTTTATGAAGTTTAATTATTTTAAAAGTATATTTTGCTAACGTTAAAGTTCACTGTTTTGTTTTATTAATGACTTGTTTATATGAGTTGTAAAGCAAAGCTCACGTCCGGGGAACAATTTATTTAAACGAATTTTAGCATTTGTGGGTATATATCTTGTTGTTTGCTAAATTTACAAATGTCCGACCTCAATAAAGCACGAAAAGAAGACCTGTTTCAGGTCGCTGTAGAAATGAATTTAGATGTACAACCCTCTATGACTGTTGTCACATTGCGTGATAAGATTAAATCCTCTCCCTCGTATGAAGTTGATTTCGTGAATTCGTTAGTCAGAAACCAAATTGCGACTCGCGAGGAAGAACAGCGTAAACGAGACTTAGAGGAAAAGGAAAAAGCAGCTGAATTAGAACAGCGTAAATTAGAAGTAGAAGAAAAACGTCGTTCGGAAGAACTGGAATTAAAAAAGTTTGAGATGAATTTTGAGCTTGAGAAGCTTAGGTTACAGGCTCAGAGCCAAAGTGTTTCCAGTGGAGCGGTAGGTGGTAATGCGGCAGGGATAATGTCTCATCCAGAGAGTAAAATAGATATCCAGAAGCTGTTGCCTAAATTTAAACCAGAGACAGATGATGTAACATTGTTTCTGGTGCTCCTGGAACGACACTTAAAGCTTTCGAAGGTACCAGAACACCTCTGGGTTTCTTATTTACTAAGTGTTGTACCCTCATCTATATCTACGCTTATTGCTCGTGAAAAAGAAGAAAACGCTTCAGATTTTTCGCATGTTAAAGGTCTACTTCTAAAAAGGTTTAAAATTAGCGCTGAAAGGTTTAGGCAGCTGTTTTTCACGCATTGCAAAGATAAAGAAATTACTTGGAGAGATTATTACTTCGAGTTACGTGCTTACTTTGAAAACTGGCTTAAAGAGTTAAATGTAACGTCTTTTGAAGCTCTTCAGGATCTGATCATAGCGGATCAAATGAAAAGGCGCGTGCCTGTCGAATGCAAACAACATATGTTAGATGACTGGGAAAATTTAAATTCGCCAGTCGACCTTGCCGGAAAATTAGATGCGTATGATACCATAAGATCTACGTTCCCTAACGAAGACCCGGTTGTACCCCAGAAGAAAAAAGATTATTCTCGTCGAGAAAATACATGGAAGCAGAGTAAGCTTCCAAAAGAAGACAGATCTTCTCCAAAGTTTGCTAATAAACGTTTAGAATCCGATATATTTTGCTATGGTTGTAGCAAAGTGGGATTTATAAAGAAGAAATGCCCAAATTGTTCCCCTATGGTTAAAAAACAAACAGTGCAAGCTCATCGTCTTCAGCTATATAGTTTAAATACATCAACAGTTTCAGCTCTAAATGTACCTATTACGATCTGCAATAAGATAGTATTAGTCTGTGCAGATACAGGAGCGAATCGTTCTATTGCAGGAGAACGTATGTATAAATTATTTTTGAAAGCTGGTGTTGCAATGAAACCTCATACTCATGAAGTAACATTAGCTGATGGAACTACGATGACTAGAAAAACTCTGTCTGCCACTGTGCCCGTAAAGATTGAAGGCCGAGTTTTCAAAACAGAGTTTATTGTATTCCCAAATGCCAAAGGTAATAGAACTCTTTTAGGAATGGACTTCCTGTGCAAAGCTAACATAGTGTTAGACATAGCTAACAAAAGATGGCATTTTAGGGACAAACCTCATAAAAAGTTTTATTTTGTAGAAGAACATGAAGTACAAAATAGTACGTGTATCGAAGCGGTCGAAGTCTGTCCGTATGCCTTACGTAAAGATGTAGGCAAAAATTTAAATTCCGATGAAAGGAAGAAATTTAATGATATTCCGAAAAGGTATGGAAAATGTTTTCAACCAGGGGGAGCGAAGACCCCATATCTTAAACCTTTTGCAAATATTTCGAAAAATGTGAAAGAGCCTGTTGAAATGAAGCAAGGTCAGCGGAAGAGATATTACAATAAAAATCATAGACGAGTATATTTCAAACCTGGTGAAAAGGTATGGATTAGTCTACACCCAGTTAGCAATGCAAGTAACAGTGAAACCGCAAAATGTATGCCTAAGAAAGATGGACCATACATAATTTTGACTCAAAAGTCACTAGTGACATATGATATTGCTAGTCTAGAAAATCCTACTGAACGAATTGGATCTTACCCCGTTTCTGCCTTGTTGCCTTTCCAAGAATCTGAAACTATTCCAGTTGCACCCTTGAGAAAAAGAGGAAGATCAAAAAAGCATCCTGTTTCCTCTCCGAGACGTAGATCGGAAACAGAGGGGGAGAATGTAACACGCGCTTTCCAAAGGAATAAAAGAAAAAAAAAATAGATTCACGCGTCACGTGACCTGAGATTTGCTAAATTAAAAAAAAATGTAGTTGTAATATTTCTCGTTTAAAAGAAATCTGGCAACACTAGTTCTATTAAAAAATGTTCTTTTCTTAGTGATATTCGAATGTTGGTTGTAAAACTGTGGTTTATATCTTGTGATGGTGGCGTGCGCCAGAATTATGTAAAAGCTTTATTTGTATATAATGTGTGTGCGTTAGTGTTATATTTGTAAGTGTCGTCTTTTCAAGAAATAAAAAGTTATAAAGAAGAATGCAACCCCGAGATATTTATTAAGATAAGTTATCACTTCTTTCTTCTCTTCTACATTTGTAAGACGACTTCTTACAGTATGATAAATTTTGTCGCTCTGTTTATGCGCTAGATTTATAACAATTGTTCGTTTGAAACTCTAAAAGTAGAAATAAATCTCATTCCATAGTTTTAATAAAAAAGAATTTTGCCCAGGTAAACTGATGGTATTGAGCTCACAGGCTACACATACTATTTGTACATTACAGATTTATATTTTGAAGGGTTGATTCCGTTCGAAAAAAATTAAAGGAGGGGAAACAGCTCCCCGTGTCCAATTTTTATAGTTAATAATTGAACCCTTTAAACTAATCAAGGACATGTTTTATCATATAAAAAATCTATGTCCAAAACCCAGAGCAAATAAGAAAAATCTTAATAAAAACCCGTTTATATAATTTAAGAGGAGTTATCCCCCTCTTTCATACTTAACCATTAAACTTGCAAAACTACTCAGAGATTTGAACGAAATCTGATAATTCTGCATGAAAAGCCCATTTATATAAATTACTGGGACTGGCATTAGAACCCCCCTTCCCGGTGTTTATACTTATCCAATGAACATCTAATACCATTCACGGAGGCATCTAATACCAATCATCAGAATGATCCTGTATCTAAATTTTGAACGAAAACTGATAATTCTGCATGGAAAACCCATTTATATCAATTAAGGGGAGGGGCATAAGCCCCCAGTTTCCCCCTTATACATATTGAATTAACTACAAAAACTAATCAGGGAAGCGCCTTATCAGGATATACGTATATACAAAATTTCAAGTGGATCGAATGTTTTTATCATGAGTTATCGTGTTACGCACGTACGCACGCACGTACGTACGCACGAACGTACATACATACAGAACGGGCGGGCACATAAGCTCTCAGACTATGATAACCTGTGAGCTAAAAAGTATCACACAATCTGGATCATCTAGAAATCACAAACTGGTATAATATAATATGACTGGTATAATCACAAGCTGCCAAACGTAGTTTTAAAATAGGGATTTCTTTTTTTTTTCACCAATTTAAAAATAATCCATGAAGTTATTAAAAATTTTCTCGGAACCGGGGATGTTTAGAACTTTTATGTAATGGTAACGGCAAAAATTCGTGTAATAGAAACACTTTTTAACTGTAAATCATTAAACCTGTAAGATTAATAATAATCTTTTAGGAAACTGGGATGCATAATTTTTTTTATGTAAATACAACCCCGACTATAGATAAAATTATACATAAATAAAACCCCAAATATTGACAAAATTATTTATGTGAATAGAACACAGATCATAAACAAAATTTTTGTAAGTTTACTGTAATTTTACTTTATTGTTTTATAAAACTACAGATTTATATATATGTATATATTAAAGTGTATAAATAAAAGTACAGTAAGCAAGCAGATTTATGTAACTTTACATTTTCAATTGTCATCCATTATTTTCTTTAACAGTGTATAATGGTTTGTTATTTTAAAAATCTTGACCATCGAAATAAACATCATTACGTAAAAGTATTTGTGAGTCGTTTCGACCCTTATCTACATAACCTTTGTGCTTCAACATTAATATTTGTTTATTGACTTGTTATAAGTATTGAAAAATAATTAGCCGCTATTAAATACATTAAAACAACCAAATTATAATTCACAATGTTACATTTCATAGGTAGATTTTGGTAAATTTTAATACTAAA
The DNA here is from genome assembly GCA_964019185.1 of Maratus speculifer. Taxonomy (NCBI): domain Eukaryota; kingdom Metazoa; phylum Arthropoda; class Arachnida; order Araneae; family Salticidae; genus Maratus; species Maratus speculifer. Next base: position 99,977,757 of record OZ025291.1, on the reverse strand, counting down.
TATTATAATTTAAGTGGATTTATTTATCTTAAATTTGAAATCTGCAGCCTCCTATTATAAATAATTTTTAAGCATAAATAACAATATTTGTCAAATCTTTGTCAATAATGTGTGCTTAAATATAGATAAAACATTCTATAAATATACCCGAGATCTCGCCGCTTATGGATATGCAAAACATTATTATAAATAGACTTTATAAATCTTATAAGTTTTCAAAATACATAATATTACCTAAAGTAGGTGTACACTGTAAGAAAAAATCTGTAAAGTTACTAAAAGTTCTCTAAGAAAATGGGATTCCTAAAACTTGTTATGTAACAGCAACAGCAAAAATTCATATAACAGATATAGATTTGCACTGAAAAAAAATCTGTATGGTTTTTAAGAGTTTTTTAAGAAGCTTGGTATGCCTAGAATATATTATGTAATTGCAACCCACCTTACAGATAAAATTTTAGCAATGTAACTATAATTCTAGTAGATTCTTAGTTACAGATTTATGTAGCTTTTAAAAAGTAGTGTTGCAGATTTACATCTTTCCTTGTACAGTGTACAGATAAAATTTTAGTAAATATTCAATTTCTGCAACTTTAAAATTTTAAAGTTACAGTTTTTTTTTTTTTTTTTTTTTTTTTTTTTTTTAATTCGATTTACATTTTTTCTTGTGCAATGTGCAGATAAAATTTTAGCAGACATACAGATTTTGGCAGCAAAATTATGTTTTTTTTTTTTTTTTTTTTTTTTTTATTTACAGTGTATAAGATTTAGAATTTTTTAGAACTACTATATATAATCAATTTACTACTTTAAAAGCTACAACATATTATTTTTTTTGGAAATTTGAAAATACAATTTTATACCAATTTTAAGAATCTATCCTTTCTTTCATTTTTTCATTATAAATTAAAAAAAAAATCGCTAAACAGTTTACCACAACTAGGTGATGTTAATGTTGTTTCAGACAGAGAATGAAATAATTAGGTGAAAAAATATATTGAAAACATTTTTATTTAACTTTTGGAAGAAATATTTAATTCAAAATCATTTATTTCTTTAATTAAAAGTTCGAAAAATAAATCATTTTCGTGAAATGTTGATAACTGCTGCATGGAATAATTTTGCAAGAAAAATATTTTATTTTTTGAAATTAGAATATTAAAAAGCTTTCATATATTTTTCAGGATAAAACTGAAAAATGAGCTCTTCCTTTTACAATCTTTAATAAATTCTATGGCATAGCAGTCATATTTGAATTCGTTTGAATTGCCTCGGGAAAAAAAAGCGAATAATAAAACCTATTATTGAAATAATAAAGAAAGAAAAAAAGGAAATCTGTTAAAAGAATCCATTTGTTTAGAAGTAATGCAAATATTTTGCTTGATTATCTTCAGGATAAAACTAATTATTAGCGGCGTTATTACACTTGTGATGCATCGATAAAATCAAAATATTTATTAAAAATATGAATATAGATATACTACACATAATAGATTAAAAATCAGAATTACTTGATTAACTGCACATCAAAATTAAGGAAATAGAAATGTTATAAGAAATTTTTAAAAGTAAAATTAAATATATATATTATAAATATACTTAAAATTCTTATAAAATTTTTGAGAAAACTATAATCCCATTATAATAGTTCTTGTTGTAACGCAACAAATTTTATTTTTTCTAACTTTACATAGTGAATTTAGAATAAAAATATTTTAATTTACCTATGCATATTCATATAAAATTATTATTTTTTATTTTTATGCAAAAGTTTTATACTAATCTTGGTAAGATACAGAACTCTATACGTTAATTAAAGGATATAATGATATTTCAAATATTTAAGAAAATCAAATTTTGACAGAAAGAACTTTTACATCTAAAACCAAGATAAAAATATTATTAAAATATCAATCATGTAATGCATGTTACTTAAGAAGAACTTTTATAAAGTATGAGAGTTCATTTGTGTGACATTTCCGTAGACTATTTTTGAAGTTTTAATTAGTTCATGTAAAATATATTTTTTTCAAAACATTTATTATTTATTAATCTTAAGGATTTTTTTTTCATTAATTTCCAATAAATTTTAAAATTGATGCTTTGAAAATAATAAAATTTTGAATTACTAATCATGAAGTTCAACTTCTTAATGTAAGTCAAATTTTTTACAAGAGATTTTGTTTATAAATAATCAATATTTGAAAAAAATCAAATAAAATATAGTACATTTTTCTAATTTAGAAGACTTTTTACCCAATTATAATAATTATTCATTACTTTGAATATGTAAAATTCTTTCAATGATATATTCAAATCTAAAATGTTATATATTTTATAAATAAAGAAATGTTTCTCTAGAATCGGTCGCATAATTAAAATGAATAATAAGTGGTTAAATAATTCAATAGTTAAAAAATAATAATTAAGTATTTCCTTCTTTATGTAAAACAATTGTTACTGTTTAAAATGTAATCTTGTTTTTAAATCTAAACTCATAGTTTTTCTCTCTAGAAATGTATGGTTTTTATTTAGGGTTACTGTTTTCTGATGCTATATATTTATTCATATAATGTATCTCCTTGAAGTTAATCCCTGGCATTATATCTAGATCCTCTTGTAATAAACAAATTTCATAGTATTAATTAATGATCAGTTCTGTTTTCTATTCCAACATGTATAATTCAGATAAGGGAACATAAAAAGCTGCTTACCTAGTACATAGTGAATGTTGTGGAAAGGGAGAAGTTTTTAGATAAAGATATGGGGTGTTGGTAGACTAAGGAGAATCTACATAGGCTGTTTTGGAAATGAATTGGAGAAAAAAACGAGACAGTTTTAACAGGGACCTTAATGTGTATGGTTGATGCTAACTTGGTGGAATTTGGGTGTAAGGGCTTTGTGGATTTTTAGGTTTATATCTAGGCTCGGAGAGGTCGAAGGTGACCTTCAGATAAATATATTTAGATACCCTTGTGTGAGAGGCATACAGAGTATGTTAATAAGTGGACCGAGTGTGTAGAAAGTACTTGCATCATATAACTCAATATTGGGCCGGATAACCTATTTCCGAGGTCTTTTGTGTAAATAATGTTTTGTTTCTATGTAAATTAATTATTGGTCAACTTTAATTCAATGTGTTAGTATTATTTTTGATAATTCTTCTCACAACTTATCTGATGCTATGTCGTTATATCAGTGGTGACATCATAAATAAAATAAACATAAAAAAACATTTTTTAAAGTAGCTTCTACTAAGAAATAATGCAACTTCCAAATTAATAGTAAAAATTTAAATATTTCTAGAAATTGCACGCGGAATATTATCATACACCACAATTAAACATAAGGTATAGATTGATAAATTATTTTTAAAAAATTAATTTAATGTATGGGTAATTAAACTAAATTAGTGAAGCAGATGCACTTTATTACATATATCTACTAAAATGTTTCTCAGGTACAACTTTAAAAGAATTCTGCATGAATATATTAAAAACCCTATACTTTCTATACTCTGTCTTACTCTGTGTAATGATTCAGTTGCGATAAAACCACATCAGTGATGTTTCACGGTATTTCACTTCAGCCCTGTAAAAGCATTTTATTTGTCCATTTAACATTTTTGGTGTACTTTTGTATTCTTTCAGTGTCTTTTAAAAAACAGAAATTGTTCAAATAACTTGACATAGACATTCATAAGCAATGAACTTAAGCAAAAACCTTTAATTAAAACAAAAATCTTAATTCCTGTAGTTGTTATGTCGAATGTACAGACGATGGTTGTCAAAAGCTCTGTGACAAATAACAAAAGCTTAACTGTTATTAACAAAGCTATCATGTAAAGTAATCTTCAAAATATAATGAATTAATATTTTTTATTTAAAAAATTAAAAATTTTGTAACAAAATCATCAGAGTAATTTCACTGACTGAATGTGGTTGACAATGGTCCCCTACTTTCTTTATGAATTATCAAGTAAAAATGTAGTTCATTAAAATAATTCTCTCTCAAATATGTTCTGTTCAAAACCACCGACGTCTGTTAGCTTTGCAGTATCTAAAATAGCCTTTAATAATATTAAGTATATGTGATTTGACGTAACACGTGTCATCATATTCCTCAATTTGGCCTTATATTGGCCTTCTAATTTTACAACCACTTTCACGCATTACAGATCCTGTCCAGACTCTGCAAAACAGAAATTATTAAAAAAGAAAAAAAAAGAAAAAAAAACCTCTCTCAAGAGACTTAACAGAAGGATTCACTCCTTGATGTCCGTGACAGCTTGAATCTCTCTTGTGAGCATCGCCCAAAACAATCACTTACAAATCAAATTACTCTTAGAGTTTCCGAGGGATACCATTTAAGCTGGATCAATGCCAGTTACATTATATGTTCAACGTTTTTTTTTTTATTTCGAACTTACTAAACTGATTGCAGTCTATTTACTGTATTATGCGTTATGATTTAATGTGTTATGTAAAATAACATATGTTTCGTTGAAAGGGCATTATAAAATAGCCATCCTGAATCAAAGAACTCCAGAATGCCCTTTTTTTATTAATTTTACTAAAATAGGAGAATACGTAACTTAAAATATCAGATCTTTTAAAATATAACGAATAGGTTCAGATTAAATAAAGCTAAATCTCGATATATTTATCAAAAATAAATAACTTAAAATGTTTTAATTGAGTTAGTATTTAAAAAAATTGCCATACTTGCTCTGATTTCAGGATTAAAGAAAAACCTGCTAATGTATCTTATTCAAACATTTTATTTTAGCGATATTCACAAACTTGCTGATAAAGTTTTGAGCTATTATTTTTTAATAATGGGAGTAATATTACATTCGTTTATAAATATATGAGAAAAGATTTTTCTTTTCACATTCAAACAGTCATTTTTTTAGATTATTATACATATAGGAAGACAATGAGATGTTTAAGAGCTAACACTTAAAATAGATTTTAATCTGTATCGGAAATGAATGAAGAAGAAGTAAGAAATTTAAAAATTTGCTATATAATTTATATTTTTTTCATTTATACTAAATTAAATAATTTAAATGTAAATTCGAAACACACTTTAAAAAAGTCAAATACCGATTATGACCATTAGATTAGTTGTTTTATTAGAATATCCATTAATATGATTTTAAACAAATTTAAACTATTCTAAAAAGAAAACATGAAATAAGTTTTTTTCTTATGAGTATGTCCGTACAATAAGCTCAGAACATCATTATTTTCATTTTTTATGATTTGTCAGAAATTCTGATTGAAGTTGATATGTGGCCAATTTTAGCGCTACCTATAAAGTCAAGTACGTTAAAAAGTTTACTTATAATAAAATCTGAGTAGAAAAAGTGTAGGGAACGATTCCGATACGGACCATTCTGATCTGTGAATCGACCGTAGTTAAACGCCACGTTAGGCTTAATGGAAAACAAATGCTAACGTATGACAGCTAAATGATAATTTCTTCTGTTTGAAATAATGTTTGTTGAGCATATTTCACTGTAAAACATGTATATCATATCGAATTACAGTATATTAAGTTCCTGTTTAAAAATAAGCTATTACAGGCAAAACACCATCGCCGTTCAACAGAACAAATACCAAATCTACAAATGAATTACTCTGATTTATTAAAATAATAATAATAATATTATCCAATTATTCTTTTAAAATATTTGTAAAAGCTATTAAAGCCTTTAAATATATTTTTAAATTACATTTTTCACTTTCGTTTGCATTTATATGCAGAACAATAATATAAAAATATTATATATATATATATATATATATATATATATATATATATATATATATATATATATATATATATATATATATATATATACAGGGTGTTTATAAAGTCCGGGACCCATTTTGATGTTTAATAACTCATAAAATGATAAAGATAGATTAAAATTAATAACATAAATGGTTAGATAGATTCAAAAAGTTTCATGACCCTTGTCAATGAACTTCCACGTGTGCCACATATGCCACGGAGTTTATCATGTCGATAATCAATTTCACGCCAGGTAGCGGCAATCATGTCGTAATCCACACAGGCTATTGCGGTTGTAATTATGGCTTTAATGTCATCAATGTTTGACACTCTACTCCTGTAAACATTGTCCTTTACAAATCCCCAAAAGAAAAAGGGCAGCGGCGTTATGTCAGTTGATATGGGTGGCCAAAGAATTAGACCTCCTCGCCCAATCTATCTTCCGGATAATTGGTCAATCTAAGAAGTACGAACGATGGTACCGAATGAGGTGGTGCACCGTCTTGTTGGAAAAAGACAAGTGGCTGAAGCCCTTCTAGTTGTGGAAACTCCAACATGTCTAAGTATACGACTGATGAGACCGTCTTTCCTGTAAAAGAGAAAGGCCCAATGACTCGGTCATGCATTAGTCCACATCTAATGTAACGCCGCCGAAATTTTTCATTTAGGGATTTGTAAATGACAATGTTTACAGGAGGAGAGTGTCGAGCATTGATGACTTAAAAGCCAGAATTACAACCGCAATAGCCTCTGTGAATACCGACATGCTTGCTGCTACCTGGCGTGAAATTGACTATCGACTTGATATTCTCCGTGTGACGAAGGGGGCACACGTGGAAGTTAATTAACAAGGGTCATGAAACTTTTTTAGTCTATCTAACCATTTATGTCATTAATTTTATTCTATCTTTATTATTTCATGAGTTATTAAACATCAAAATGGGTCCGGGACTTTATAAAACCCTGTATTTATAAAGTTCCGGTCAAAGATTTGTCAAACTTTAATGGATACATGAGATATCATGACTGCATTAATAAAGCTGAAATTTTATTTTCCCACATTCTATTATTAAATTATAATTTTACTTACTTTTTAAAGTTATTATATTTAAAAATTATGCTAAAATTCAAAATTTTATCTGCTTTGATGTAATTAGTAAATGTAATAAATTATTGTATATTCCTTACAATTTAATGACTTTTGATTAGAAATATAAATTTTGTTTACAATGCAAGAACATTTCAAGTAGATATAAGATAAGCTTTTAAAAATTCGCGAAATTAAATTAAAATTTTACGAAAGAAATAATAATAAAGGGTTTTGTTTTCATTAATACGAAATGAATTTTTAAAGTTACATAGCTGTTTGCTGTTTTTAAAAAATGATTATGATCTAAATCAATCCCTCTTTCTTCTGCATATATTCTACAAAAAACTACAATTAATTTTTTTTTTTTTTTTTTTTTTTTTTTGCTTTGTTTATATTAACTGCTGCTAGATAGCGTTAACCTCTTCAGACCCGAGGTGCACATTTGTGTACCTCTGATTTTAACTTCGTATCTCACCTAATATTTGAATTTTTTACTGAGACGAGAGGATGTTATTTGTGTACGTTAGCCTTTTCTAGTTTCAGCAAGAAATGGCGCTAGCAGTCTTAATTCATATGATTTTGGAGAAAATAAACGAGCAATGGCGAAAATATTTTAAACTTCGAAAAAGTAAGTACATTTTTATAATTAGAAAATTAATATTTATTCATAATAATTTTTAAGAATGCTTATAAACACTTCAGTATTGCATAAATCATTTAAATTTTTTAGCTAGATCATAATATCTATTTAAATTAGATGCAATTTGTAAGGTACACGTATGTGCACCTCCGGTTTCAATTCTGTGTTTTTGGAAAGAAGTCATCTCACACAAAAAATTTGCACTGAATGATATCTAATTGGTGCAGTGCTAAAGCTGTTGAATCATTAAAAAATATATACTTAATATATATACTTAATATATAAGAACTCATTTTGCTGATGTTTTAAATCAAAAATTATTTTTTAAAAATCATAATTATAATATCTTTGTAAAAGTAAATAAACTGATGAGGCCAGTGGTGATGGTGAGTCTTCTGGCAATGAAAATTTAGATGACACAGATATAATTATTGAGTATATTGCTCCAGTACCTATCCCGAATCCATGTAACAATAAAGTTTAACCTAAAAACTGAAAATAAGTAAATTTTTAAAACTTGTGTTACAGCACACTTGAATAGTAAAATCTTATCTTTTCGCAAATATTTATATTATGTATCTTTTTTTTCTTCTAATAGTATTTCCAGGATAATTGAATGATGAGGATTATCTAAAAGTAGATTTTACAGCATCGTAAATCTTTTTGAATCATTTCTAGATTAGTTAAATGAAGATTTTTGGAAAAAGTTTCATATGAAACCAATTCCGTTCAGACAATTCCAATTCTGTTACATTCCGTTCAAACACAAAACCGTCGCTCAATAAATGCATCTAAATATAAAATTATAAAAACTGCAGGCATACACATACTCGTTGGAACTTTAAAATATCTCCAAGCAAGGTTCTACTTGCAAAAAGACTTGCCAGTACTTAGAATTGCAGCTACTAAGTCACGTGATCGATTTTTGAGATTAGAAAATTTCTTCATTTTGCAGATAAATCAAATGATTTTTAAGAAGATGACAAATTATGGAAAGTAAATCTCATCTTTAATGGAGTAAGAATAAAATGTTTGTCCCTGCCCCGGCCAAAACCTTTATCACTAGATGAACAGAGATCACTAGATCTCATTTCCTGGACGTTGTGGATCTAGCCAATTTGTGCCGTTAAATCCTAATTCGTTGGGATTAAAAACTTTATTTTATCCGCCAGGGATGGCCATAGCCTTGACTGCCAAATATATCATAAAAAAGGAATTATACCAGCTGATGATTCAAAATAATTATGATTGGGTCAACGTGGAGGTATTGTCAAATTGTTTTTTTTTAAATTTATACCAAAAGACAACATACGGGTGATTTACTAATTCAGTTTTTTTACTTGTGTAAAATGTGTCGATTTTTTATCAATTAGTTGATTGAGGAACAATATATACCAAACTGGAATGATTATGAAGAAAAGACTAGGAGGAGCAGATAAAAAGATCAAGGATGGTCGAGATTTGTAACACGGAGAGTGGGATGAATGAGTAAGGGAAGGATATGTGTATACTAAACTGGAAAGATAACAAATGTGTAACTTTGCTTTCGATTTGCATCGATAGCGGACCCAAGAGCAGTTGTGTTAGGTGGTCTAAAGATCAAAACTGTAAAATTAATGTAACACGACCTGCAATTGTGAATACAAAACGTGTATGGGTAGTACAAATTTAAATGATAGGTGTTTAGCTCACTACCGTTATTCTATTCACACAAAAAAGTAATCAACAAGTGTTTCATATACATTTTATAGATTTAGTTATTTCAATTTGTTGGAAAATGTATATCAGAAATTGCAAAACAAAAGAAGTTCCTCGAAAAGACAGATTGTCTCTCTTGCAGTATTTTTAGAGATTGCATAAGTACTGATGAAATATAACAGCAAAGTAAGTGAAGAACGACGACCATGAAGTCCACGCAAGATTTATTCATCTGAAATTGATTCTGAAGATGCTTCCGAAAATAAACCACAGCGAGAACAACGTAAGGGTATTTAGAAGCCAATTTACTATATTAGATACGACAAAATTGGTCAGTTTCCTTGTTCAACAAATGATAACTTTGCTTCAAAATGTAAGTATAAAGGCTGCATATCAAGAACAAGAGTTATTTGTACAAAAAGCAATATATATCTCTCTATATAAAAAAATTATTTTCTTTTTGAAAAATAGCACGTAAAATAAGCTTATATATATCAATTGCTCATCAAATTCCTCCTTTAAATATTTTTTTGAAAAATGAAGTGTTTTTTTGCAGTATGAACCTGAGGTGCACATATGTGTACATGTTAGTAAATAGAAACTAATAATAATTATTTTACTAATAACAAAATTATGTTTCTATACATATAGACAGATGGAATAAACTGTGAATTATTTTTTACAATGGCTTAAAATGTGTCAGGTCTCAAGAGGTTAAAACTAAATTTAAAAACAAAGCATAAAGCTTCGTTAATTGCTGAACTAGGAATCTTATATATCCTTCCTATATATATGACTGTAATCACTGCCGAATCATTGCGTTCTGTGAAATATTGTACTTTAAAAAAGATTTAAAATCAATATTTAATGTTTAGTGAAATCTTCAGACATTGTGTTTTACTTTGCTAATTATTATTTTTGTTGTGATAAATACTGATGTTTGTTTTGCCCAGTTGTTGAACTATTTCAAAATTGAATATCAAGAGAAAAAAATTCTTATCATTTGTATTGCAATTGTTTTTTAAAAATATTCTTTATCACAATGAAAAATCTTCAATAGTAAAATCTTTATTCTGTTTGTTTGTATAAAGTCTTACGAAAATGTAACGCAACTCAAAATTCTGTCATTTTTGACGAGGCTTAAATACTAGTGTACAAATAATTATGGAAACACAAACTTCTCCGAAATAAAATTAAACGATATAACAATAGGCCTTTTCCTTGCATTTTTTCTTGTGATGTCGCCAAACAAAGAAAAAGAAATTACGGTGGGAAATACTATGCTCAAATAAAAATTTATAAATTTATGGGAGAGGTTTATGAATGATCGCATCGTAAGTATCGTACATCTCAGTTTAAAACGATGTGTTTTTTTTTGTTTTTTTTCATCTAAAAAAAGTAAGAAAAATCATGCATTAAATATAGATTATGAAGCACTTTCCAACTCTTCATGAAATCTTTAACAAAACTTCTTTAATTAGGGAAATAAGGTATATAGCCAAATATGTATTCCATTACTTTTTCACAGCCCTGTATTTGATCGTTCTGTTGATATACATATTATATAATGGGAAAATATAGTTTAGCAAGAAAAAAGCTTAAAATTTCTTTTTTAGCAATTTGTACTAATAAAGCGGAAACATACTTGAAAACTTTTGTTCAGCCTTGTATCTTTATTTCACGTCAGTGAGAATCTAAAATTCATTTTCAACTAAAATACTCTTAAAACAACTGAAATCACATTCTTATAAATTATCATTCATAGGTGTCCATGTACACAATTCTTTGCTTAGCCCTGTATATCATTTTATCTATATTCTGCAAACATTTCTTCGTAAGTTGAATGCAGTTCTGCGTAAAAATGCATACCTTATTTAAGAACCACATTTAAGTAATTTACTCTCATACTCAGTAACGTTGGCGAGCTCTTTTAGGTAGCACTGTAAATCAGCTATAACATTTATACACACCCTTATAATGTACAAAGGTTTAGTGAAACTTAAATGCGTAAATCATAATTAAAATGTATTACATCCATCCATCAGACACCATGGGAAACATATACAGGCCGTCGTAAGGAATATACTATTTGAAATCTTTTGTGTGTCGCTGTAAATGCAATGTACTTCATATTATGCAAGATAGTATCATATAGTTTATAATAAGCCTTAGTGAGAAATATCAGTTTTGTTATGCATGAAACAGTTTAATATATATTTTTAAAATGTCGCACAATATTCCCCACCCCCTTTACAATTACCAAATGGAGTTCTTTTGTGTGGTCCTGTAAATGAATAATAGCTATATTTTCACCGCATATTTTATAGAATGCATATTTTAGTGCACCTCTTAAATGCATGTAAAGTTTAATGTTTGACAGGGTGTAACATCTTTAAAATGCCTTTGAAACGATTTTTCCCTATAGGCCATAATGTAATGGAACATTTTTTACTCTCCCTGTAATTAAACTAATCATGGTAAAACTTCATTTTCAATTGGGTTTGTGCTGGTAGGGGTAAACGTCATTAACACACAAAAATTTCAAGGCAATCCGAGTATATTTACAGGACTTAGAGCGCGGATAGACGGGCAGACGATTAGACTTACAAACGGACCGAGAAACCGAATGCATAAGCACTTTTCAACCAATGCATAAGCACTTTTCAAACTTTTGGAAAGTGTTATAAACGTTAAAATTCATTTGAAACGATTTTTTCCCATAGGCCGTAATGTAATGGGAAACTTTTGACTGTCCCTGTAAATAAATTAATCATGGTAGAAACTTCATTTTCAATTGGATTCATGGTAAGGCAAACCTAAATAACGTACACAAATTTCATGGCAATTTACGAGAGTTAGAGCGCGGACAGACTGCCATACGACCAGACGGCCAGATGGACAGACAAACCGAATGCATAAGCACTTTTCAACTTTGTTGGAAAGTGCTAAAAAAGGATAACAAGGCATGACCACTCCGGGAACTCAGCTTTTGCTTTAGAGTAAAAAAGCAATCCCGGGAGAAAATTCATGTAAAAACAGCAGGAAATAACAACTGTAGCTTTAATTATCTAATGTATCTGAATAAAAAATTACACAACTGTATGTAATTTTTTTTTATCTTTTTCAGTTGTATATGTCCCATTTAGTCTGTAGCAAAAAAAGTCATCTGCTTGAATTACAATGCATTTTTTTTTCCAATAAGACTCGAATCTTTCTCTGTCTGATGAATTGATATTCAAAACACATTGCAATTCTTTATGACACGAATCATCATCTGAGAACCATTATTTTTGTAGCAATTAAAGGGCATATCGTCTACTTTTATTGAAATTTTCATGTTAGAGACTCATCCACATTGCTTCAATTCAAACAATATGATCGCACAGAACTGAAACTATAACTTTAAAGGCGCCTATCTCCTTCGGAAGACGTTTGAGACCCTTAGTTTTTTAATTAATATCCGTTGTTTTCATGTGTATAATCGCCCCTTAAAATTCTGCTCAAGAGTTTAGAAACACTATGTATATCTTTTCATCAAGTCAAATCAACGCATTTTTTCAAAAACATGCGTTATGTTTTCAAAACACAATCACAAGTTTATAGCTAAATAAATATTTAACTAGCTGCATAGAAATCTTCTTCTAGGAACTTTATAGCTTTAATATTTCTTACTTTAAATGAAAATAATAAATCTAAAAAATATTTTTCTCAATGACTCAGAATTGCTCGAGGATGAGAATTTTCAGCAAGAGTCCCTTCTTTTTCTGCGACAATATCACCATGTTGCAGTGTTTATGCCCCAGAGCATGCAATATATTATCGATAATATATATTATATACATACAAAATCACAAAAACATAGAAACAAAGTGTATAACGCCAGTCATTCGGTAATCAATGAAGAAGAAAGTCGGTAATCAATTGAATACATTACATTATGAGTAAATACTTTATTACCAGCTGAAATATAGTACCATTTAAATTAAATATTCTTTAAAAATACAGCTTTTAAATTGGACTTAAAAAAATATTTTACAAATAAAACTTCAAAAAATTGAATTTAAATGTCATCTTTGTTTTTCTTTTTTAATTTACGAAGCAAAGCAAACGAAACTAATGGATGTTAGAAAGATTTTCTGAAAAAAAAACTACATAAGCTTTAACTGGAATGTCTTACCATACCTTGATTAAAAAACACATTTAATTATAAAAGAGAGAAGATTCATCATTTAAATGGAAACGGTTATTTTACTAAGTTTGTTTTATTCTTCAATAAAGAAAACAAAATTCACTGGATTTTTTTTCTCTCTTTTTTTTCTTCCATATATTTGAAATTTTGAAAGAGTTTTGTATGTAAAAACTTGATACAACATAATAATTTCATACAATGTAATAATTTAACATATTAAAATTTCAAACATTTAAATCAATACTTTCTATTTCACAGGTTATTTACCGGTTATTTACCCTTTATTGCGATAAGGTAATTTATGTTATACTTTCAGGTCTTATTTCAAAAATAATAACCTTAAAAATTTTAAAGGACATTAGAATTTATAAAGAAAGAAACTTTAAAAAAATATATTTGTATTAAAACAATAATGTATGCCTTTAGGTAATTGTTATTGTCCGTCATATACCTATTCTAAAATGTATTTATTATGTTAATTAATTCCAAAAATGCAGTTTTACTTTAATTAATTCAACTTTTTAGTTTTTATGCTTGTCTTTTTTTTTTTTAGAATGAAATACTCTTATACATTGCCAATATTCTTACAAATTATTCTTATTATAGGTATAGCAATATTTCAGATATTTTTAAGTTAAACAAGAAATTTGAATTGCTACTATGTCAAATTTAATGTTATGGTACTTCATCTTTTAGATAAATTCAGAATATAAATAAAGATATTATACGAGATATATTTTATTTCTAGCACTTGAAAATTTTCTTCACGTTTTCATCTCATGCGTGCATTTTATATCTTTTCTGCTCTTTTGATATAACAACGAAATTCAAACTAATGAAGGATAAAAAAGTAGAAGTAAATGAAAAACCCCAAAAGGGATCTCAATTTATTGTACTATTTCATTTTAAAATTTATCCGCAATATAGAACAAACAAAATATTTGATAAGTTTTATCTTACATACGTAACAAATATTTAATTATTTTTTTAATGCAATAAAACTTATTTTAGTTTCCTTTTTCGATATCAATATAATGTTCTTTTATGATAAAGGTTACAAAAATAACGTGATCGTTTCCTTAGTATTTGATAACACATGAAACATATTGCATAAATTTGGAAGATTATTCAAATTTTAGCTACAATATAAATACGTATCATTTAAGAAAAAAATGTCAAAAATTACGAAAAAAAAAAGATTTCAGATTAAATAATCAGTAAGACTTTTTAATAAAAGATTTCTGCTTTTATTAATATTTGTACAGTTGTTTTTATATCATTATTACTTTATTCATGGAATAGCATGTAAAATGTACAGTGAAAATTTTTAAAGAAGTATAAAAGTCAGAAATTACTTTTATATTTATGCAATGAGATACACTAATATAGTTTTAATTTTATCGTTAAATTATGATAAAACGTGGTAATGATTGAACAAAAAAGAAACTGTTTACAAAAGTTTAGGTGATAAGTAAATATGTATATAAAATCTTGCGTATATAAGTATATTAAACGCACATGAGTTTGCATCGCCTTAACGAAAGCGTCTTAAATACTAAAACAAAATATATAGACAAAATATAATACTGAAATAAGGGAAAAGAGATAAGATCATTCAAAATTGTATGTCAGAAATGTAAGGTCAAGTATAAGCGCTTAAATTAATGCATTATGCCTAGGAATATGGGTTTAGAAACCCATTGTTGAGGCAGTAGGGTTCTCAGATCCTCCACAACATTACATTAAAATATTATATACGTACTTCGTAACATTATTTAATTACACTGTTTCTTTCAAAATGTACTGTACTCATGTATGTTTATTGAAGTACTCCCCACAGGACTCAGTACTCTTCGAAAATGCTTATTTCTGAAGACTCCAGCCGCTCTACTCAAGACTTTGGACAAGACTGATCACTACCTCTTCAGTTCCTTACTCCTAAAAAAACATAGGTTACATCGCTGTAAAATCAAGTGCGATTTCAATCTGTAAAATCAAAGAAAATTGAATTACGTCAAATTGAACTGAAAATTGAATTAATCATCGAAACGTTTTATAGGTATCCATCCTTGACGTTCCTCTTTGTCACTCCTTCTTTCTTCACTTTATAAGATTTTCAGTGTTATTCTTATTACGATATACAAAAAGGAAACATGCTGGTATTTCTTTTATTACAACAGATTTTTTTCATTCTATCGAGATAGTATTACCCTCCTCTCCATTGACGAGTAGAGATAATATAATAAATAAATAAATATTTTATTAAACTATTTTGCTATCATATATTTAAAAAATTAATTTATATTTTCATGTGTATTAAATAAAAAGTAATTTTAAATATACTTATGTACATCTAAATTTTCAATTAGCCAAAATAATTATAGATGTTTACTTAAATAATATTTATTTAGAAAAATCTCATACCGTTAATTCATTAATATACATAAATATATTTTACACTTGTACGCGTTACTCAGTTTCTAAATTTAAATCCTAACAAATGGTGTTTCGAAACGATTTTTCATCCATTTATCTTGATAAATATATGCATTATAAAGTCGCGTTTAGTTAGGCCGTTTAGTAACTTTCTGCTGTTTTGGGTGTAGCTCTTTTATTATCTGAAAGAGGAATACACAGAAAACTTCAATTACTGAAATTCCAGACAAATTGTCTTCATTTCAGTGCTAAAGCAATATTCACTTTACATTCCATAAAAGGCATATGAATCTTCGAATTAATGGTTTTATGGTATGTAATAAATTCAACAATTTAAAATTAAAAGATAAACAAAATGTGTAAACATGATCACAGTTTATTTTTTGCCATATACTGAACAACGATAATAAGCTAAATACAATAAAAACATCTTTAATATCTAAAACCTTGTGTGGAAGATTACAATAATTAAAAATCAACGTCTAACATACAATAATTAAAAACATGCTACAGGCGTATACGTTTCACGAGCACTAAGGCTCGCTTCGTGATTTTGGGTGTCTGGCTGTCAGTTGGGGGGTTTTCTGTTTTTAAACATTTTTATCTTTTGTACACTGAGGAAGCGATCCCTGGTGCTCGTGAAACGTATACGTCTGTAGCATGTTTTTATTTATTGTGTGTTAGACGTTGGTTTTTAATTATTGCAATCTTTAATATCCACAGAAGTGATATATACAGGAGATAGAGTACACTCAAAATGATAAAGTTTTTTATTCTTTTTCTTCAAACTACTCTAAGCAAGATATATTTGTTTTCCACCCTATTCATGATGTAGACACCCTTAGTGCATTTCCTTTTTAAAACAGATATTCTGTAATCGCCTAGTGCGAATATCTACTCATTTCATTCGCCTCGCTCAAGTTGTTAGTCACTTTTAAATTTTCGTGGAGCCAAACCAGTTATATTAATAATTGCTGACCCAACCAACAAAATATCTTTTTTTCGGTTCTGTTTTTTTAACAACTATTAGGGGTAGATCTGACTCCAGTTGAATCTCACGTAGATTCATACGTGCGTTCATCGTTTAACTTTAGAAGAAATCATTCGTCACAACTTACAAATTAGGAATACTCCTATTATGTAATTTTAAATACAGATATTGTAAGACTCAAATATGTCAACCTATTTAACGAAGAGGTTACAATATTGCATATTACAATGGCCAAGATAAGAAAAATTATTTCACTAATCCAAGTGCGCAGAAACTTATATACACGTGAATACAGTAAAAGGAAACGACAAAATTAATTAATAGTTATCTTAATGTAGCACTTGTTCATTAACTTCTGAGACCTGACATTAATGTCTCTAAATAATAAAACACAGTGTAATGCATGGCTCGCCTAACCGGTTTTTCCCGCCAAAAACTGTCAATGGAATTGGCTCTTCCACCTAAACCGGTATGCCGTCTCTGTGAACCCGAATCTTGACAGCAGAAACAGAAATTTCCAAACAAAAGGGGAAAATGACAATCTTTCTTTTTTTCGGAGGGGAAGCTGGAAAATACAACTTAAAAGTGCTATAAAAATGGAAATAATTATTAATTATTAATATTATTTCAATACTTTCAGCAGACTTTTTTAATTGCGCAGTTTTATTGCATATTTGATTTAAAAAAAATATTAAGAAATCTTAATTTTATTGTGGTATGTAAGCCGCAAAGTCTGGTGTACCCAGAAGTGTTGCAAATGCTAATAGAGTCTTTAATATAACATTAACTAGCCAAACTTTACTCATCTAAACGCTTCCATATTAGCAATTAATTTTTACAATTTTAATTTTCAAATTTATGTAAAAAACACAATTTTTACTCATTGTTCTAGGACGAGCATCTACACTAGTATATATATATAATTCAATTTATAACTTAAGGCTCCTGTCTCCGTCTAGCAATGCTTTTATGATCTAATGCTAATCCTAAAAAATAGTAATAGATAAAAGTAATTGATTATATAAAATGTCGAAATGTAAATGAGATATTAAGAAATAATATATATCATAGGAATAGCGTTAGCTCACGAGCACATTGCCTGGCGGTACAGTAGCCTTAATGCTTTTTTATAGAATTAGTCCACCTTATAAGCGTTTAGCTCATTATTTCTCATAATTAAATTATGAGAAGTGAACCAAAAAGTTTTTTATTATTATCTATGCTATATGTGTTTAAAATGACTTACACTGAAAGAAAAATAGTTTCTAGTATTTATAATATTTTTATTTCAACTTTTCAATTTTTCTTTGTAAAAATATTTCTAATTTTTAAATTTCTTATTTGGTAAACATCGTAGTTCATTTTGTGCATCTATAATGCTTATACCTCTATTAATATTTATTTTACTTTTCATTAATATTTATATAGGTCAAAATTTTAGAAAATTTTATCAAACCATTTTTTAGCAATCATACTTTTAAAGGTCATGATCGTCATTTTGTAAAAAAAGACTAAAAATCATATCAGCCTTTGATAATAGGAATGTGTTCATAGTTTTTTGGACATAACTGTATTCGTAAATCAAAATTTGGTATGAAATGTTCTTTAAGAATATAATTTTAATGAAAACTGACACTTTAAAATATACTTTTATCGAAGTTCAACAATAAAAAGTAAATTGTTATTCCTGCAGCATTTTTTTTCTAGGTATGAACAGTAAGAAATGCTAGATCTCCTATTAAGATTATAAAATCAATTTTGGGAGCAAAAAAGCCTTTTACTGTGCCTCGATTCTGATCAAGTTCGACTATTCACTTTTCGTCTTTTCCTCTCAATGGAGAAGATAACATTTTGTCTGGCCGAATGTATTCAGAGATAAAGAAGTTTCAATTAAGAAGCAAAGATTTATAGTATGTATTTTTGTGCTTTATTTCGTTTACTTTTTTTATTGTTGTTTACTGTCTTATCCCAAATCTACCGGATCTGTTGTATATGGTAATCGAGAAGTCATGTTACTTAAAAGTAAACACGGAGAATACTTTTATCAGGAATATCCAGATAGTATTTATTTAATTATATACATTTATTTACGAAAAAATATATTTACCTCTTGCTCCTTAATTGTGTTATATTTTCACATCAAATCGTTTATTTTAACCGTTATTGCACTATATTTAAATATCGCATTTTTATGAGAGCAATTTTGAATTCCGTTTCCATATAAAATAGTTTATTTTAACCTTCATAGCACTATATTTCATTATCGGATTTTTATGAGCGTGATTTGGAATTCAGTTTCCAATATGATATCAAAAGGATTAATGTGTTCACATAATAATCACTTTCAAACATTGAAATACTGAAAATTAGTTTTTACAGAGAGAATTTTAATTAAAAAAGTAAATAACATAAATAGATTTATTGGGTAAAGATGTGCACTTGCAAACTCGGGGAATGATTGTTTTTTCTACTGTATTATGTGAGGCATGTGTAAGGACTTCTGATCTGTAATTGGAAGTAGGAGTATGTACCTGATAACTTCTAAAATCAGAAACCATTTTGACTATCAAAAATTGAAACAAGTACCGATTTCTATAAGTTCCGTGTTTTTTTTTTTTTTTTTTTTTTTTTTTTTAATTAAGGTTAATTAAAATTCATTCAAGATCGAAGTATTTACCATTAAAAATAAATTTTTAATTATAGCAAATATTTTTTTACATCCATATAAAACTATTCACATTAACATACTTAGACACATGTGCCAATCTATATACAGGGAATCTTATTTCTTCGATATATGTTCTTACCTTTTAACAGAATAAGGGGAACTGGGGCACACCCCATGTACGGCAAAAAAGGTCATTGCAGGAAGTTTCAAAACAGCTCCAAAAGGTGATACTAGTGTACTCAACTACATTCAGAAACTCTTGGAATGATTCAGTAGTTTGATGAAATGAGACGGGTGATTAATTGTTTATGTAGGTGAAAAGTAAATTTGAGTTGTACAATTGATATGATATTATATAACTGTTCCAGTATTTTCAATCGAAAAAAACACTCTCTCTGGCAAGTAAAGCAACTCTTTATCAGATCCTCATTTTTTATTGTTAGATAAATTATGAATTGTTGGATTTGAGATTCATTTTATTCAAAATGGCTTTATGGGGCACATTGCTACAGTCTATGTCGGGGCACATTGATGCAACCTAAATCCTTTTCTAGTTCATTTTTTCATTGCCTTTTATTATTTGTTTTACCATACACTCCTTAATCCAACCATTTTTCCCCAAAAATTTCTAATATTAGTTTTTATTGTAGTGAAATAGCTTTAATTTCTTTGTATTAGAAAAGTTTATAGTATTTTTGCAAACAGAAGACGTTCAAACTTACCCAACATCTAGTGCTAGAAGAATTAACAATAGAAAAGGACGACAACCTGGAAAATCTCAAATTTATATGATTCTCCAGAGAAAAAATTATTTTCGACATGAGAAATGTTAAGTAAGGGAAACAAGCTGCAGAACAGCACAGGATAACTATATTATAAACATAATTTTTAATTTAATTATCATTTATATTCTGTTTATAAACCGATTTATAAACAGAAAACCTGGTAATTTTTTCACCTTTGATAAGAAAGAAGATAATACTGGGGTTTAAGTGTCAGATATGACAAAGTTACCACAGCCAACAATCAGACAAGGTACAGCCAGACCATCAGGTTATTTTAAATTTCATTTTGATTGCTTTAATATTGCTTACAAATAAATTGTGGGCATTTTAATTTCTATAAATAAATATAAAATATGTTGCTAACTATTTTTTTATGAAAAATATGCAATGTTGTATTTTGTTTCCATTTTCCAAGATGTATCAAAGTGTCCCATGAGGTGTATCAATCTGCCCCGGGGAAAGGGTACATTGATACAAATGACTTTTGGGGTTTTTTTTTAATTATATGTTAAAATAATATATAAAACAACGATTGTACATTTTTATAATACACTACACAAGTTTTGCTGACACCACATGGAAAAATAACTTGAAATTTCTGCTTTCTGGACAACAAAAAAATTCTTAGAAAAAAGCTGTATTAATGTACCCCAGTTCCACCTATATACATTCTTTCTTTTTAATGTTATAGGATTTTTCATTATATAACACATTTAATTTATACATATATATATGATTACTATTATTACCTCGGTAATTTTCTGTTCTTTTTATTTACTTTTGATAATGACATGAAAGAAATATGTATACCATCATTATGCTTTCCACTACATTTTTCTGTATTTTTCATTTATTTTATGTATGTTAACAATGTATAATTAATTCAGTAATACATCTTGTTTTTTCTTTTAAAATGTTTTTATACATAAACTCAATTTTATTTCAAATATCATTTCTTTAAAAGATTCACGCTAACATAGTGAAGGCGTATCAAAGCCGAGAATGGATCTCGAGTCACCAGTATAGCGCATCGACGTTCTACCAACTGCACCGCTTGGAACGATACTGTCTGGTCTGGCACTTCTACAACGGCAGCGCAAGATAAAACATTTTTCTGTCAGCCACAGACTCTGAGAAAATCACAGTTGTGTTATTGGCGTTACTTATAACAGCCGATTAAAAGCCCTGGGGGATCTTTCTAAAAGAATGTAACTATTATTTACGCAAGGTTTCTTCGTGGTTTGGAGAAACCACAAATAATTTGAACAGAAGAAGGACGCAGAAGGTATTCCTTTTTATTTCAGTTGTTAGCCAATGGACATATGTAACTTGTCATTCATCAAAAATGCACGCAGAACTAGGAATATTCAGGATTATCTATATCTTAAATAAATGAACAGAAAAGTAAGCATCATTTACGCTTTTTATATAAGTTTTAGATTCATACATAAAAAACTGTCTTATGGATTTTTACCCCAAAGTTTTCAGTTATGCAATAAATAAACACGGCATTATGAAACAAAATTTACAATATTTGTACACTGTAAAATATCTGTAGTGTTACTAATTTTTTCTTGAAGACTGGGATTCATAGAACGTTTTATGTAACTGCAAAAACACAGTTTCATATAAGAGATACGCATTTATACTACACTGCTCAAAACAATTAAAGGATATTGCAGTTTTAGGTGGATTTTGTATCTGGGAAACATTTTAGCTGATTGATACATGGTCGACAGACATAGTAGGTTGTATGAGAATAAATTACACATGTTTGGCAGAAAAAAATGCATTTTATTGCGCACTTGTTTACAAAAGGAAAAAAACACAATTTGTGCATATGAGAAAAAAAGAATAAGAAAAGGTGTTTTCTTCAAAGAAAATCATTTTCAGTAGGGTGTATGGTTTCCACGGGCGGCCAGCAATGTTGAACACCTTTGAGGCATGGACTCAATGAGGCTATTAATGACGAGTTGGGATATTCTGCCCCACTCTTCCAGAAGAGCTCTTTCCAGTTCTTGGAGAGTTTGTGGGGGTTGTTGGCGGCCAGAAACTCGTCTTCCTAGAGCGTCTCAAACGTGCTCGATTGGATTCATGTCTGGAGAACACGCTGGCCATTCCATTCGAACGATTCCTTCCTCGAAAAGGAAATCCTCCACCAGGTTTGCACGATGTGGCTTGCAGTTATCGTCCATTAAAATGAAGTTATCTCCGATCGCTGCAGCGTAAAGGACTACAATAGGTCTGAGGATCTCATCCCTATATCGGCGACCAGTCAGAGCTCCATCTCGAATGATGTAGAGGTCAGTGCGCCCGTCAATGGATATGCCACCATACACCAACAATCCTCCACCGCCAAATCTGAAACTTTCGTGCACGAACGCAGGATTATTCCTACTGCCACGGTACCTCCAGATGAAAATACACCTATTATCCGGATGCACAGAAAAACGGGACTCGTCAGAAAACAGAATATTGTTCCATTCATTTCTCCTCCAGTTGACATGCTCGGTTGCCCACTCCCTGAGGTCGCGACGATGCCTTGATGTTAATCTAACACATACCATCGGTCGGCGAGCATACAGACCTACAGCATGGAGCCGGTTTCGGACAGTCTGGGTTGAAATCGTGGTGCCTGTAGCCGAGCGAAGGTGTTGTTGGAGAAGAGTAGCGTTCATGTTTCGGTGTCCCCGAGCTATTAACGCTAAATACCGATCTTCATTGGGCGTTGTTGCCCGTTTACGACCTTGCCCTTGTCTTCAGGCTGCACATCCACTCTCCAAAAAATGGTTCCAGATCCTGGAAATGACACTTTGTGACACTCCAATGGCTTGCGCTACTTCGGCTTGAGTTTGGCCCCCTTCTAACCTACCAACAATTCTCCAAGCTTCTGAATCTGTCAAATGACTTCGCTGAGACATTGTACTCATCGAAACAAAGCAATCACTGAATGCCGATTATCCTTGTCTTCATTCTCTTTTATCCAGTTGAAAGTCAAATTTCATTCGCTGCCGCTGAAGCGACTTTTTTGACGTCGAACTTAAAATTTGCATACTCCACAGTTTGAAAACCAGAAAAATTTTCATTTGTGATTCTCTTCTTCTATTTTCGGCAAAAAAAATTTCGTTTATATCTTTATTTTATATAAAACTTCAAATATCCTTTAATTGTTTTGAGCAGTGTATAATTGAAAAAAATCTGTAAAGTTACTAAGAATTATTTACGAAACTGATATGACTGGAACTGGCTAGAATGTGACATAAAAGTTACATATTTTAAACAAATAAATGTTTACAGTAAAAAAGCACATTTGGTGGAAAATGCAATTATCGCAAAAAACAGTTCATCACAGTATTATATCGTAAATCGTCCTAGAAATATTAGAAAAATGGGTTTTAAAAAAGAATGTATCCATCCCTAACATTAATACATTGGCGCCATCGACTTTCAATGTTAGAAACCGAAATGGGCACTGAGGACCAGACACGGAGTAATCCTTGTTCCAGCTCATCTATTGACACTGGAGTAGGACTTTAAGTAGGAAAATGTCTACCAAGATAGTCCCAAAATTTTTTTATCTGATTCAGGTCTGGAGATAGAGTTGGTAATGCCATTCGCTGAAAAACGTGACCCGCAAGATAGTCCTCAACAACCACAGCTTGGTGAGGTCTGGCATTATCATCAATTACAATGAAACCATTACCAATAGCGCAGGTATATGGACAGTCATGTGAATCAAGGATTACATTCCGATATCTCACACCATTTAGAGTTCCTGCATGGAAAAAATGCAAGTTGTGTGACCACCGACTGAGATACTGCCAAAATCCCGATTCCATCACTTCAGTACCGGTATGTTTAAAAAGTGTTAAATTGGTAGTATCTAATGTATATTCCCTCCAATGCAGCAGACGCCCTGAATCCGTCTCTAGTGAAGAATAGAAAACCCCAGTGCTGTTTGGTATAAGAAACGTATTCTCTTGCACAACATAAGCGTTCCTTTTTCGCAACTGATTGCCTTGCATAGAGACTAACAATGTTGTAGCGGAAATTCCTCTCCTTGAAGCTACAAAGTAGCCTGTAACGAGATGAACCACAATTCTGGGGTTACTCATTTGGTTTGAAAGAGCTACAAAATAGTCTTCTGTAGGTGTTGTAATTCGTGATTGCCCTGGAACATGTCTTCTGGACACAGAATCTTCGGACGGATAGTCATACCAGTGTCGCTGGACCACATTGCGAGGTTCGCAGAGACGTCTAGCAAATAAGTCTATTACAACGCCTCTTCGATCCATCCGTCGCCGGAGCGGCCAATCTTCTTCGGTGACCCCTACTTAGTATCCGAATTGTCCGACTCTCTAGAGGAATAGGGAAAAAATGAAAAAAATATACCAGACACATTTTAAAGCAAAATTAAACAAATTTAAGGCAGTGAAAATCGAGAAAGGTAGAGCTGGGGCGATGAAGCTACCGAAAATACCCACCTACGTCTTGCTTATTATCAGATCCGGCGATGGTTGGGGATACGTGGGACGGTCAACCTTCGCGGCAGCGGCCAATCTTCGTCTGTGACCCATACGTACTTCCCAAATAGTTCGACACCCTAGATGAATGGAAAAAAAAGATACCGGACACATAGAACGAATAGGATAAATGATTTATTCTAGATATTTCTAAATTGTACTAAATATTGATAATGCCAATCTACAAGCGTTATTTGAGAAAGATGATAACTAAAAAGCAACATTAACTTAAAGAAACATCAAATATGACTCGCCAAAGTGTTTGCAATTGCTTACATGTCATGGAAAACATTCAAAAAGAAGGAAAATGGGTGTAGCATGAGCTGATTGAAAGACAGAAGAAAAATCGAAAAGTAATTATCGAAATTTTCATTTGCGGCATAAAAAAAGATTTTCCTGCATCGAATTGCTATTGGCGATGAAAAGTGGAAATATTTCCAGAATACCAAATGTAAGAAATCGTGACTTTCACCTGGTAAAGCATCAACATCGAAGGCCACGGCCAAATTGCGTCAGAAAGAAGAAAATGCCCAGAGTTTGACGGGACCAGAAATGAATCGTCTTCTATGAGCTGCTGAAACCAAGCGAAACTGACAATCGTCCTGGCAACTGGGCATCGCTAACGAAAACAACTAATTAGTTTTAACAATATATTTCTCTCAGAATGGCTAGAATGAGGCACGAGACGAAAAGAATGATATTGCAGCACGACAACATAAAATGCTACAGCAATTCCGTCGTCCAGAACAGCACCAAAACGTTAGTATGTACTAGCGCACTCGCCATATTCGCCACATCTCGACCCTTCCGATTTTCACTTGTTCTGGTCGATGGCGCATGGCTTAGCTTGGATACAGTTAGCTAATTTCGAAGAGGTGCAAAATTGATTGAATAAATGTCTAAAGATACGTTGTTTTATCGTCGCTGTATTCATGTATTGTCAGAGAGATGCCAAAAATGTGTAGCAAACGAGAGGTGATATTTTCAATAACATTTTTTTTTTTGTATTTCTCTTGAAATTTTCCATTTTTAATGGATTACAAACCCCGGAGCACCTTGCAAAAATGGAATTTTATAATACTAAATCTGTAGCAGGACTGAAATTTAACATTTAATGGAAATGACAAGAATATTTTATCTTTCATATAACATGCGTTTTCAAGTAAAAAATTCAATTTTAATAAAGTAATTTTTTTTTTCTACAAAATATTAAAAAATTATGTTTTGCGATTGAATCATAATTAATTAAAATTTTTGAGTGAATTAAAAAATTTCAACCACATGTTATCTTTCGCTTTAACTCAGTCATAAGTAAATAAGAATATGGAAGCACCGAAATGTTTAACAATTAATATGTATTCATTTCGGCAGCTTCCAGATTATTGTCATCAGTGCAAAGAGTACAGTACATAAACAGTTTTGCAATATATTTGTAATCACAATTGGAATGGTAGGAAATTTGAAGTGACATTCAGTTGAAATTGACTCAGAGAAAGTAACTGTTAATACGAAAAATGACAATTAAAAATAAGGAAGAAATTATTTTAGAAAAATCTTATATAAACTTATAAATATATATTGCATAGTAAAACGAATGAAATTTTCATAATTTCTATTGATATGGAATGCCACGAAAAGTCGAGTCTTCGTTTTAATAGTGGGTTTATTGATAATAAAGTGCAACTGAAGTCGAATTTGTGGCTTAAATTCCACCAATATTCTAAACTACAACTTTGACTTCAATCAGTTAAAATTCGAACGCACGTATAGGTATGTAGAAATTGTTATTTAAAGAATCAAATATTTTTTTTCAAAAAGAGTGGTAAATTAAGTGAATCATTTAAGTTATTTGTTTAGATGTTTATTTTAGTGGGTGCGTTTCTATAAAACTTAGAAACAAAAAAGTTTTATTTTTTTTTTCTTTTAACTTAATATCTAGTTTTATATTTAACACCCTCTGAGAATTGCTGAAATACAAAATTAAAAAGCATATCCTAACTTAACTTTTTTTTTTCAAATTTTCTGAAATGTGTCGAATAACAAAAACAAAGTGAATGAATATTTCAGAAATATATATATATATATATATTTTTTTTTTACCCAGAAAAGTATTCAGTTAGTTTTACAATAAAAGTTTTGTCTTATTTATTTTTTTTCCTGGATATAAAATGCATGGAAAAAATTATTCCTATGTCATTTTTCTGCTAGAAAATAACTTTCAAATTTTCTTTTAAATTTATATGTATTGATAAAGTTTCTTTAATAATGCTGGCAGTTTGAAAATAGTAATTTTACAGAAAATGTTAAAACTTTTAAAGTATGCAAGTATTTGGAACAGCCGTTAATATATTTGAAATTTTAAGCTATTTAGTTTTTATTAATCTTATTGAGTTCAAATTTAATATGTTTTGTTTGTCATTTGTTCTCGTACATATGTTTTTTTTTTCCACTATTATCACTATTAAAGTTTACGATGCATGGAGTGTAATAAAGTTTCTAGCTATAGTTAAATCACACTTATTTTTTTTTATATTTAATATATAAGAAAAATGTATTATTGTTATTCTATTAAATGCATATTAAAATTTTTAAACGAATAAATATTTATTTGTGAACTTACGTACTAACGAAACAATTTAAATTATCTTTTTGGAATAACTATGATGATTACCTCTGTTACAATGTAGTTTTTGTTCTATTTTGTTCATCATTATTTTTCTCTAACTTATGTCAGGGGTCGTACATTTCTGGGAATTTTTCAGGACAAATATCAGTATTTATTTATAGAAACATATTTCTAGATTTAACGTACGAAATGACACTTTATTGTAAGAAGATATTTTCTATTAGAAAATACTGGTGCTGAAGATTTTCTTGGTCTTAAAATTTCAGGACATGTACGACCCCTGTTATGTTCATTTTAGTGGAATTGTAGGAAGAAGAAATCACTATTAAAGTTTACGGTACATGGGATCCAAGTTATGATTAAATTATGCTTTCTAAATATTTAATATATAATTAAAATATATTTATAAGTATTCTGTTGAATACCTACTAGAAATTTGTAAATAAATAAATATTTCTTTGTGGCATATGACAAAATGTTAAAAATTGAAAGCGCACGGGCATAATATATATATACATATACATATATATACATACATATAGACATGAATGTAAAGTACAGGGTGGCCATAAAATAATATTCCATTTTATATTTTATATTACAACAGTCTAAGTTAGATGATTTACAGTAAATCACACAAAAAATGGAAAATAATTTTCTACGAATGTTCAATATGTATATTTTTAGTTATATAACATACATCCAAATAAACCCTTTAGCTATTTCTTCCTACACTTATCCCAAGTCCCAAGTCCTTAAGTACCCAATATATGGAAGCAATAGCTTTTTCAATTCAGTATCTCAAATCTGACATATTGTAATGTGGCGGCGGAACATAGACACGATCTTTTATAAAACATATAACTTTAAAGGAAAAACTTGCATTACGATAACGATTTTCAATTGATCGCCCAATACTTGTTCTTTATCATCGGAAGTCGCCATTTTAGTATGTGGCACTGGAAGCCTGTGAAAGACAAAACAGTATTCGTATAGTACCTTTACCCTATATGGACACCTTAAGGAAAATGTATTTTTTTTCCCATGTACAAGTCAGAGGACTCCAAAAATGTGTGTCCACTATCCTTGGACTATTGACTATCATTATTAAAATCAGCGACCTTGTAATTATTCTGGTTTAATTTATATGATAAAAACCAAAAATGTTTACAAGTGACCATATAAGGAACTACCTGCCCCTATTATGGACAGGTGTTTCCTTATTGACTTTCTACACAGTGTGTATGGAACAGCCACTTTTCCAAGGGATTTTAGAGGAGATGGAATAAAAAAATGTATCTTAAAGTATTCGGAGGAGGAGGGGGGGACAGTAAATATCATTAGAACATGCATTTTCGAAAGGGGAGGATCATTTTCGGCGTTTACCCTTCGAAGACCCATGCAAAGACCCTTAGTTACTAATATTATGAAATAATATAGTTGGTTTTACTTAGCTTTATAGCATCTGTCTGCGAATTTACATCTGTTACCGGCATTTACCCAGTCCTCACAGCATGGACAAATAGAAACTTTTTCATCATGGGCAGTAAGTCCCATATAATCCTCATGAACATATCTGCCACATGGGATGCAAGGCCGCATGTTTGAAAAAGCATCAATACTGCAAAAGAAGCAGTACCAGCTCATTTTTGTTGAGGAAGTCATACCATTGGTGCCTATGATTTTCCGGCGGGGGGGCTTCTTTTTATTTTTCTGCAAGGGTTTTTTGGAGGAAGGATTTGGGGGGATTGTTCAAATGGCATCTTGTTGAACAAAGATTTTACCACTTTGATGCCTTTTCACTTTATTGCTTGGCAACGTTGAATTTTCTTCTTTCTTACAGTTGTAGTCGATGGGGACATAAGCTGTCCATATTGGGAAACGTGCGTAGTTTTAATAAATCTAGTAACAAATGAATAAGAAAAATATTTTTAAGCAAAATACGTAATAGCAATCGAAAATATGTTTTATTAGCTTTCTAAAATACTCCACTTTTCAACATTTAATGTAATTTTACCATAGCTAATAAGAATTTAAGCTTACAAGTAATTAAGATCAGCACATCTCGAAACAACAGGTTTCCTCGTAAATAGCGAATAGCGCGCTTTTTTAGACTTTCCAGCCTTAATTAGCTTTTCAACTGCTTTTCTTCGCGAAAATGTTGACCCATCTCTCGATTAAAATTATTATCTTTAAAAATATTAGGGGTGTCCATATTGAGATCCCTGCTCATATAGGGTACAAATACCTTACATGTGCTTACCTAGAGCTCTTTATTTACTCTTTATTTATGACTTTGAACCAACATTCTACAACGCTTATAGTTAAAACTATTAAAATTTGCATCTGGAGCATTATTTTACGGAATCATATATATTATAGGTAGATAAGTAATAATATTTAAATAATTAAGTTTTTACTTTTCTGAGACAATGTTCCACTATAATATGAATGTATTGTTTTAACTTGTTTATTCTTAGAAATTGCATATGGATATAAAAAAATTCTAAACAGAAGAAACTTTAAAATATTAGTTTACTTTAACTTATTGCAGAATGTCATATTTAACACCATCTGACACTTCCTGAAGTTAAAAATTAAAAAGAATCTCCGATTTTAAACTTTTTTCAAATTTTCTGAAATGTCGTTTGACTAAAAACAGAAAGAACGAATGTTTCAGAAATAGTTTAAACTTTTTTTCTCAGAAAATTAGTCAGTAAGATTTACGGTAAAAGTTTTGAAGGTTTTATTTTCTTTACGGTATATGATATGTAGAAAAAGATTGCTGACTTACTTTTCTGCAAGAAAATATCTTTTGAACTTTTCTTTTAAATTTACAATCGCTTTTTAAGTTTCTTTAGTTACACAGGCCTTTTCAACGTAGTAATTTTATAGAAATTGTCAAAAAATTTAAATTATGCAGCTATTTTTAGCAGCGTCCAATAAGATATTTGAAATTTGATATTATTTCGTTTTTGTATACTTTATTGAATTCAATTTTGTTCTATTTCTATAAAAAAAAAAGAAAAAAGAATCTTTCTCTCAAAATGCTTTATTGTACGAAAAGTTAAAAAAAGTCTTAATGATTGTGATGCATGAAATATATTAAGTTTTAGCCATGCTTCGATTACACATCTTTTACATATAATTAATTTTTATTAAAAAATATTATTAATAATGCTGTCGAAAAACATACAAAAAAAAATAATCTATATGAACTTTATAACGAAGAAACATTTGCTTGGAAGAAATAAATCATTTTTTTTAAATAATTATTTTTAATTCTTTTGCAACACAAAACATTTTTTTAAAGTCGGTAAGGCTGCGCGGGGAAGAGTTTAAAGAAATGTAAAAGCGGGACATTTTGTAAAATAACTGAAATTTTTTTCAAACTTTTGGTGTAAAAATTTGACTGGCATAAATATTGCTTCTTATGCGCAAATTTTTGATAATAAGAATTTTTTGAACAATACTGTTCATCGAATGAGTGAAATATCCTACAAATATCCCAAAATATGAAACTACTGAAAAATATGAAATTACTCTTAACTCCAATGGATGGCGTTGTTATCTAAGCATAGTTATTGCGAAGTATATTTTAGACTGAAAGCTACCTCACAAACACATCTGAAATCTCTCACAACATATTTAAATTACATGAAAAACCCTTCAAATTCCTGTAATAATGAAATTATTTCCTAATAAATTTATATTCTTCACATCACAGAACTTACATCGAAAATTTTAGATCAGGCGTTCACTGTTGCGTGCTTAAGTTTTACAAATGGAATAAATTAACGTATAGCGATTGATTGGAATATAGAAATATATATAATCAATCCTCATATATTTAATACATTTACATTTGTTTCCCATTAAAAGGTCGTATTTTCAATAGTTATTTTAATAATAATTTAACTAATTGTGTTTAAATTAAAATTATTTTATTTTCAACAGGTTTATTTTTAAAACATCAATTTGAGTAAAAATTCTCTTGGAATTTTTATTCGATTCACTAGACGAAAAGATTTTTTAGTTTTATCTGCTGTCACATGTGGTGAAGTCATCCATCAAGGTAAACAGATTAAGTGTCAACGTGTTTTTGTTGCTCTTTAGTAAAAAGGATAAGCTTCGTTCAAAAAATTTCTTCTTTAAACGTCAGCTTCCAGAAAGTTTTTTCGTAATATTCTTCTTATGATATAATAGTGAAACGATGTTATTGTGCATTGAAATAGCTGACAAACAAGGAATAAATATAATTTATTCAAGCGAATTTCAAACTATGTACAACTTAAAAATTTATATATCGGGTTTATTACGCATAAATTAACGAGTTATCGTGTATTGAAATAGCTGACTAATGAGGAATAAATATAATTTATTCAAGCAAATTTCAATCTATATACAATTTAAAAATATATATCAAGGTTATTATGCATAAATTTATCAAATGAGTATCTTATGAAGAGATTGGTCAAGGTACTTTTATTGTAACATTAAAAATCTTAATTAAAGATTAATTAAAATATTTTTATTATAACCTTGTAAAATATTACAGAACGCTCTAAGTTTCAGATTTCCATACCTGTCCGTTGTAATTCGACGTAGCCACTATGTGTTGCCTTAGATACATCAGAATGCCTCCTATCAGAATTTCTAGATGGAGTGTAACATTCAAGACCGTATTTTGATATACGGAAAAGAGCCTTTTTAAAAATTATTGGTCAGCTGGGGCGACATATTAAATGCATATCTTACTTTATGATACATATAGATACTACCATTTAACGTTACATAATGAATTAATTCAAGTTTTCATCTTCCAGTATCTGCAAATGTAAGGTGGTGATAAGGTGACTCTATAAGTAATTGATTGATTAAAATCCGTTCTATGTGGATTTTATTGTATTTTCGCCTCTTTAAAGTTCAAGACTAATATGACTGGTACAATCCTTAATGAAAGTCGAATACTAGACAAAAAGGAAATTCGCTGAAATTAAATAACAACAAATTTGTAAATAAATATTTTTTAACTGCCGTTTACCCAGTGAAATCAATAAAAAATCTAAAAAAGAATCTTTAAAATACCATACTCGGTCTGTAATGAACAATAAGTCTTAAAATATTAGTTAAAATAAGCAGAATAGAAGTGTATTATTTTAACTTATCAGAATTTTTTAACTAAACGAAAAATAAATGTTTACTATTTATAATTTAAAAAAATCATAAAATAGTTCATCTAACAGCAGAGAGTGAGGTAATTACAGGTGCAACAACACTAATAAAACAAAAATATACATGATAATGAAAAATGAAATAAAAACAAAAATATTATATCTTCTGTCACGTACAAAATTCATATTAGCCTGCATTAGTGCAATATTTTAACAAATCGACGAACTGCTGGTTGGATCATCCTATATTAAACCACCATTTGATGTTTTGGTTATGCGCCATAAATATGCATATGCTCATTAAAGATGTGATAAAATGTTAAAAATTTATTTGACTAAATTTTAAAGAATAAACTGATAAAACATTCAACCAAAAACTAGTTAAATGTTAAACATTTGGCATTCAAATCTGAAACCCTATGTGTAACACATAATATGACACCAACTACAATGCTTATAGGTGGTTTGTGTCCTGCTCTAAAAAAAGTAAATTATGAACTCCTTAAATTATTTGCCCTCATTTCCTGTAGAACAGCCTCATTTTTTGATAAAATTTTAAAAAGAATGATATCTTGATTTTAATTATAATATGATACATACCATAAAATTATCTTCACGTTGACAGCAAAATTATAGTATTAAAACATAAAGTTGTTTTGGGAAACAAAATACGCATTTGTTTTATGAAATAAGAGTATAAATTAAACCTTCTAAATGATAAGAAAACTTTTCTACATAATTCCGTAAATAAATTTATAAAAAATATGTTTCTAATGTTTCATTCCTCTTAAATACATTATACATAAAATATTGCACACATGTTACGCATAAAAGAGATAAGCAAATCTCTGATAGGATAATAAATAACATTGGAAATACATGAATGTATATATAATTATACAATCATATGTTTTTTAAAAATTATGCAGTTTATTTTCAACGTAGTTTTGTAAATAAATGTTTAAAAATATTTTTTTGCTATAAATATATCTCACATTCGCAGAGATGTGAAACAAACAAAGTATCAATTATTTAATGCTGATTGAAAACAATGCAATGAGGCATTTGCCAAATGAATATTTTTCATGAAATATTAAAAAAAATCAAACAAGAGTAACTCTACTTACATTTTATAGCCAGAAAAATACACGACAAATTTGGTTCTCTTTCTTTAGAGTTCAAAATTCTTTTATTATTGCAACACAGAGACATTAAAATTCGTGACTTACACTACTTCCATTCCTGTAAATGAAGAGTTTTTGACTCATATTTGACTCAATTTGACTCAATAATTTTGACTCAAGTAAGTGAGGGATATTTCATAAACTGTCCGCTATTAAATGTCAATTTAAGACAGTGTCTCTTACTTGGACATAAAATAAATGTGTATGGCACCCGGGGACTGCCGCGGTAAAGCTATTGCATAGCATTTTTTATCAACTTATGCAAAAATACCGCGTCAATGTCTGCCGAAGTCTATCGAAGGATACCGTGCCGAAGGCCGAACTGAAACGTCGTTAGCCGAGTGTTAGTTTTTTTTTCGTTACGGAATTTCTACATTTTTTCTCGTTACGGAATTCCTAGATTCGGTCGCCGCGCTCAAAGCCCGCGAAAAAAGCTATGCAATAGCTTAATGAATTACCAAACAAAATTTGGCCGTGCTACGAAAATTAGATCGCGAGTTATAAGCATTTTAAATTTTTCGACCCTCACCTTGAGAGGTCTCCTGTCACCAAAAATTAACACTGTCTCATAATAAATTACCAAACAAAATCTGGCCGCGCTACGAAAATTAGATCGCGAGTTATAAGCATTTTAATTTTTTTTTTACCCTCACCGTGGGTGTCTCCTGTCACCAGAAATTAACAATGTCTCATAATAAATTACCAAACAAAATTTGGCCGCGCTACGAAAATTAGATCGCGAGTTATAAGCATTTTAAATTTTTCGACCCTCACAGTCGGGGGTCTCCTGTCACCAAAAATTAACAGTCTCATAATAAATTACAAAACAAAATTTGGCCGCGCTACGAAAATTAGATCGTGAGTTATAAGCATTTTAAATTTTTCGACCCTCGACGTGGGGGGTCTCCTGTCACCAAAAATTAACACTTGTCTCATAACAAATTACCAAACAAAATTTGGCGGCGCTACGAAAATTAGATCGCGAGTTATAAGCATTTTAAAATTTTCGACCCTCACCGTAGGGGGTCTCCTGTCACCAAAAATTAACAGTCTCATAATAAAGTACCAAACAAAATTTGGCCGCGCTACGAAAATTAGATCGTGAGTTATAAGCATTTTAAACATTTCGACCCACACCGTGGAACGTCTCCTGTCCCCAAAAATTAACGCTGCCTCATAATAAATTACCAAACAAAATTTGGCCGCGCTAAAAAAATTAGATCGCGAGTTATAAGCATTTTAGATTTTTCGACCCTCACCTGGGGGGGGGGTCTCCTGTCACCAAAAATTAACACTGTCTCATAATAAATTACCAAACAAAATTTGGCCGCGCTACGAAAATTAGATCGCGAGTTATAAGCATTTTAAATTTTTCGACCCTCACAGTCGGGGGTCTCCTGTCACCAAAAATTAACAGTCTCATAATAAATTACCAAACAAAATCTGGCCGCGCTACGAAAATTAGATCGCGAGTTATAAGCATTTAAATTTTTTTTACCCTCACCGTGGATGTCTCCTGTCACCAAAAATTAACACTGTCTCATAATAAATTACCAAACAGTATTTTGCCAAGCTACCAAAATTAGATTGTGAGTTATAAGCATTTTAAATTTTTCGACCCTCGACGTGGGGGGTCTGCTGTCACCAAAAATTAACACTTGTCTCATAACAAAATTTGGCCGCGCTACGAAAATTAGATCGCGAGTTATAAGCATTTTAAAATTTTCGACCCTCACCGTGGGGGGTCTCCTGTCACCAAAAATTAACAGTCTCATAATAAAGTACCAAGCAAAATTTGGCCGCACTAAAAAAAATAGATCGCGAGTTATAAGCATTTTAGATTTTTCGACCCTCACCTTGGGGGGGGGGTCTCCTGTCACCAAATATTTACACTGTCTCATAATAAATTTTCAAACAAAATTTGGCCGCGCTACGAAAATTAGATCGCGAGTTATAAGCATTTTAAATTTTTCAACCCTCACCTTGGGGGGTCTTCTGTCACCAAAAATTAACACTGTCTCATAATAAATTACCAAACAAAATCTGGCCGCGCTACGAAAATTAGATCGTGAGTTATAAGCATTTTAAATTTTTCGACCCTCACAGTCGGGGGTCTCCTGTCACCAAAAATTAACAGTCTCATAATAAATTACCCACCAAAATTTGGCCGCGCTACGAAAATTAGATCGTGAGTTATAAGCATTTTAAATTTTTCGACCCTCGCCGTGTGGGGTCTCCTGTCACCAAAAATTAACACTGTCTCATAATAAATTACCAAACAATATTTTGCCAAGCTACCAAAATTAGATTGCGAGTTATAAGCATTTTTAATTTTTCGACCCTCCCCGTGGAGTGTCTCCTGTCACCAAAAATTAACAATGTCTCATAATAAATTACCAAACAAAATTTGGCCGCGCTATGAAAATTAGATCATAAGAAACATAAGTTTGAGCCTTGATATCCTAATATCTGAAAAATACCGCGTCAATGTCTGCCGAAGTCTACCGAATGATACCGTGCCGAAGTTTGCCGAACTGAAACGACGTTAGCCGAAGTGTTAGGTTTTTTTCGTTACAGAAGCGTTACGTTTTCTCGTTACGGAATTTCTACATTCGGTCGCTGCGCTCAAAGCCCGCGATAAAAGCTATGCAATAGCTTAAAAAGCAGCGTATTGACTTAAAGCTAAACTTGTTTTAAAAATATATTGATAGTTTGCACTGGAGACTGCAAAGGTCGAAGTATCTAGGTCCGATACAAAACCGACCCATAGGGAAAAAGTTCGTCCCCGCCTGGAAAAAAATTTAAATCATAACCCGACTCAGGTTTTAATTTCTACATATTTTTTTTACTTCGGTACGGTTAAAAGTTGTTTCGAATGGATGAGTTCTGGCCAAAAATACTCATTATGGCTTTTCGTTTTTTATATTTATACTTTTTATTATTAAAGAATCGACAAAGGCTGTACTATATTTATGTTATCAATGAATTTCTATTTATAAGTAAATGTTTCACTTATATTTTAATATCGTTAATCCATATTCCATGCGTTGGAGACTTTGAAAAATGTTATACTGTAAAACCTTTTAAGACGAAATCACATAAGAAAGAAACAAGTTGGAAATTGCACGTGAAGCGTAGCAAATTAGGTGCGTTCGTACGATAGCGAAGTTTTAAAAATATTACTTTCATATATCAATCTCATAAAATTGTAAATAGTGAATTACAATTAAAACGCTCATCAAACAATGTTCTCCTTATACCATTATGTAATGGAATACTTTTGTGTGGCCTTGTAAATCAATAACAAATGTTGTTTGCACCACAAATTATGTATGATGTATATTATAATATGTACTTTATAATTGCATATAAATTTTATTAAGTCCGCATGAGTGTAACACGATTAAAATGTATTTGAAACATTTTTTCCCATTGACCGTAATGTAACGGAATACTTTGATTGTCCCTGTAATTGATCTATGCATCCGATTTTCATAAAATTTGAAATAACTCGACAAAATTATGTAATAATTATGTATTTTAAATTTCAAACGTATAGAATTTATTTGAAACTTTTTCCCCATTGACCATAATGTAATTGAATACTTTTGATTGCCCCTGTAATTGATCTATGCACACGATTATCAAAATATTTGAAATGACTCGACAGAATTATGTAATAATTGCGTATTTTAAATTTCAAACGATTAAAATGCATTTGAAACTTTTTCCCCATTGACCGTAATGTAACGGAATACTTTTGATTGTCCCTGTAATTGATCTATGCATCCGAGTTTCATAAAATTTGAAATAACTCGACAAAATTATGTAATAATTATGTATTTTAAATTTCAAACATATAGAATATATTTGAAACTTTTTCCTAATTGACCATAATGTAATTGAATACTTTTGATTGCCCCTGTAATTGATCTATGCACACGATTATCAAAATATTTGAAATAACTCGACAGAATTATGTAATAATTGCGTATTTTAAATTTCAAACGATTAAAATGCATTTGAAACTTTTTTCCCATTGACCGTAATGTAACGGAATACTTTTGATTGTCCCTGTAATTGATCTATGCATCCGAGTTTCATAAAA
Organism: Maratus speculifer; assembly: GCA_964019185.1. Classification (NCBI taxonomy): domain Eukaryota; kingdom Metazoa; phylum Arthropoda; class Arachnida; order Araneae; family Salticidae; genus Maratus; species Maratus speculifer. The sequence goes on along the minus strand of OZ025291.1, from coordinate 99,939,843 downwards.
TTTGAAATAACTCGACAAAATTATGTAATAATTATGTATTTTAAATTTCAAACATATAGAATATATTTGAAACTTTTTCCTAATTGACCATAATGTAATTGAATAATTTTGGTTGCCCCTGTAATTGATCTATACACACGATTATCAAAATATTTGAAATAACTCGACAGAATTATGTAATAATTGCGTATTTTAAATTTCAAACGATTAAAATGCATTTGAAACTTTTTTCCCCATTGACCGTAATGTAATGGAATACTTTTGATTGCCCCTGTAAATGATCTATGCATCCGAGTTTCATAAAATTTGAAATGACTCGACAAAATTATGTAATAATTATGTATTTTAAATTTCAAACGATTCGGTTGGGTAGTTTTTGCGTTGTTATATGCGGACGGACAGACGGACGGACTGAACGACCACTATAGGTGCTACGTATTATATAATTACGAACGCACCTAAAAATACGTTATAATGTCCTACTTAAGCGATCTAAATGGAGTTTACTTTTTTTCTCAGGTATTATTATAATTATTTTGCGTGGATCAGCATATTTGCCGTTTAACATATGATTCCGTCATAGAAAGACTTTTTCACTGGTTTTATCGATTTAAATTTTTAGCCTTTGAATATACGAGTCTTTAAAAAAATAAATTAAAAAAGTTTTTTCTGTAAAATAAAGGCAATTTCAAAATCTATGTGTTTTTTTGTAAAATTTTTGATTGAGCCAAATTTTACTTATATTATGCACGTATTAGGTCAGTCAGAAGCATTTATTTTAATGCGGGCTGTGTCGAAACCGGGATTGAAAATTTCGTCCAGTGCAGAACAAGGAAGAAAGAAGCAGTCCCAGTCCCATCTGGTATCAAAAATAAGTTAGGTCCAGACAGGCGAGTCTTTACGAAAAAGTAATGTCTCGGAAAAGTAACATGGGCTGGGCCTAGAATACAGTTTTTTTAACAGCCTCTCCAGGACGTTAGAAAGCCTGGAGTTGTGAGACCTAAATTTATTAAAAAGACGTAATCTGCATCTTTGGGAAAGCATTGTTTTAAATAACTGACAGACATTTAAACAGTATAGAAAGGAGATGGAAATGGCAAAAGTGAAACTTAAACGGACGCTTGCGCTACAGAAAGGAATTACTTTACACTTTCATTTTTAGGTAGATTTCGTATGAAATACTACCTATTGCATTGTCTCCCATGTTGGAATTTCTGAAAATTTTTTGCGGATCTACACGAATCATGACTCCTAGACCCCAAAACTACCATCAGTAAAAAAGTTTATATATCTATCTATCTATCTATCTATCTATCTATCTATCTATCTATCTATCTATCTATCTATCTATCTATCGGTGTATATCACTTTCTTCTAGACACGATAACTTCCATAATTATGCTCAGATCTTCATCAAACTTTTACATAAAATCAAGGGGTATAAAATCTCGGTTAAGTTCGTTAATGGGCAAAATCGGACCAAGGGGGTGGAAGTTAGGAGGGTTTTTGTGAAAACAGAAAAAACGCGATAACTTTTTAATTAAAATAGATATCGAATCGGTTTAAAGTTTATATTACTTCTAAACAATGAGGAAAAAGTTTATGCGTGACAGATTTTTGATAAAGTTAAAAATGGGCTCAAGGGGCGAAAAAAACATGGTTTTTGGGAGAAAAAAATTCATAACTTTGTCAATTCTGAAGATATCAAATCCAACTAAATTTTATATAAATGTACTCAATATTATCTAAAACTTTTGTATTTACAAGTTTTTGATAGGACCAATTTTTACCGATGAAAAAAATTAAAAACGAAAAGAAAAAGGGGGGAGGAAAAAGAAAAAAAACCCATAACTTACTCAATTCTTAAGCAATTAAATCTAATTAAATTTATTTTACATCTTCACAATAATATCTACAACTTTTATATTGACAAGTTTTTCATAGAACCAATTCTTATAGCAAAAATAAATTAAACAAAAATAGGAGTTGGAGAAAAAACCTCAAATCCAAACTGCTTATATTCTGACTCATTTTAAAATTCATTTTTGATTTTAAAAGCATCCAAATGACAGATCCTCTTATTTAGCAACTATATAATGCGACTTATTGGCCAATTTTTTGATAAAGGCAGAATATATTTTTAAAAAGGCTGCCAAAAAAGGTATTTTGAACAGATTTCCCGAAGTTTTCATCATTAAAAAATTCATTAAGTATAACAAATTGCGTTTTTCATGAGTCATTTTTAAATTCATTTTTGTTCTCAAACCCATCCAATTTACAGGTCCTATTATTTAGGAACTATATAACTTGACGTATTGGCCAGTTTTTTGATAAAGGCAGAATATATTTTTTTAAAAGGCTGCCAAAAAGGGTATTTTGAACAGAATTTCACGAAGTTGTGATTAAAATTTGAGGAAATTTAAGAAATTGCGTTTTTACCGAGTCATTTTTAAATCTTTTTTTGTTCTCAAACGCATCCAATTTACAGGTTCTCTTATTTAGGAACTATATAATGTGACGGAGTGGCCAGTTTTTTGATAAAGGCAGAATATATTTCAAAAAAGGCTGCCAAAATGGGCACTTCGCACAAAATTTCCCAAAGCGAGGTGATTAATGAACTGCGGGTATTCAAATAACAAATTGGTTATTTTATGACTCATTTTTAAATCCAATTTTGCTCTGACACGCATTCAACTGACAGTTTTTTGTTACTTAGGAACTATATAATGTGCTTATTCGTCGATTTTTTGATAAAGGGTGAATATATATATTTTAAAAGCTGTCAAAGTAAGCACTTCGCAAAAAAATTTCCTAAAGCGATCATGATAAAAGAATTGAGGTTGTATTCAAATAACAAATTGTTTATTTTATGACTCATTTTTAAATTCAATTTTGCTCTCAAACGCATTCAATTGACAGTTATTTGTTATTTAGGAACTGTGTAATGTGCCGTATTGGTCAGATTTTTGATAAAGGCTAAATATATATTTTAAAAAATCTGTCAAAGTGGGCACTTCGCACAAAATTTCTCAAAGCGATCTTGATTAAAGAATTGTGGATGTATTAAAATAATAAATTGGTTATTTTATGACTCATTTTTAAATTCAATTTTGCTGTCAAACGAATTTAATTAACAGTTTTTTGTTATTTAGGAACTATATAATGAGCATATTGGTCAATTTTTTAAATAAAGTAAGAATATAATTCAAAATATATTGGCAAAATGAGCATTTAAGTAGAGATAGGCATTTTTTTTTTTTTTTTGAGATGAAAACTTTTCGAAATCTACCTCCGCCTATAGGCCATGCCGAAAGGGATTTTTTTTTAAAACAGCATTTAACCATTTTATTAGGAGCCAAACTTTATTTAAAACTTTAAATTCTTTTTTCTGTATGATGAGTTTTTCCCACTGTTTCTCGTCTTTAAACAATGAAAATTCAAGAATTGTTAAACAAAAAAGTGTAAACTTGAAATATGTCAATTTTGATTATTTTTCAGTAATTTTGTTTCGGCAAAATTTTAAAAATATTTATTTTTCAGTTTAAAAAGTTTATAATTTTTTAAATATATATTTTTAATAGTTTTAAAATTAATATTGAAAAAAATTCGATTTTCATCTTTAATTACTTGGAAAGAAATTGAATTCAGATAAATAACGTTTCGAGTTATAACGATTTTAAATTATACCATTTAAATCAGTATTAATCCTTTGAAATATTTGTAAGTTTTATGAGAAATTTTAGGATGTGATTTTCTTAGAAAATTATACGGCTAACAATAACAAAAAAAAAAAAAAATCAAAATTCAAATTTAAAAGATAGATTTTTTACATATTTCCTAAAACTGTTAAAGTAAACGTTGTTTCTTGAATGGTACGCATTTCAATTTGTGTCTAATCCCTTAAAACCTGCTGAAATATTTAAACGGCTATAAATCTGCGAGTTTTGAAGATATGGAGATGCAATTTTTTTGTATCTAATTCAAGACTGGATAAGGAAAGTTTTCCTAATAGGAATTTTTATCTTACGGGGCCGGATAAAAATTTAATTTTTGTATTTTTTCAAATAAGCTCCCCCCATGGAGTTGCAACATATCTTATCAAAGATATCACCTTTTTATGATTTTTTGCAATTGGAAGTATGAATCTAGGGACTATATTTAAGGAGACAGCCAATTGTTTCGATATTTAAGACGCACCTTGTATATAAAATTAGATAAAATACAATGCATTTTGGGGCGATTAGAACTTAAACCATATATATATACCGGGTGTCCCAAAAATGACTGATAGATTTTAAAATTCAATAACTTGTAAACGGTGACAGCTATTTAAAAAGAAAAATGCAGAAGGGTTATGTATATGAAGTATTATGGTATGAAGATTTTTTTTAACCGCAATTTTTTATTTTAGTTCGAATTTTGACGGCAGTTGAAGCCCAGGTCGACGCCGAAACTGACCTCACTCAGCACTGATCACCTGACCTTCAATCGCTGTCAGCGCCATCTATTTTTTGAAATTCGGACTAAAATAAAAAATTACGGTAAAAAAACTCCTGGCATTATACATAAACCTCCTGCAAAAATTTTAGATAGCTGTCACCGTTTGCAAGTTATTGAATTTTAAAATCCATCAGTCATTTTGGGGACACCTGGTATATACACTATATTGCCATTGATTATTGGACACTTGCGATTTTAGACATTTTACTAAAAATCTAGAAAAATACATGAGGAATCATCTCGAAACTCTTAGTGTATAAATATAATAGTATACGTCATACAATTCCGTGAAGATTTTTTACCGAAACTCCATGGGGGACCGTCAACAAATTAAAAAGAATATATATTTTTTGAATAACCCTGTCAAAACTAATATAGCAAAAGCGCTCAAACTCTAGATTATGATTGTATGCCTTATTGTAATACACTGTGTTCATTTTTATGCAAATAGCATGCATACTCGCAGAGTAATTAAGGTTTTTATAAAAATGGTCCCAAATTTTTCCAAGTTTTTCACTTATAATTTTCAGAGTTCTTAATATAAAATAATATTTTTTTCAGAAAATATGACAAACAACATTGCACGCAGTACCCTGTAATCAGAATTAAAATATAATAAAAATTGTATGAAAAATGAGTAGGTTTACTAAATAATTTTTTACTGCGTATGCGTCAACGATATCAAAATTTCATTTGCATATTATGTTAGCTAATGTATAGAGCAACTTTTGTAAAAGTCTCAAAATCATAGCTTGAAAATTCTGAAAGTAATCGTCTATGAAAAAAGGACAAAATCCGTTTTTTCCAAAATGAAGCAAAAAAATGAGGCATTTTATCCAAATGTAGTAGTACATCCCGTATTGTGTATTCTATATTGACACTAATCAATGGATATATGGACACAACCCCTCTTGTTTTTGCTTCATTTTGAGAATAACGGATTTTCAACTTATTCAATTGGCGATTTTTTTCAGAATTTTCAAGTTAGGATTTTGTGACTTTCACAAACGTTGCTCTATACATTTAGCTAACATAATATGCAAATGAAATTTTGATATCGTTGACGCATGCGCAGTAAAAAATTATTTAGTAAACCAACTCATTTTGTATACAATTTTCATCATTTTTTAATTCTGATTACAGGGTACTGTGTGCAATGTTGTTTGTCATATTTTCTAAAAAAAATATTATTTTATATTAAGAACTCTGAAAATTATAAGGAAAAAACTTGGAAAAATTTGGGACCATTTTTATAAAAACCTTAATTACTCTGCGAGTATGCATGCTATTTGCATAAAAATGAACAAGGCGTATTACAATAAGGCATTCAATCATAATCTAGAGTTTGAGCGCTTTTGCTACATTAGTTTTGACAGGGTTATTCAAAAGATATTCATTCTTTTTTAATTTGTTGACGGTCCCCTATGGAGTTTCGGGAAAAAATCTTCACTGAGATGTATGACTTATACTATTCTATTTATACACTAAGAGTTTCGAGATGATTCCTCATGTATTTTTCAAGATATTTAACAAAATGTTTAAAATCACAAGTGTCCAATAATCAATGGCAATATAGTGTATACAAATAAAATAATTGAAAAATTATTTTGTATAATTTCAAATTTAGACAAAAAATAATTTAGAGGAAATATACTATAAACTACTAAGTGGTAAATGCTAAGTGGTTTTCTGATATATTATTGAAATGAAAGATGAAATACAATAAATAGATTTCGTTATAGAAGGCTTGTCATAAACATCATTTTTGTCTAAAAACCTGACTAAATATTGCCTAAATTTTAAAAGTTAAATGAAATTCTATAAAAATTTACTTGAATTCAAAATTTTATTTCCCTATTTTAACTAAAAACATGTGTATGTAATAAAAATTTCATATAAAAAAGATCCCTGAAGGTAGGCACATGCCTTAAGCTGATTAATTGATAGAGTTTTTCAATACGGTTTTATAATTTAACAGATTAAATGATTATATCATGCTTCCGAGGGTGGATAAAAAGAGATTCAGATGCATAAGCCTGTAAAAAATAGGTTGTTAAACATTTTCTGTCATCATTGAAATGAATATAACTCAACATTACAAATAAACATTCGCTCTATATTATTAGGCATATATATAGTTTAAAATAAATTTTTTAACTATAATTTTATAATGTCATTCTCTTTTTAGAAAATATTTATGATTTTCTTCATAAGACTTAGAAATTATTTTTTGTTTCAGATTCCATTCCTATAAATCATAAATGAAAGCAAATGCTTCCTCTATTAATATAAATTTAATATACATACATATTTTCAAAGATATTTACATTTGAGTGCTCTAGTCATGTAGCATAACAAATTAAAAGTCATTTTTATTTTTGAAGCAAAAAAAAAAACAAATTTATAGTAAATCATATAAATTTATCATGATAAATAATGTTGGGTACTATCTTTTGAAACGAAAATGAGTTACCAGATCTAACCCGCAAGAATTGAATGAATAACAAACTGAACTCGCGAACTTAGAATCAAATTGAAACAATATAATTCATTGCTAAGTCAACAAATCCCCGAATTTGCTCGGCTTCAGATAAACTCTAATTACACAAAATAATCCAGGACTTTATTCCACATTTTATGGCAACTGTTTTTCAAATATATATAGTCAATAAATAGTCAATTTTTCTTTAAGGGCTAAGTTAAATCAGCGAATTGAAAATTTTCCATGACAGTATCCGAAAATATTTTTTTATTTATGAAACTTTTTTTTTTCTATAATGCGGAAGATGAAAGTTTCGATCGAACTGATTTTAGCCTCATTTCTGGGTGCCAAGTAAAACGATACTTTTTTATGTACGAGCGTCATACAAATTTGTCGCGAGGTCATACATTTGTACTTTACTGTAGATGACTGTGTAGAAAAAATGAAAATATTTTAGTAGCAGTCGAGGAGACAATTTTAGGATTTTGGCTTATTCCGTGTGACATGCAAACATCATTATTAAAGAGGTATATATAGACTTTCTCAGAAATTTTTTATTTTTATTCTAAAAATAAGTTTTCTGTAGGTTACTGCATATTCGTATTGCTTCAATCAAATTTATTTGCATTACAAAAAATAATTTGACTTTATGGAATAAGAAAAATTAATCCGCTGCTAAAAGTTTTGAGCTTTAGTCGTATATATTTTTTAATTAACATACATCATCCAGATAACTACAAATGCATGACTCTTTCTGATGCTAGAATCTATTATTTTACTGTTTTTTTTTTTTTTTTTTTTTTTTTTTTTTTTACTGTAAATGCATTTTTGAGTTATAGTAACTATCTTTTATGTAGATAATATCGCTTCAAAACGAAATATGTAAATTTTAAATTTCTTTTAATAGACATAATTTAACCGTTAGTGGTATTATTTATGACATAATATTGCTTCTAGGTATACTGAAAAAAAAATATATATATATAGTCTACGAAACATTATAAAACTACATACGAAAATATGCGATAACTTTTACCGAACTATACACGATTCCCAAAAGCGTTCGAGAACTTTAGAAATCTGGGTTTCCAAATATTCTCAAGATTCATCGAGTTTTTAACGAAAATTGGGCTTCTTTAGCTAACACAGATATCCCAAAACAATTCCAAAAAGATTTTATAATACATGATTCAGTTTCTTCAAATCGGATTACTTGTGGTGTGCTAGTGCTATTAATCATGATGTAAATATTTTCTGCTGCAGAGTTGAATTTATATATTTAATAGTTAAAAAGTATATATTCATTATTTAAATGTTAATGTTAACATTGTTAATTTATCATTTTTTTTCATACCTGATGTAAATTTCCAACTACACCAGAATTCCAACGAGGAATGTCTTGACTTAAGCCACCAATCTTCTGCATCAGAGCTATACCAGACGAATCTGGTAGATTTAATTTATCCAGCTAACATTATTGATTATAGTATCTGATCTAATATCTGAATTAGTTCAATAGAATAAGCCGTAGGTAATGAACTCCACAAACGCGGGATACGTAACTATACATGACTATTTTTAACAATTTATTCTAACTGGTATATAAATTATAACAAATTTATTCTAACTGGTATATAATATTGTTTGTAAACAAAATGAGATGCTAAAACTTCTCTTAACTTTTTTAATTTATTTAAAATTTAAAATTTGTTAAAAATGTGGGGTAATTTAAAATCGTTATAATTCAAAATATTTTTTGTAGAATTTGATTTTTTTTTTTTTTACATTTTAATAAACAAAAGTATCTGAATTTTAATTTTGATTCAGTATTTTTAAAAACATTAATTTTTTTTAATAAAAATTAAAATAATTAAAATAAAAATTTCAAAAAATTATTGTAATTATATTTAAAAAATCATATTTTCAAGAGTAAATATTTTTTTCAAATTTGCTGAATCAAAATTAAAGAAAAATAATCAAAAAAGACATGCTCCAAGTTTGGAGCATTCATTTTTAATGATTCTTGAGTCATAAAAATTTAAATCCGAGAAACTGTGAAAAAGAACAGCTTGAAGAAAAACGCATTTTCACATGACGTCATTGCAGTCATTGCTTGAACGCAAGACTTTCAAAACAAATCAAAACGAAAAAATATCTCCTCTTCTAATTAACAATAAACATGATTTAAAAAACCATTAAAAGCATTAAAAAAAACAGCCATAATTTTAATGCAATTAATTTTTTTAGAAAATTTGCAGGTTATTGTGTCCTTGTCTAGTGTAATTACGTGTCCAGCGAAAAATTTTGCTGTATTTTTAAGTACCTTGTGAATAATAAATCATGATGGTAACACATTCTAGAAAAACAAGCGTATGTGATACATAAAAATGTGTATCTGACAGATATCTCGCGCCATGTATCAACAAGTTTATATATATATATTGCGCAGTGGTTGAAATGCGTATTTGCTTTTTCACTATCATAATGGTGTTCATCCATGGTGATAATTGAAATATGAATATCCCCATGTTTTATTTCAGATATGAACATTGTCTAGGATTGGATTCCAAGATATCTTATGATTTTTTCTACAAAGCTATTAATGCTCTTACTGGAGGAGACGAGAGTGAATATTCAGTTCTCTCTGGTAAATATAAGATGTTTAACGAAGTATTGTACATTAATACTTGGAATTTTTTCTCCAGAGAGATGATTCGTTTTGAATACAATATTTCAAATTGATGAAGAGTGCAAATGCCAACTTAGTGAACAAAATTTCCATGCCGGGACCATAACCCGGACCGTCAGTAAAGTGCACAAACGTTCTACCGACTAAACCACATAGAATTATACCCAGCCTGGAACTTCTCTATTTTACATGTTTGAAGTATTAATATATTCAATCGATGCTGGATTTATTTGAGTTTTGTGTTTTCCCCATGCCAAAGATCACGGAAAGTGTTTCATCTTGTGCTGCATTTGTAGTCTTGCCTACATTTAGTAGTGAGAAGTTCCAGGCTGGTCGGTAGAAGGCCAAAGCGCTATACTGAAGGCCTGGGTTCGAGTCTAGGCATGGAAATTTTTTCACTAGGTTGGTATTTGCGCTTCTTAAGCAATATAAAATCTGATTTTCATTTGAAATGATTTATCGTAAAGTTTTTGCACCAAATTCAGGAGATGAAGAATCAACATCGCAAGCAAGCAACGAATTATTATATCGGATAACTCAATAGACTCTGATGTCGAAGATTTGTCACTACCGTTTCTGCGTAAGACGCCAAAATAGACAACTTGTGCAGCTATGGATTTGAAGAATGACGTATGGAGAACCAGGTGACTTTAAAAAAGTTCGGATGATAGAAAATTTGATAAACATACTGTGACATATATAGCACGAACTTAAATGAGCCTTAAATCATGACGGAATTGATATTTTTGCATTTTGAGTGATTTTTCATCATAAAAGTTTATTATTTAGCAAACTTTTTTTTTTTTTTTTTTTTTTTTTTTTTTTTTTTTTTTTTACGATTTACGCAACATCTCAAAAACTAATGAAATAATTTTCATCAAACTTCAGATTCTACTAGTCCGTTACATATTTAATGTCTTTTACTTTTTGGTGTAAATTGCTCAGCAAGTGGCGCTGGTATGTTGCATCGTTTACGATTTTTTGCAATGGTTCTGGCTTATAAATTAATGCAGGTAGTTTAAGAAAAATATTATATTCCGGTAGTTTCTGATATATATTAACGCTGAATAGTTTTTGATGTAAATCGCTCAATAAATAGCGCTTCTGTAGAGCATTTCCCCCGATTTTTCAAGAATTATAGCGCGGAATTTAATAAGCATAGCTGTTCAAGTAGACCGGGATATAGATTGAAGCTTATTAGTCTTTTGTGAAATTCGCTTAACAAGTGGCGCTACAATGATCCATTTTTACAATTTATGCAACAGTTCTATCTCAATAAAAAACGTACAGATTTCCAAAAAATTCAGTTAGTCTTTGACATGAATTGATGTTGTTTACATTTTGATGTAAATCTCTCATCAGGTGGCACTGCTATTCTGCATACTTCACGATTTCTGCAAGGGCTCTATCTCAAGAATTAAAGCACAGATTTTCATGAAACTGCAGATTCAACAAATCCGTGATATGAACTAGTTCTGCTTAAGTTTTGCGTCAATAGCCAAACACGTGGCGCTGCTATCTTGCAGTAGCTTTGTCTCAAGCACAAATCAACGAATTTTTTCATCAAACTTCAGATTCTGGTATAGCTCCATAAATATTATTGCTGTCTGTGGCTATTTGATATAAATCGCCCAAGAAGTGTTATTTATATGTTGCATATTTTTAAATATTCGCAAACGTCCTATTTCAAGAACTAATGGACTGAATTTTAAGCCTTTAGAGTCCCCACGACAAGCCTAGATTGTCATTAAATTTTGGCACTTTGGTTTTGGGAAGAAAGTTTTCGGAATGCCACATCCGACTAGTTTACTTGTGTTTTTCGCAAAATGTCTTTTTCAAAAATTAAATGTCGTTTAGATTGCCTCAAAAATATTTGTATTTCTACAAATGCGTAGCAAAACATTCGACCGCAACACTCTCTGGTGAAATTGTAAATTTATGGATTCGATTTCTCTTGTCGATTTCCATACTATACACTTCCAAACACTGTACTCTTAGAGGCGTTTTTTCAAAATTTATCATTTTCAGTTTAAAATCCTTATGTTTTTTTATGTTTTTTAACTTAAAATAGCCCAGTTCGATATCTATTTTTACGCATTGCATTTTTTCCCATTTTGATAAATTACGATATCATTTGGTAATACTTAAAATACAATCAGGATATTTATAAGAACGCTTTCTGCATTCGCTTTTGACTATGACCGCCAGGAGACTATAAAGCTATTGAGTTCCGAAGTTAAAATAATAATACAAATACTTATTAATTGTTTTCTTCAAACAAAATGACATTGTAAATGACACAAAATGTACCTTTTCAGAAATTGATCTTTTAGGCACTTGGTAATTTAGATTCAAAAACATCGATCTAAAACTAAACCCCCATTAAAACATCAATTTAATAACTATTAACCTAAATTAATGGATTGATAAATGTAAAAGCTTTAAACAAGTAAATAAACAACAAGTTCTCAAACAAATTTATTTAAAAAAGATTTAAGTTAAATGCCTATTAAACGCTTTATGGCTTTCTTGGTCACGCTGTATTTTCGACATTTTCGAGCATTTTGAAAATTTAGATGAAAATAAAATTTTTTTACTTATATTCATACGTAGTATAGGGTAAGTCTTGCAATCTTTTTGAAAATCGAAAATTTTTTTGACGGATTTACACGTTTTAGATAGTGGAGATTCCGAAAAACATATTTTTAAAAATTTGCCGTCCGTCTGTCTGTCTGTCTGTCTGTCTGTAAACGCTCTATCTCCCAAACAAATTGAGATAGAGACTTGAAATTTTGTATGTAGTTAGTATGTAAGAATGGGACGAAGATTATTTAATATCAACAACCTCGATTATCCGAAACTTTTTTTTTGGACCCTCGAAAAATTCGTTCTGATGAAAGGTATATAAAAATTTTCGAGTTTTTTATTTTAAGGAATGGACGTAAAAGGCAATAAAATAACACACATTTTGCATATAGAACGAAGTCGATCGAATTATTAGTTGCCGAGTTATTTGTAATCCTGTTTTCCACATTCTTTGATTTTTCATGACCCTGTATTTCATTCAAATTTCAATGCAGAGATATATTTTAATTGGAAATAAGACGCTTAATCCGATACAGTTAATTGTTAGTTAATAGAATTATTATTTTGGAGTTATAAGGATGTTTCTTTAATGCAGTTCGGTACTGCTTGAGTAGTTTGGCGTTTTATATAATTTGTCTAAATTGGTACATCAGCAGTTCTTTAATAAAGCATTACTATGTATATTAACAATATTTAAATTTTGTTTATTAATTGCAATGCATTGTATAAATAGTTTTCACATGTTTTATTTTCATATACATATCCATGATCGGTAAGTATTACGGTGGCCCCCAACGACTAGTTTATTAGAAGATTCAGCTCAGGTGCAAACTTTTACTCATTTACTATCAATGCAAAAATACTTTCATCTATAAATAACTAATGTACAAATGTTAAAAAAAAAGACATTTTATTATTTTTTTTAAGTTAAAGAATAGAGGTCCCCAAATGGGGGTCCCAGGGACCAAATAAGTTAAACTACTTCTGCATTTTTTCTGTTGAAATATTTACGCAGTCATATGTAGGATTAATATTTTATTGCAAAAATAATCTAAAATACATACCAATTTTAGGAAACAAGGGAATTTTAAAATATATTAAAATTCGAAAGTTAAACCTTAAAAGCAAACATATTATATTTACTCTCAAAAGACGATGGTTATTGTAAAATATTGTGCATAATAATGAACTTACTTACAAACAACAATTTATAAATCTTTCACGTGAACTAAGATTACTTTTAAACTTGACTAAAGTAAACCTTGTTTAAAGCTTATGCAATGAAAATTAAGCACTTGTGTGTAATTTTTGAAAAGCTTTATGGAAGTTATTGAAACTTTCTGCCGTATTAAAACAGTTAATGGATTAATAACTTATTCTTGTTTAGCTCTTCTGTGTAAAATTAACATACTTTAAAATTGCACTGATTTTTCCTGAATAAGTCTTCTACTTTTCTTAATGTCACGAATATTAAATGAAATAATCCAGTTTCAAATTAAATAAATAAAATAAAATAAAATAAAATAAAATTCTCCCTACAGTTTATTTAACCTCTTTTTGAATTTTGACTGAAATGAAATAAGAATATCATTCAACCATGAAGCTTTTTCCATTATTAAAATTATAAACTATAAAAAGATATAAAAATTTGTCTGCATTATAGAATTTATTTTTGGCTATTATTATCTATTTCTTAAATATCTTCCTACACCGTGTTTACTGTGATTATTTAAAAAAAGCATTCTGTTTAATGTAGTAACTTATATAATGCAGATACTTGAGTAGGGGGAATTGGGGAACATTGATATAGCTTTTTTCTAAGAATTTTTTTGGTGTCCAGAAAGCAGAAATTTGAAGTTATTTTTCTATGTGGTGTCCGCAAAATCTGTGAAGTGTGTTAAAAAATGTACAATCATTGTTTTATATATTATTTTTGCATGTAATTAAAAAAATCATTTGTATCAATGTGCCCCATCCCCAGGGCAAATTGATACACCTCATGGGGCACTTTGATACGTCTGGGAAAAATGGAGACAAAATAACACCATTGCATATTTTTCATAGAAAAATAGTTAGCAAACTATTTTATATTATTTATAAAAATTCAAATCACCCACACTTTATTTGTAAAGAATATTAAAGCAATCAAAATGAAATGAATAATGGCCTGATGCTCTGGCTGTTCCTTGTCTAATTCTTGGCTGCGGTAAATTTGTCATATCTGGTATTTCAAGCCCTGAATTATCTTCTTTCTTAGGAGAGATGAAAGAATCGCCCGGTTTTAGGATAATTATATTAAAAACTCTGTTTATAATAAAATTATCTTGTGCTGTTCTGCAGCTTGATTCTCTTACTTAACATTTCTCATGTCGAAAATACCTTTTTCTCTGAAGAATTGATATAAATTTAAGATTTTTCAGTCTGGCCGTCCTTTACTTTTGTTATTTCTACTAGCACTAGATGTTGTATAAGTTCGTATGTCTTCTTTTTGCAAAAATACTAAAAATGTTCTAATATAAAGAAATTAGAGCTATTTCATTCAATAAAAACTAATATTAGAAAATTTTAGCGATAATGGTTGGATTAAGGAGTGTATTGTCAAAAAAATAATAAAAGATAATGAAAAAATGAACTAGAAAATGATTTAGGTTGAATAAATGTGTCCCGACAAAGACTGTATCAATCTGCCCCATAGAGCCATTTTGAATAAAATGAGTCTCAAATCCAATACTTCTTAATTTATCTAACAAAGAGGAACTGATAAAGAGTATCTTTTTTTGCCAGGGAGAGTATTTTTTTCGGTTGAAAACACTAGAACTGTTGTATAATACAATTTCAATCGTACAACTCAAATTTACTTTTACCTACAAAAACAGTAAATCGCCCATCGCGTTTCACAAAACAACTGAATCAATCCAATACTTTCTGTATGTAGTTGAATGCACTAGCATCACCTTTTGGAGCTGTTGTGAAACTTCCTGTAATGGCCCTGTGAGCTGTAGAGGGGGTGTATCAATGTGCCCCAGTTCCCCCTATATTTTATTGTATAAAACGACAAGTGCAACGACAAGTGGTATTACTAAGTTGCAAAGCAACATTTAACATAGAAAAAATGTAATACAGTTGCAATGAAGTTTGACGGACATCAATCATCAATCATCAAACATTAAACTGACAGTTTGATATATTGTGTAGAAATGGTGTTTTACATGTTAAACTAATGACAATAAGGTGAAGAAAAAGAATACAAGTTTATTTACTAATTATGGAGACTTAACATTAAACCGTTAAAGGCTAAGTATTTAACGTTCTATTCACGAAATTATATTAATTAAACAAACAATTGCGATATAGGATGCTACAAAATTTAAGGAATATGGAAAATACGAGTACTACACATTTTAAGAAGGAAAACGACTTTATTTTTCATAGCCATAAAACTTAAGACACTTGAAACTTTGAAATTATGAATGCTGGAAATTTTCTGTATGAACAAAGGTACAATAAAAAATGTTATTTATTAAGATAGTGAGAAATCCAAGTCTGTGATCCCATAATATTTCTACTTAGTAGTATGCTTTATCTAACAACATTTTTATAAGACGCCAAATTAAGTACGTCATTTTACATAAAAAATTACTCTTGGTATAGTATTAAATATAATCTAATTGCTAATTAATAAAGTACATTAATAAGCAAGCGAAAAGCATATTCTATGCACACAAAATATGCCTAAAATAATTTTGCATTACATTAAAGTAAACTTTAAAACTTTCATGAATTTTGCAATAAGTCATAAACGGTTTTGCAATAAGTCATAACATGCCTTTTGGTTTAAGTAGCTAGCCCATTAAAATATTCCAGTTTTAAAAAGAAAATATTTGGCTAAAGCATAATTCTCATAGGATTTGTAATAATTTATTAATGATCTTCGTATTGTGTAATGATAAGTTACAATGTAAAATAGAAATCATTAGTATTATCTCGCAGATAAAGATTATATATATATATATATATATATATATATATATATATATATATATATATATATATATATGTGACATTTTAAAGTTAGGAGCCAGAATCATCATCGCCAGGGTCCCCGTTCTTTGCACAGAAGTCATGGCCAGCGAGGGAAAAAATAAAAAATAAATAAATGTAGAATATCCAATAAATCACTCATTGGTAGCTGTAAGTTTATTTATTCAACTGTAGTCATTATAGAGGGAAAAGCTCCTTTTTGCAAACGATCTTTTACCGAAATGTCCAAAAAATATTCCATCATTTACTTCAACCAGCCATACTCATCGACGAAAGAACTCCAGAATCTCTCTCTCCTTCTCATCTCGAGACTTCCACCTTTAAAACTAAAAAGAAAATTCTAGAACTTTCTGTAATCTCAAACCCTCATCCTTTTATGTAAACAGAATTCTTGTCCAGATACGAGACTAGACACAGACGATAAATTTATTTTAAAAAAAATATTATTTAACCAATTTATAATCGACTCATAATTTCTTAGGCAGACGATTTTTATAAATAATTAATTTTAAGAGAAAAAGAAAAGAAATGAATTTATTAATGCACACATCAAAGGTTGACGGCGGAAAAATAAATAGATAAAATAAAATAATGATATTTTTTGAAAGGTATGGTTTTGGAATAAATTTAATAAGATTTTCTTAAAAAGGGTTGATAAAAACATAGAAGAAATCAGTTTTATTTGGAATATTAAGAAATAAAGTTTTAATTAAGAATATTTTTAATTTAGAGCCATCTTTTAAAATTTACGCATACTGGAATAATGTTTTTTAAGGCAAATTAAGAATTTATATCGTCTGCATACAGATTAACAGTTTAGATCTAGAAACAAGATTTTAATTTAATAATTTGAAGTAAGTACGGAACATTATTATAAGAAAATTAAGGTAGTATAAAGGTTAGTTTTGGCGAAAAAATTTTAAATTTGTAATATATATACATATATATATATATATAATTAAACATTATATTTATAAGTGAGACATACAAATTTGATACACAAGATCGTTATTGGATAAAAAATGTTAATCAAACTGTATGAAAAGTGCGATTAAAATTTTCTGCTTCTGGAAAGAAAAAGAAGTTATTCAAATGATAAGTTAAAAAAAATGAAAACAGGTGATTTTTAATAAACATTATCTGTTCAATAAATGTAATATTCAGTGTATATATAGAAATCAATTGTAAAACATCCATTTATTTTTTATCATGTTCTGAATTCTTTAATATCACTTCACTTCATTTATCCAAATGGTAATTTTTTAATATATATATATAAGTAGGGGAAAAATGAGAGTCCGGCCCCAGGAGGAGGCGTGAGGCTCGGTGGTGGTGGTGGGAGCCTCCTCCTCAAGCCTCCTCCTCAAGCCTCCTCCTCAAACCTCCTCCACAATCCTCCTCCTCCTCAATCCTCCTCCTCAATCCTCCTCCTGACATCGTCTTGTAAGAGAAGGGGTTAAAAGGATTTTTTTTTTGCGGGAATTTCAGGGAGTTAGATTTTTAAACCATACTATAGTATGGGGGTGTTTTTTAATGCGGGGACTTTAAAAATTTTCGGCGTGTTACAGTACGTGGGATATGTTTTCGATTGAATTTTGCTGTTGTTCATATAAAAAGGTAGTTAAAAATAAGGAATGAAGCGACTTTTTTTTTTTTTTTTTTTTTTTTCACCGTGTTTTAGATGAGGAGTTAAGCGGGTATTTTGGGGACACAGAATGTTTTTTTCTATACTTTTGTATGAGTGGTTTTTAATTTTAATGTGGCAACTTAAAAATTTTCAGTTTGGTGTAATTTAAGAGTTTATTTTTTGATTTTAAGCAGAAATTTTGGGGAGTTTGATTTTTTTTTTTTTTTTTTCACTGTACTCTTACATGATGAGTTAAGCGGATATTTTGGGGGAAATTATTATTTTAGACTAATCATTCACGAAGGATATTTTGCGGACATACGTGTTTAATAGGGGGACTTTAACTTTTTTGCAATGAGATTGACGTGTGCTCGTTGACCTAACCGTACGGAGTTTGTAATTTTCTTCGAATCATGTGTGCATGTTGGCTTAGAATATCTTAGAAAGACCTGAATAACCTTTATCTCCACCAAGTCATAAATAACACATGCTGGTTTGATTTTAAGCAGAAATTTTGGGGAGTTTGATTTTTTTTTTTTTTTTTTCACTGTACTCTTACATGATGAGTTAAGCGGATATTTTGGGGGAAATTATTATTTTAGACTAATCATTCACGAAGGATATTTTGCGGATATAAGTGTTTAATAGGGGGACTTTAATTATTTTGCAATGAGATTGACGCGCGCTCGTCGACCTAACCGTACGGAGTTTATAGTTTTCTTTAAATCATGTATGAATATTGGTTTAGAATTTCTTAGAATGACTTCCACCACTTTTATCCACCAAGTCATAAATAACACATGCTGGTAATGGGAATAATAATTTTGAATATTTATTTAATGAAGGAACTTTAAAATTATTTCGAGTACTATTTTTAGTCAACTGTGTTATACACTTGATATTTTAGAATAGTTAAAAAATAACTTTAAAATTTGAATGAAAAAATATGTTTCAAAATGGGATTTTATGTGCTAGCATTGAATCGCACTCGTCACCCTAACGGTTTGGAATATGTGGTTTCCTTCGAACCTTGGTGAAAATTTAATTGAAATGATTATTATTATTATTTTGTGTGTGTTGTATGTATGTGTATATATGTGTGTGTGTTGTATGCATGTATGTGTGTGAATGTATGTTTGTGTGTTGTATGCATGTATGTGTGTGTTGTATGCATGTGCGTGTGTTGTATGTATTGTATGTGTGTATGTGTGTGTCGTATGTTGTACGTATGTGCATGTGTTGTATATATGTATGAATGAAATAACACATGCTTGTAATGGGAATTTGGGAATAATAATTTTAAATATTAATTTAATGAAGGAACTTTAGAATTATTTCGAGTATTATTTTTAGTGAATTATGTTATACACTTGATATTTTAGAATAGTTAAAAAATAACTTTAAAATTTGAATGAAAAATATGTTTCAAAATTGAATTTTACGTACTAACATTTATTTACGCTCGTCGACCTAACTGTTCAAAGTCCTTGATTATCTTCGAGCAATGGAAAATTTAATTTTATTAATTTATTTATTTAGTTAGATTATTTTTTGATGATCCCGGTTTGAGGATGTTATTTTTGGATAATGAATAAATTTTAATGGTGGTACTTTATTTTTAAGGGGTGTCTTATGAAGCGACTTAGATTGTTTTCGAGTGGAAAATTTAGTCACATTTAATTTAAGAAATGATTAATTAAAGGAAAAAAGACAATTCAATTTAATTGGGTTCCTTTTTCGATAGATAAAAATAGGAATTAAAAATTTTATGAGAAATTTATTAATGAGGGCAATTGAAGCTTATTATGAGTGTGACTCTATTTTAAGTAAAGGTTAGAAGACAGTTTAAAAAATGGCACTAAAAAATAAATACATTCATAACACACATATATATATATACATAGAATTAACTAGCAGTATTTTTAAACTAGAATAACAAACTGAACAATTTTCGTGAATATTATGAAAAAATAAATGCGCTTTAGAGAACGAAACTTTACTATTTGATTGTTATTTAATATTATAAAAATATTTAAATCTAAGCATTTCGTTTTAGGTAACAAACTTATTTTATTAGTTTAGTACATATTAATTTTCATCGTATAGTATTCAAATCACCTGTGTTCATGCAATACGGATTTACCTACTTATCGCATGCGAATGAGTAAAAGCATGATTCATTCTTATCTTAGATAAGGTTTTACCCCAGAGTCTTCAATTCAATCGACGTTATATTTTAACTTTGATTAACTAATGAAGATGCCAATTGGGTCGCAATAATGATTTTATTAATTCAGATTTTAAATTAATATCAAATTGGAAGTTTTTTTTCTTTTCTCACAGATTAACTTTAAATAAAACTTAAATATTTATATATTCATTTACTTTATTAGTAAAATAATGAATGTGTCACATTCATTTAGGATTTAACTATTTGAAGATTTAAACTAACCTTTTATTTAAACGATCACATAACTAAAACTATTATAAAATTAAGTGTTTAAAAATATAAACGAAGGGTTCATTTTAAAATGTACTCATACTTGGGGATAATTTACTTGGGGAATATTTCTTAGATGACTTATCATGAATAACTAAGTGTACACTCAGAAACAAGAACCAGTAAACATTTTTAACGAAAGGTTTTCATAAATATATACTAAGGTATATATATATATAGTAACATTTCATATAACATCAAATTTTAGCAAGTGCATGTATTGGAACACCCCCCTTTTTTTTCTATCATACTTTTTCTCTCTTTGTTGTACTACTTTGGTTGAGAAATGCGGTTCAAAAAACCCTATTTGACAAAACGGAGTATGATTAGGTAGTTTTTGAATACCTGCTTTACGAAAATAAATTTGAACTTTTGACATAAAGCTGTTCTTTAATAATTTAAAACAGAAATTATTTTTTATAATTAATCCTTAACAACTTTAGACATGATTTGATGAGTCATAAGGTCATTAAAAAGGTTTTTAACGTATTAATTAATTTTCTTAATCAGTTCTTCTAAATATTAAAAACTTATTCATAAGAAAATCTTACCTGGCTAGGAAAATTCAACCTCCTTGTATGTTGGTCTCGCAAGGACTGACTGATAACATGCCTGCTTATCTACCGAACCATGTGATAAGTGACGTTAGAGATCACTTGACCCTCATTATCTGCTGATAAGATAAGCACTGACTTGGAATTATCTTAATTAATTATCAAACTTCTCATTTTTTAAAAACCACACTAAACATTGCTCCCATTAATTAATCATGTAAATATAATTTATATCGTTTATGATTATCAGTTTTATACTAACATTTAACACCTATACGTATGTGTTGTATTAATTCTGTTCGTTTAATTCATACAAATTTCAACTAAAGCATCCTATGCTAGTTTTCATATATTTATTATCACATCACGTGATACAATTTCTTGTGATGTTTTAGAAATAATAGATATTTAATTTTTTTAATTAGTTAAAAACATTAAAAAAATTTTATTGCTTTTTAGCATGAATATTTTAAGAAAAACATATTTTATTCTGAAATATCAAATTTAAAAACTAACTCTTAAGAATTTGACTCGATGCAGTTTACTCATTTTAAACAAGTTAACTTTACTACTTGACAGAAATATATTCAAACGCAAAGCGATTTAACTTTCACATTTTTAAAGTTATTTATATAATATACTAACATTTAATTGTAATAGGTAAAATTTTATTAAAAATATTGAAGAAAATAAAATTTATACTATGTAAAAAATTAAAACACCATTTAAAAATATTAAACAACAACAACAAACTTGTAATTAAGAGATGAATAAATATAAAAATATATGAATCACACAATAATAAAAAGAAATACTTAATCATTCATAAAAATTCTTCCTTTGATCATTCGCATCTGTGTTAGTAAAAATATAACACTAAAGTTTTCAAAAAGATTATAAGCGTTTCCAAATCAACAAAGAAAATTGTGTATTAAATATCAAATAATGGACATGCACTCTTTACACTCACATCTTACAACGTACTTAGTAACCAAATTTAATGATTTTTAAGCATGTCTTCTTAAATTTTTTTCAATGTAAGACTATCACAGTTGAATTTTTAGCTTTCTCTTCATAACTTTATCGAGAAATATGTAATGTATACCACATGATTTCATTAAATGAATCACAATACAATTCAAACTTCTCATTTTCAATGTTTTATATATACTAGTGTTTATCAAATAGGTGGTTATTCTGAACAATCATTACTTAGTATATTCATGAAAAGTTTGTGTTGAACGGTTTTTAACTTAAATGGTGTGAGAGAAGGATATATTAGGACAGAAATTATTAAATATAGAGTCTTTAAAGTTTATATCCGTGTAAGAAATGGCATTTCAAGAAACAAAGTTGTGTCATATTTGAAAGAACTCTTTATATTCGAAACGCACACATGATCACGATCACATCACTGAAGAGTATAGAGAAGCTGTTTATGATGTATATAATTTGAATTTTCATTAACACAATATTATAACCGAAGTTTTTCGACAGTTTGAAAAATTATGATGTTCAACGTCTGCACACGTTAACACAGAATAAGATTAGCTTATGCCCTTTTGATGATAAGCGTTATTTGCAGGTAAGATGTATTAACATAACAAAATTTTCTTGGTAATTTTACTCGCAGGTTTCGAAACCACAAACATCTGATCATACTTCTCATTTTTAACACGCGACACTAACCATTGGGCCATTAAAGCCCGTAATTTAGTAACTTAAAATTAAGAAAGATCATCGAAAATGATTACTTCACACATGCAAAAATAATTTTTATTGTGACTTATCAGTTAAAAATCACGAAGAAAAGAAAAATATCACATATGTTTTGGATTACTTTGAGATTTTATGAGTCACTTCATCAGTTAAATAGACATAACCACTTCTTATGAATCACTACTTATGCTTAAATTTTGAAACACTTGCTTATATGAAATGTATTATATTTTAGTTTATCAGTGATAGTGCGATTACTTGTTAATAATTTTAATGTTATTAAAAAAATTTAAAAAAATCAAATGTGAATAATTAATTAAAAAAACACAAGTCACTATTAAAGGTTTGAACAAATTATTAAAATTATTTTACAAAACTTTTCAAATTATTTAAAAATGTTTCACTAATATTTAGTAATCGTCAAATTTTAATGTCGATAATCATTTATGTGAGTCAGGTTTTCTGTTTTAACTGTTAAGTTATCAGATTCCCCTTCAAGTACATCTCATTGATAAGTTTTAATCAACCAATCAACTATTTATTTACCCCAGCAACCAGCTATTTGTTTACCCTAGTAACCAAAAAGCTTTTGTCGACACATGAACAAAATTTTGATGATGCAAGACTCTTCATTTTCATTCGAAAAAACAATGACTTATGTAATAAATTTTTTCTTTACTTAAATGAAACCTTCACATGTGTATGGTAAAACTTGGAAAATTTCATTTAATGCACAAATTTAAAGTTAACAGACAAGGTCTTCACACATCTTTTAGTATTTTACTAACACTTTGCCAAATATCTTTAGAAAACAACAACAGAATTTTAAATAATTATTTTAATAAAAATTCTCTTTTGTAAGTGACATTATTAAACTAACTTGAAAAATTAACTTGGCAAAGCAAGTTTTCACTATTCCAACTAAGTAATATTCATAAGTTTTATATGATAAACAACCTGTTTGGTTATGTCCCAGCATGGCTTTATAAAATGTATCTAAAATAACCTTTAATATCAATGTTTAAAAATATGCGAATAATTCAGTTAGTCTTTTATAGATGATTATTTTCCCTTCTATTATTTAAAAGACATTTTAAAATAAAATTATTACTGATGCCAGTTTATCCCAGTGTTATGAAATGTGTATGCAAAACTTTTAATTCTAATTTTCACATTTTATTATTTCAAATTATTGTTTTCAAGTTGTACTAAAATTTGGAAAAAAATATTTAATTTTCATGCATAATTAAATTGAAATACTTTAATAATAAAGACACATTTAACATTGTATACTCACCTAATCCAACACTTTCACAAATACACGTCCGACTCGCTCCAAGGTTTAGGAAGAAATGAGAGATTCAAAGTCCTTATCAGAAAATGTTATCAGATAGTCTTATCTTAAGATAAGTGACGTCAGAGAACATATGTCATCAACTGGTCACGTGATGTATATCACATGATCAGTGCTTTGTTAATTAATCTTATTAATTAATTATTAAGTATTAAATTATTAATTATTAATTAATTAATTATTAAGTATTAAATTAAATTATTTAATATTATTAATTCTTTGTTATTAAAAAATAATAACTATTTTTAATAAGATTAATTAATAATATTAAATAATTTAATTTAATAATTAATTATTTAAAAAATAATAACTATTTTTAATAAGATTAATTAATAATATTAAATAATTTAATTTAATAATTAATTATTTAAAAAATAATAACTATTTTTAATAAGATTAATTAATAATATTAAATAATTTAATTTAATAATTAATTATTTAAAAAATAATAACTATTTTTAATAAGATTAATTAATAATATTAAATAATTTAATTTAATAATTAATTATTTAAATAATTAATCTTATTAAAAATAGTTATTATTTTTTAATAACAAAGAATTAATAATATTAAATAATTTAATTTAATACTTAATAATTAATTAATTAATAATTAATAATTTAATACTTAATAATTAATTAATAAGATTAATTAACAAAGCACTGATCATGTGATATACATCACGTGACCAGTTGATGACATATGTTCTCTGACGTCACTTATCTTAAGATAAGACTATCTGATAACATTTTCTGATAAGGACTTTGAATCTCTCATTTCTTCCTAAACCTTGGAGCGAGTCGGACGTGTATTTGTGAAAGTGTTGGATTAGGTGAGTATACAATGTTAAATGTGTCTTTATTATTAAAGTATTTCAATTTAATTATGCATGAAAATTAAATATTTTTTTCCAAATTTTAGTACAACTTGAAAACAATAATTTGAAATAATAAAATGTGAAAATTAGAATTAAAAGTTTTGCATACACATTTCATAACACTGGGATAAACTGGCATCAGTAATAATTTTATTTTAAAATGTCTTTTAAATAATAGAAGGGAAAATAATCATCTATAAAAGACTAACTGAATTATTCGCATATTTTTAAACATTGATATTAAAGGTTATTTTAGATACATTTTATAAAGCCATGCTGGGACATAACCAAACAGGTTGTTTATCATATAAAACTTATGAATATTACTTAGTTGGAATAGTGAAAACTTGCTTTGCCAAGTTAATTTTTCAAGTTAGTTTAATAATGTCACTTACAAAAGAGAATTTTTATTAAAATAATTATTTAAAATTCTGTTGTTGTTTTCTAAAGATATTTGGCAAAGTGTTAGTAAAATACTAAAAGATGTGTGAAGACCTTGTCTGTTAACTTTAAATTTGTGCATTAAATGAAATTTTCCAAGTTTTACCATACACATGTGAAGGTTTCATTTAAGTAAAGAAAAAATTTATTACATAAGTCATTGTTTTTTCGAATGAAAATGAAGAGTCTTGCATCATCAAAATTTTGTTCATGTGTCGACAAAAGCTTTTTGGTTACTAGGGTAAACAAATAGCTGGTTGCTGGGGTAAATAAATAGTTGATTGGTTGATTAAAACTTATCAATGAGATGTACTTGAAGGGGAATCTGATAACTTAACAGTTAAAACAGAAAACCTGACTCACATAAATGATTATCGACATTAAAATTTGACGATTACTAAATATTAGTGAAACATTTTTAAATAATTTGAAAAGTTTTGTAAAATAATTTTAATAATTTGTTCAAACCTTTAATAGTGACTTGTGTTTTTTTAATTAATTATTCACATTTGATTTTTTTAAATTTTTTTAATAACATTAAAATTATTAACAAGTAATCGCACTATCACTGATAAACTAAAATATAATACATTTCATATAAGCAAGTGTTTCAAAATTTAAGCATAAGTAGTGATTCATAAGAAGTGGTTATGTCTATTTAACTGATGAAGTGACTCATAAAATCTCAAAGTAATCCAAAACATATGTGATATTTTTCTTTTCTTCGTGATTTTTAACTGATAAGTCACAATAAAAATTATTTTTGCATGTGTGAAGTAATCATTTTCGATGATCTTTCTTAATTTTAAGTTACTAAATTACGGGCTTTAATGGCCCAATGGTTAGTGTCGCGTGTTAAAAATGAGAAGTATGATCAGATGTTTGTGGTTTCGAAACCTGCGAGTAAAATTACCAAGAAAATTTTGTTATGTTAATACATCTTACCTGCAAATAACGCTTATCATCAAAAGGGCATAAGCTAATCTTATTCTGTGTTAACGTGTGCAGACGTTGAACATCATAATTTTTCAAACTGTCGAAAAACTTCGGTTATAATATTGTGTTAATGAAAATTCAAATTATATACATCATAAACAGCTTCTCTATACTCTTCAGTGATGTGATCGTGATCATGTGTGCGTTTCGAATATAAAGAGTTCTTTCAAATATGACACAACTTTGTTTCTTGAAATGCCATTTCTTACACGGATATAAACTTTAAAGACTCTATATTTAATAATTTCTGTCCTAATATATCCTTCTCTCACACCATTTAAGTTAAAAACCGTTCAACACAAACTTTTCATGAATATACTAAGTAATGATTGTTCAGAATAACCACCTATTTGATAAACACTAGTATATATAAAACATTGAAAATGAGAAGTTTGAATTGTATTGTGATTCATTTAATGAAATCATGTGGTATACATTACATATTTCTCGATAAAGTTATGAAGAGAAAGCTAAAAATTCAACTGTGATAGTCTTACATTGAAAAAAATTTAAGAAGACATGCTTAAAAATCATTAAATTTGGTTACTAAGTACGTTGTAAGATGTGAGTGTAAAGAGTGCATGTCCATTATTTGATATTTAATACACAATTTTCTTTGTTGATTTGGAAACGCTTATAATCTTTTTGAAAACTTTAGTGTTATATTTTTACTAACACAGATGCGAATGATCAAAGGAAGAATTTTTATGAATGATTAAGTATTTCTTTTTATTATTGTGTGATTCATATATTTTTATATTTATTCATCTCTTAATTACAAGTTTGTTGTTGTTGTTTAATATTTTTAAATGGTGTTTTAATTTTTTACATAGTATAAATTTTATTTTCTTCAATATTTTTAATAAAATTTTACCTATTACAATTAAATGTTAGTATATTATATAAATAACTTTAAAAATGTGAAAGTTAAATCGCTTTGCGTTTGAATATATTTCTGTCAAGTAGTAAAGTTAACTTGTTTAAAATGAGTAAACTGCATCGAGTCAAATTCTTAAGAGTTAGTTTTTAAATTTGATATTTCAGAATAAAATATGTTTTTCTTAAAATATTCATGCTAAAAAGCAATAAAATTTTTTTAATGTTTTTAACTAATTAAAAAAATTAAATATCTATTATTTCTAAAACATCACAAGAAATTGTATCACGTGATGTGATAATAAATATATGAAAACTAGCATAGGATGCTTTAGTTGAAATTTGTATGAATTAAACGAACAGAATTAATACAACACATACGTATAGGTGTTAAATGTTAGTATAAAACTGATAATCATAAACGATATAAATTATATTTACATGATTAATTAATGGGAGCAATGTTTAGTGTGGTTTTTAAAAAATGAGAAGTTTGATAATTAATTAAGATAATTCCAAGTCAGTGCTTATCTTATCAGCAGATAATGAGGGTCAAGTGATCTCTAACGTCACTTATCACATGGTTCGGTAGATAAGCAGGCATGTTATCAGTCAGTCCTTGCGAGACCAACATACAAGGAGGTTGAATTTTCCTAGCCAGGTAAGATTTTCTTATGAATAAGTTTTTAATATTTAGAAGAACTGATTAAGAAAATTAATTAATACGTTAAAAACCTTTTTAATGACCTTATGACTCATCAAATCATGTCTAAAGTTGTTAAGGATTAATTATAAAAAATAATTTCTGTTTTAAATTATTAAAGAACAGCTTTATGTCAAAAGTTCAAATTTATTTTCGTAAAGCAGGTATTCAAAAACTACCTAATCATACTCCGTTTTGTCAAATAGGGTTTTTTGAACCGCATTTCTCAACCAAAGTAGTACAACAAAGAGAGAAAAAGTATGATAGAAAAAAAAGGGGGGTGTTCCAATACATGCACTTGCTAAAATTTGATGTTATATGAAATGTTACTATATATATATATACCTTAGTATATATTTATGAAAACCTTTCGTTAAAAATGTTTACTGGTTCTTGTTTCTGAGTGTACACTTAGTTATTCATGATAAGTCATCTAAGAAATATTCCCCAAGTAAATTATCCCCAAGTATGAGTACATTTTAAAATGAACCCTTCGTTTATATTTTTAAACACTTAATTTTATAATAGTTTTAGTTATGTGATCGTTTAAATAAAAGGTTAGTTTAAATCTTCAAATAGTTAAATCCTAAATGAATGTGACACATTCATTATTTTACTAATAAAGTAAATGAATATATAAATATTTAAGTTTTATTTAAAGTTAATCTGTGAGAAAAGAAAAAAAACTTCCAATTTGATATTAATTTAAAATCTGAATTAATAAAATCATTATTGCGACCCAATTGGCATCTTCATTAGTTAATCAAAGTTAAAATATAACGTCGATTGAATTGAAGACTCTGGGGTAAAACCTTATCTAAGATAAGAATGAATCATGCTTTTACTCATTCGCATGCGATAAGTAGGTAAATCCGTATTGCATGAACACAGGTGATTTGAATACTATACGATGAAAATTAATATGTACTAAACTAATAAAATAAGTTTGTTACCTAAAACGAAATGCTTAGATTTAAATATTTTTATAATATTAAATAACAATCAAATAGTAAAGTTTCGTTCTCTAAAGCGCATTTATTTTTTCATAATATTCACGAAAATTGTTCAGTTTGTTATTCTAGTTTAAAAATACTGCTAGTTAATTCTATGTATATATATATATGTGTGTTATGAATGTATTTATTTTTTAGTGCCATTTTTTAAACTGTCTTCTAACCTTTACTTAAAATAGAGTCACACTCATAATAAGCTTCAATTGCCCTCATTAATAAATTTCTCATAAAATTTTTAATTCCTATTTTTATCTATCGAAAAAGGAACCCAATTAAATTGAATTGTCTTTTTTCCTTTAATTAATCATTTCTTAAATTAAATGTGACTAAATTTTCCACTCGAAAACAATCTAAGTCGCTTCATAAGACACCCCTTAAAAATAAAGTACCACCATTAAAATTTATTCATTATCCAAAAATAACATCCTCAAACCGGGATCATCAAAAAATAATCTAACTAAATAAATAAATTAATAAAATTAAATTTTCCATTGCTCGAAGATAATCAAGGACTTTGAACAGTTAGGTCGACGAGCGTAAATAAATGTTAGTACGTAAAATTCAATTTTGAAACATATTTTTCATTCAAATTTTAAAGTTATTTTTTAACTATTCTAAAATATCAAGTGTATAACATAATTCACTAAAAATAATACTCGAAATAATTCTAAAGTTCCTTCATTAAATTAATATTTAAAATTATTATTCCCAAATTCCCATTACAAGCATGTGTTATTTCATTCATACATATATACAACACATGCACATACGTACAACATACGACACACACATACACACATACAATACATACAACACACGCACATGCATACAACACACACATACATGCATACAACACACAAACATACATTCACACACATACATGCATACAACACACACACATATATACACATACATACAACACACACAAAATAATAATAATAATCATTTCAATTAAATTTTCACCAAGGTTCGAAGGAAACCACATATTCCAAACCGTTAGGGCGACGAGTGCGATTCAATGCTAGCACATAAAATCCCATTTTGAAACATATTTTTTCATTCAAATTTTAAAGTTATTTTTTAACTATTCTAAAATATCAAGTGTATAACACAGTTGACTAAAAATAGTACTCGAAATAATTTTAAAGTTCCTTCATTAAATAAATATTCAAAATTATTATTCCCATTACCAGCATGTGTTATTTATGACTTGGTGGATAAAAGTGGTGGAAGTCATTCTAAGAAATTCTAAACCAATATTCATACATGATTTAAAGAAAACTATAAACTCCGTACGGTTAGGTCGACGAGCGCGCGTCAATCTCATTGCAAAATAATTAAAGTCCCCCTATTAAACACTTATATCCGCAAAATATCCTTCGTGAATGATTAGTCTAAAATAATAATTTCCTCCAAAATATCCGCTTAACTCATCATGTAAGAGTACAGTGGAAAAAAAAAAAAAAAATCAATCTCCCCAAATTTCCACTTAAAATCGAAAAAATAAACTCTTAAATTACACCAAACTGAAAATTTTTAAGTCGCCACATTAAAATTGAAAACCACTCGTACAATAGTACTGAAAAAAAAACATTCTATGTCCCCAAATACCCGCTTAACCCATTATCTAAAACACGGTGAAAAAAAAAATCAATCTCCCCAAAATTTCTGCTTAAAATCAAAAAATAAACTCTTAAATTACACCAAACTGAAAATTTTTAAGTCACCACATTAAAATTAAAAACTACTCGTACAATAGTATAGAAAAAAACATTCTGTGTCCCCAAAATATTTGCTTAACCCCTTATTAAAAACACGGTGAAAAAAAAAAAATCAATCTCCCCAAAATTTCCGCTTCAAATCAAAAAATAAATCCTTAAACTAAAGTTCACCGAAAAATTCCCTTCATTATTTTTTACTCATTATTTTTAATTATCATTTTTAATTATTACCTTCATTATTTTTACTCAATATTTTTAATTACTTTTTTATTAATTACTAATTATCGTTAATTGCTGTTATTCACTTCTTAAATTCCACTATGTACTATACTTGACTAAAAAAACCGCTCGAAAAATTCTAAGTCCCTTCATTATTTTTCACTTATTATTTTTAATTACTTTTTAATTAATTACTATTTTTAATTTAATATGAATAATTCATCTCTTAATCAACAGTCAAAAGAACCGCTCGTATTGTAGTATACTTAAAAAATTTATCCCCCTTTTACCCCTCTCTTATAGCATAAAATATTCAAATTTCACGAAAAAAAATTGACCCCCCTTTTAACCCCTTCTCTTAGAAGACGATGTCAGGAGGAGGAGGATTGAGGAGGAGGAGGATTGAGGAGGAGGTGTGAGGAGGAGGCTTGAGGAGGAGGTTTGAGGAGGAGGAGCCCTCCTCCCTCCTCCGATCCTCAATCCTCCTCCTGAGGTCGGACCGGCATTTTTCCCCTACTTATATATACATATATATATATATATATATATATATATATACATATATATATATATATATATATATACATATATATATATATATATATATACATATATATATATATATATATATATATATATATATATATATATATCGGGTGTCCCAAAAATGACTGATGGATTTTAAAATTCAATAACTTGCAAACGGTGACAGCTATTTTAAAAAAAATTGCAGGAGGGTTATGTATAATGTCAGGAGTTTTTTTTACCGTAATTTTTCATTTTAGTTTGCATCTCAAACAATAGGTGGCGCTGATGGCGATTGAAGGCCAGGTGATCCATCAGTCATTTTTTCGGATACCCGGTATATATATATATATATATATATATATATATATATATGTGTGTGTGTGTGTGTATGTATATATTCATAACAATTTCCTCTGGCAATAAATTAAAATTTAATCCATGAATGTTGGCAATTTAAATTATTTTTGATAATATTTTTGTTTTTATGTATAAAGGTTATAGTTAGTTTCATATACTTATAGTTTTTAATCTATTACATCAAACTAATTTGCTGAACTTCAATTTTTACATGAAAATATTATTAATTATATTAGTGAAAAATCTTTTATACTAGTGATTCTTCAGCATTTTCACTGGATAACATACTGGATACCATAAGGATATAAGCTCATATAAAATTTACTAATTAATAAGAATAAAGGACAAAAATGCTCCTAAAACTCATTTGTAATACTGCAAAATAATGAAGTACATTGAATAACAAGCAGAAACGCTGTATCTATAAAACAAAAATTTCTAAATTAAATCTTCAAATCTTTTAAATATCCTTTCAATTTTCATGAAATTATCTAGAAGTTATTGTATGCGTAATTCAAAATAATGAGTAAAATATGCTTTTTGTTTAAAGTACGTAGCCCTTCAATAAGTAAAAAAAAGTATTTGCCTTTATGGGATTTTTAATCATTTATTTAATGATATACTTTTTGTATAATGAGAAGTTACAATGTTAAATAAATATTTTTTAATGTATATACATGTATATACATAATAAATACTATGTCCAGCAGCAGTAAAAGCTCTATTGAAATTTTACTATTTCTAGAAAAAATGAAGCTATTAAAATATTAAGTTACAAAAAAAGTTGAAAACAGGGATTTTTGTAATAAACATATTTATATGTAAAAGAATATGATATATAGATAATATGCTGTGTTTATTCGGAACAGAAAGTTTATTATTATTTTATCAAGTTCTGTATTTCTTGACTGCCAAGCAAAACGATGTAATTCTAATATTGTTTTCATTGCAATATATTTAAAATGCTTTTTCCTACATGAAATATTTTTTTGTTACGTATAGATATTAGCCTTGATAGTATTAATCATAACTTTTTTTAAACTGGATTATAGCTATAGAATTACATTAATTTAAATAATACATGTATTGCAATGCAATCTGCAGCTGAGTGAACCAATGTATTAGTTCATGGCGGTGGGAAGATTAATATAAATTCCCTTCATTTATACAATGGGCATTTTAGTAAAAGTATACCTCTTAATATAGTAACATGTTTCTCTGGCAATAAATTAACATTAAATCACTTAAGTTTTAAATTCAAAATATTTTTATGATGTGCCGATATTTTTATAGAAATATTTTTATTAGTTTCATATATAGTTTTTCAGAAGTTAAATCTAATTAATGTATTGAACTTTAAACTTAAACAGAAATATTAATAATTATATCAGTGAGGAATCCTTTAGATTTGTAAATCTGTATCGCTTTCAGTTGATACTTTGCTTTATCATACAATGCTTTCATAAGACGTCGAATGAAGGATGTAAACTCATATAAAATTAACTATGGGTATAGTATAAATTATAATCAAATTGCATATAAAATTCTTATGCAACAAAGGAATATAATAAAATCAATTAATTAACAAGAAAAATGCCTTTTCTATGCAACCTCCCCCCCCCCCTCTTAAAATAACTGTACGAAACGCTAAAAACTTTCACAACTCTAAAAACCCTTACACCTTTCATGAATTTTGCAAGAAGTCGTAATAAGTGTAATCCAAAATAACGAAGGATACATGCATTTAGGTTTAAGTACGTATCCCATTAAAATCTTTCAGTCAGTAAAAAATGGAAATATTTGCTTTATGCAATTTCTAATAACTTATTTAATGATATACTTTTTGTATTATGATATGTTACTAAATAACATAGAATCTCGTTAATATTATTTTTCCGAGAAGAATTCTTTTAACAAATCAAAAAGAAAAAAAAATGAACATTATGTTTATAAGAGAAACATACAAATTGAGCAAGAATGTTAGTTAATTTTTTTTTCAAACTATAGGAAATGTCCTATTAAAAGTTTTCCGATTTCTGGAATGAAAACGAAGCTAGTAAAATATTACTGTACAAAAAAAAAGTTTAATACGGGGAGATTTTTAATAAACAAAATTACTTTTTAAAATATGCGACACATATATTACGAGGTGTTTTACATTGAATAAAATCGCAAAATATCAGCTTATTCCTTATCTCGCCATGTTTGCTTTTGTATCAATTTCATTTATTACTTCATTGGGTATTATTACCAAAAATGTACTTCAAAATGCATTAACAGTTCTCTATTGCTTTATCTGTCGTTTATTCAATTTAGACGTTTTAAAAAATATTTGATTGAAGAAATTACATAATTTAGCCATCTTAATTTTTGTCAAGCAATGAATACTTACGAAATAGTTCAAAATGTAAACTTCTCTCCCCATATAAACAGATCAAAAGTTTATGTAAACAAAAGCTTATATAATTTAAAAAATAGTGCACTTAATTTCTATTTCTACTTTTAATTCTTTAGATTAAATTTTCATAAGAATAGCAGCATAGCTATTGAAGTAAACTGGGCAAGCACTCTTTCGATGACAGCAGATTTGCGGATGCATAAGTTTGACTTTAACTTACTAGGTGTAATTTTCATCGTTTGGTTCATTTTTTAGATACCTCTAACAAAATATAAACTGTTTATAAAGCTGTTATAAAAAGAAATGAAGATATCTATTTAAAAAGGAAATGTTATAGAATTTTGAAATATTTCGAAGCAATTTAGAATATTTACACAAACTAAAACGGCATATTACTACATGGATTTAGTGAAATAAATCAATAAAAATCAATATTAATTTGTCCTTGATAACGAAATATCTCATTTTATATTGAAAAAATGTTTTTGTTTTATCTATTATAATATATTTTATGAAAATGTGAATAACAAAAATATTTGTGTCAAAGTTATTCACATATAGTGCGTGTACTTTAACTAAGAAATAAATTATTTATAGAGTATACCTTTCTTCTAATTTCTCTGGCGCCGGACATTTTTTTGATAGAAGTTTTCAAGAAATATTGACAAATGTACAAATATTTTCCTGGTAATCTATCATTTCTATTGTTCTTGAAAGGATAAATAAGACATAAAAAATCACTCTTTTGTATAAAGTCACTATGTTCACAATAATAAATTCCATTCACTTTTATTCATAACGAATGAAATCAATGTTTAAACGTATCTTGATGAAAATGAATGATATATTGCTTTCCTATAAATAGTTTCAAAAAATTGTATTATTTTCAACTATCATTTGAACGTTTAAGCAAATAATCTCTATATATTTTGTGTACGTGGCACGGAAATGGCGATTATTCGTTGAATGTTTAATAACCCGAATGAAACATATTTGATTGGTTACTGTGTGAAAGTATTTTGGCAAGATTTAGGCTGAAATAAAGCGGGTTCATTTACGTTTCGTTCTTTTTCTGCACTTATAAAGCTGAAGAATATCTTTTTTTTCACGTAAAAATAAATAAAATTCATGAATTTAAAAAATTTTAGTTTAAAATTTAAGCCATGCTTTAGAAATAAAATGAGTAAGATTGTATTTTATATGAAATTAATGAAATACGAAAAAAATTCATGTGTTTGGCAATTTATGACTTCCACCAGGCTAGCATAAAAATACCAAGTCTTGATTTCTTTTAATAATCTTCTAATTTGGAAAAAATAATGAGCAATTAAATTAAATTTTGAGTAAAAGTAATATGATACAATGCTTAGCACGGATTTAAAGGCGACCAAATTAGTCGCCTGGAGCGGCTAGTAGTTTTTTATTTTACTTTAGGTCACTTTGAAAAACTAACCGTGTGGTAACCAAACTAAAGATTCATTCATCGTTTAACACTACAAATGTTTAAATAGTTGTAGAAATCCTGGTTTTATTCTATATTTTTTTATAAAAATTAATAAAGACATGAAAATGTTCTTGAATTCTTATTTTTATTCTTGTATGTTAACTTCATATAAAAATAATACTGTACAGTCTGTTAAACATAACTTCTCACATTGCCCTTGGACGAAAGCAGATGTGTCTGTGAGATCGTCACACTTTAACAATCACGCTAGGGTTAATTTTTATTCTACTATTAACTTAACTTTTTTAAAACGTTACTATAAAATATTTAATCAAAATATTCATAAAAATGTTATAATCGAATTGAAAATATCTATGAAACATGAAACTTTATGTAATTTTAAAATTTTAAATATTTTGAAGAAACCTGAAATATTTATACATACATAAAAAGGACATTCTTTGGCAGACTTTAAGAAAAACAAATCAGTATTAACTTTTCCTTTCTGCGAAAAATTTCATTCTATTTTGAAGAAATATTTTTACTTCAACTATTTGATGAAAATATCAACAATAAAAATATTTGCGTTAAAGTTACTAACCAATATTGTATTTATTTTAATGAAGAAGAAAAACTTATGATTTATTTCTTTCTATAAAGTACTCTGGCGCCTAACACTTTTTCTTCAGAAAAGTTTTCAAGAAATATTGACAAATATACGAATATTTTCCTGATAATCTATCATTTCTATTGTTCTTGAAATGATAAATAAAAGATCCAAAAGATTATTCTTTTGTATAAAGTCACTTCGTCCCCAACAATAAACTTGTGATGAAATCAATATTTAAATACATTTTGATAAAAATGAATTATATATTAAACTTGTTCCTTACAAAAAGTTTCAATAAAGTTCTGTTAGTCATCATCATATTTTTTTCTTGGACCGCATTGAAATCGAACTAAATAAATTATATTCAAAGCTTGAAATTCACATTGTAACAGTTTTTTTTTTTTTTTTTTTTTTTTTTTTTTTTTTTTTTTTAGCGGCTTTTAATTTAGAGCTAGTAGGGAAAAAATGACGTCATTTTGCAAAACATATGAAAAAATGTTTATGCTTTTTTAATGGTACTAATTAAATAATATTTCCACAAAGGTTAAACAAAAATAGATTTTCACAAAATTACGGGATTTCAGATCAGTTTTAATTACTTTAGTTTTAATAACTAAACAGTTTTTATTTAGAAAATATCATTACAAATGAATTACTAATTTCCTTTATGCATCCCTCCTCTCTAATTTCTATTTTACGATAAACTTATATTCACTGTAATTCGAAAAAAAAATATTGCAAAATAAATTATTATTTCGGAAATTAATCTACATTTCGGAATCCTCTGATTACAATTAGTAGTTGTATCGTTTCAGACGTAAAAAATTTCAATATTTTTGGATGATTAGGTACTTGAACACAATAAGATTTTAATATGAAAGAAAATATTATTTTATTTTTTATTTAGTTGAATAACTATCAAATCTTGGTATCTTTCTAAGAGACATTAACTAACAGTTGAACCTGTATTTATCTCCGTTATATTCTCTAAGCCATCAAAGTTTTCTCTACCATGATAGTTTAAGCACTTATTAAAATTTAAAGTATATTGTTTAAAGTTTGATTTTTCGAACGTTTTCTAAGAATCATTAGAATGTGAAAAACATCTAGATTTTTGAGCTAAGAGTTACATTTTGAGTTTTAAAATTATTCTTTTGCATAAAATAATTTCAGACATCATAAAGACCTCTTTTCACCCATATCTTTTTTAAAAAAAAAAACAAATAAATATGGATATTTTACTTCCTAAACTTTTATGACATAATACACTTATTCACAACAAGTACTTTCTGCTCCTGTTTTTTATGTATTTTTTTATCATATTAAAGAGTTAAACTTTTATATTTTTCTTCAATCTCTTTAAGCATAAAATTCTACCATTTGATTTCGAATTTGCTAGACAAAATCTCAAGTTTGCATCTATTAGTAGTATTAACGTAACTATAATAATTTAAATAATAATTATAAACTATTTACATTTTATATATGCAGTATGTGCTACAGAACTCTAGGTATCATATTAACCCTTTAAATCCCATGATAAAAGATGTTCAAGAAATAGAAAATTTAATTTAACACCAGAAAAACTCAATGGCTAATTTCGTTTTATTTAAATACGGAATATTCTGGTATTAGTTAAAGCAAATATTGCTGTTTTAATTTTCTGGTGGGAATTAAGATATACGAATTAAAATATCTCGGGCGGTTTGGGAACCAGAGGGTTAAACATTCTCAAAACTTTTTGTAGTTTGTTTCTCCCTTATTTTAATTACAATTTATTTTTAATGGTAATAATCACATTTAAAATTCTCTTCTAGTTGCCTCTTATTTTATTGCAAAATTTTTCTATTGCAAATTTTTAGAATTTAAAAATTCTCGACTTTTTAAATGAAACAAAAAACCGTACAAGTATTTTAAAGCGTAGATCACAGTTACTTAAGGTTTTCTGATAAAAAATTACATTTACAATTTTTCTATTTTGCTGGTAAAATTTATTATTAAAAACATCTAAAACATGTGCATTTTTTTCTTTAATAACATAATTATAAATAGTATAGAGAGAATGATCTATACAAAATTTTATAAATATACAGCCATAAATGTTTCTTCGTTTCTTCTTTTACGAATTCCCCTTATAGCTTCAAAAATTATATTTCATTGTAAGAACATATTATAGAATATTTTAAAATTAAATATGGATGGCAAAAAAGCAAGTTAGTGAAATTATTCTTTGTAGAAAGTGCAATAAAAAATTATTATATGAAAAATTATAATATGAAAAATTATCGGTAAGAAGTAACAAAAGTTTTTGATTGATATTATATAAGCAAATTCAAATATCTAACGGTTTTAGTAGAAAACCAAATTTTACACTTAGAAAATTCTACTTAGAGTGAGTATTCTTTATCAATATTATGTAAATTTCTTGGTATAATATTTGTATTTATTACTGTACAGGAGCATTAAGTTTCGCCCTTTCTTGAATAACTTTATGCTACTTTGACCCAAAAATCCGTAACATAACGCTACCAAATTCATTGGATTTGCTTAATATTCATTTTACAACATTACATTAGCAGTAAGTCTATATGTAGTAAGTACCTAGTAAAGCTGTCACTTAAAAATTCAGCCATATCCAAATTTAAAGTGCCTTCTTTTAAGCTAATCAGGCATGGATATTATAGAGTAACTTTTCGTATTTGTCCTAAATTACTTGGAGAATAAACAAGTTCACGTACTAATTCGGTACTTGAGAAATATTAATGATTCACTACATATAAATATCTTCAATAATCCTGTTTTATAATCACAAATTTGGTTTAATATTTGCGTCACGTTCATATTCAAAACGCTAGACACTCTATGTAAGTGAGTTACTAAGCCACTATGGTATTTTGAAATAGATTACAATCATCCATTTTTTACAATATAACAATTCATGAATCTTTGTGAAACACATATCAGAGATGTTTCTAAGCTTCTTCTGCGTTTTAATTCCAATAGACAAAGATGGGCCATGATATTTTCAAAAAAAGCTACGCTATTTCCCATTTTACATAAAACAGAAATAACTTTCTAATGTTGAATGCTCTATAATAAATATACCTTAATAAAAGTACATTTTTATATAAATTGTCTTCACATCGTTGAAAAATTCTGTTTTCAGAGGATTTTTAATCCAAGAATTGTTTTATTCACGTGCTGCCACATCATGGCTTTTCAATTTTTAGGATATTATTGCGATGCCATACATTAAGGCGAACTTATGGTCGAATTTCATGTTAAAAGACATATTTTATAATTCCAAATATACGTAGAAGATTAATATTTTAAA
The DNA here is from genome assembly GCA_964019185.1 of Maratus speculifer. NCBI lineage: Eukaryota > Metazoa > Arthropoda > Arachnida > Araneae > Salticidae > Maratus > Maratus speculifer. The sequence continues at coordinate 99,900,274 of OZ025291.1, read as the reverse complement.
TAAGTTCCCATATCGTTACATTTATTTTCATTTTCAGTACAATGTTCTTGTAGTAATTCTAGAAGGTTAAGAGTTTGTTTAAAAGCTTTATCTGTCAATAGGTCTTTTTTCTGTTGTTGATGTTGTTTGTAAGAAAATGCATTTTCAACCTTTTAAAAATATATATATATGGATCAATATATATTTTGAATATTCAATGATTAACTGTACTTCATCCCCCCATAAATTCGGTCATTGTAAATCCCAATATTTTAAAGTGTTTTTATATCCATTTAGAGACTTGATGCATATTACAAGACTGACATCCTATTTTTATATCCATGCGTGTTAAATAGACAGCAGAATGAAATAATTAGTATTTATGAATTTATAACTGAGCTGTAATTTAAATAATTAATTTAAAAAATGTATAGAGAGGTTTAACATATTGTTCCATGTAAGCAGACGATACCGTGCTACCTATAATTAAAATCTCAGTGTCCAGACAGTGAAAAGAAGTGAAGTATTTTTTATATTATTATTCCAAAGTTGTGTTTGAGAAATGTGCAGACGATAATGCAGCAATGAGCTGCTAGTGAGTGTTATTCTTTTAATAAAGTGTTTTTAATATAATCAGTGCGTATGGAATAATTTGTGTAGTGTGTGCATTAATTTTACATGGTCCGTCTCGCAAGGAGGTAAAAATAATTATTAATGTGAGTAAATAATCTTCAAATTAACTATGTGCTGATGGGATATTAAGAATTCTATAAAGGTGTTTTCTGAAACTTTCATTGTGAGATTCGTCGAATAATATTCTGCTTAAATTAGTGAAGTGTTGTGCTCAAATAATGGAAGTGTTGTTTTTAAGAAGATATTGTTTTAAAAGTTAATGAATATTTTATTTTATTTTTTTTTTATACCGATCGCTGGAATTATTTTGGAACTATGCTTTTTGGAAGCAGTCAGAAGTTTAAATGCTGGTCTTCATATTTCGTGAAAATTTTCCTTGAAACGACTTTGCCAATTAAAATTAAAGAAGTCATGTGTTGGTTAAATCTGAAGATGAACTGTTTAAATTATTGTGTGATTAAGATATGGACAAATAAGTTGGCTTTTTGTATATTCAGTGGACTTTTTGCATATTGAGAGAATAAAGTTTTCAGTCTGTTTTCGTGGGATATCTAGTCGCCTCTAGAGAGACAGTGCTGGTTTTATTTTATTAGTGTGAAGAACGACGATAAAACCTGAGTATGGCCTGCGTCCCAAACATTGGAGTTTATGCATTTTTGTCGTGAATGTCATGGTGCAGCAAGTGAAGTGTGTGGGCAGTATGAAAGTTTGATTGCCCTGAATGCTCACAAGAACCTTTCAGCTTTGTTTTTCTTGAACTGTGCTCTACATAGCCTATGACGACTTTGCCCAGTTGGACTTTTTGCTGTGATGCCTTATGGTGCCTGAAAGGACTTCATCCTGATGAATTTTTGTTTCGATCATGAACTGTGATCTACAGTGCTTGAAATGAGTTTATGAATGAGCTTTTGTTCCAAAGAATCATGGACTTAGTTGTGACAGACTCTATCCTGCATACCTTCAAGAGCTCTGATAAACTGGGAATCTACTTGTCCATGAGTTTTTGCATATTTTCTCGACAGAATTACCGGTTCTGGTACTTTGTGTGATGGAGGACTTCTGCAGTAAAAGTGAAATTTTTAAAATTATTTTTATTGAAAATGAAATGATTTTTTTAGTTTAATAGAAAATAATTAAATGGATAAATTTTTAAGTAGTTTATGTGAAAAATATTATGTAGCGATATTTATAAAAAATGAAGTGTTAAAACCTTATTAGTTTTGCTATATTTTTAAATTTAAACTGTTAAATTTAATTTTGAAGTTTAAGTATAATGAAGTTAAAAATTGTTACATCTATCTATCTATATATAGATTTTAATTAACAGGCCTGCATTTGAGGATTTTTGAAAAATATAAGATTTGAGAGTATATTTGAACTTTGAATAAAGTATGTAATGTTTTAATAGACTCTTTTATATATTTAAAATTTTTAATAAATTTAAAGTTTTAAAAAAATCTTATAAGGTGCTTAAATGGTAGAAAATCAGTTTTTGGTTCTGTCTACGGGGCGGCGATTTATGAATTATTAATGAAAGTTTATAGATATTTTGAGTAATTTAATATTTTAAATTTTGTTTTGTGACATGGCTCCAGAGGTTTACTTGATCTTGCTGATTTTCTGGAGTTTATGTCCTATTCTTTTTAGTTTAAAAGTTTGGTATTTTTTATATATAATCTTAAAGTTTAGCATATTATGTTTAAAAAAATCAAGTATATTTTTTTCAGTATGGGAGGTTTCTTGATTATTAGTGTTAGATTTAGGGAAACATGATCTCACGAAAATTTTGCCATATTAAGTACAGAATATTCTAAATAAATTTGAATTTTTATTTACTGGATGAATTGTATTATTTACTTTACATCAGTCATTGATTTAGTGCATATAATCTGTAATCGGAGATAAATATTTCTTTTCTTTTTCTGATTTCTCATAAAAATATTAATTTTTGCAATAGGTTTTACAGATTCTTTTTTTTTTAGTTTTAGAGTTTATTTAGTGTTTAAGAGTTGATTTAGAGTTTAAGAGTTGATTTAGAGTTTTAGAGTTGATTTAGAGTTTTAGAGCCATGGAAGAGATCCACCATTTTAAGTGTTAGGATTTTCGAGTTTGGTCTGGTACATTTATTTTTGTCCTGTTAAATGTGTATGCAAATGTTCAATGAAATATGTATTAAATATGATTTATTTTTACAGATAAAATGAATAATTAATGTTTGTTTATTTCTGTTTTAAGTATAGTTGATTTAGTATGTAGTTTTTCTGTAATTGTGCAATATTTTTTTAATATAAATCACAAAAGTAGCAATAGATACTTTCTATTTTGGGAAATGTGAAAGGCATGATCCCGAAACTTGGTGCTACACAGATACCGAAATTGGAAAGATTAAATTAGAATAAGTATTGAATATATACATTAAGTTCTCTGTGCATAGCTTGCTGTTGTTGTTATAGGTTTTCCGTTGTGGGCAATACAATTGTCATGTCTTTTGAGAATAGCATATTCTAAGGATCAGTATATTTAAAGATTTAAATTGTTTACTTACCCTCTCTGGTGAACAGAAATGTAGAATCTTCTGAATTGGATATTTTAAGTGAATAGTATATGACCACCCCACGAAAGCTTGAAGATCCGCTGAAGTTTTTCTGTTGGTTGAGAGGTAGTTGTCATAGTGGAGTATGGTTTAAGCAAGTTTGGTGTAATCAGAATTTGGAAAATTTTGCTATGGAGTTTTGGTTAAAGGATTTTTTGCAGTTGTTTAGTGTCATGCCTGCTCAGTGCTAATTTGAGAAATAATTTTTAAAGTTGACTTTTGTTAGTTGGAAGTTGAAAGTTGATCACGTGTAAGGCTAAAAATTCAACTCTTTTGATGAAGGAGTCTTTGAAGATCTGATCCATCTTTTGATTGAGTTGATGGATATTTTTGCGGATATATATATATATATATATATTTTTTTTTTTTTGGTATTGAGTTTAAGCAATTGTGAAATGTTGAAATAGATATGGAAATAAATTAATAAAGTTTTTGTTATATTAATGTAATAGAACAGATTTAAATATTTTGTGTTAGATTCAACTGTAGGATTGCTTTTTTTTTTTTTTTGAAGTTGTTAGAATTGTCTCCTGAATGTGGAATGAACATCTTTCAGATGGCTTGTCAAGTTTTCTAAATGTGTTAGACTTGGTCAGATAAAACTCAAACTGCAGTGAATATAAGAGCAATAGTTTGGGGGAACCATGTTGCAGTGTTAGCGAATGAACCCTATGGGCTAAACTTGGTTTAGTTGGAGGTGTTTAGTATGTGATGGACTCTCATGGAATTGCTTGTTTTCAATTCTTGGGCTGAATTTTTGGATATTTAAGGGAGATTTTTCGGAATGAAAATTTTTGTTTTGAAAACTGATGTTAAATTTGCTAAATGTTTCTGTGTTTAGTGGAGGGGGATTGATTTTCAGATGTTAACTTTGCTCCTCGCTGAGTGACAGAAACAATTATGTGATAGTATATTCAGTCAGCTGTGTAAGTTTTAGGGCTTGTGAGAAGAGTCTAATTTTTGTGAAAATGTTTTTTGTACTGGTGGACTATTTCTCGGCAATAAGGAGTTTTCTATGATCTTGGTGTCAACATTGGTTGATCTATCCTAATATGTTAAGTATGGCAACAATAGTTTATTATTTGAAGTTTATTTGTGATTGTCTGAATTCAAATAATCTGTATCCGTGCTACAACTCTTGCCTATGTGATTTTGTGTTTTTCGAGAGAATGAGGTATGAAGACCTAGGGCCCCAGGCAAATTGGGAGAGAGTGAAAGGGTAGCCGGGTGTACACGGCGCTGAAAGTTGTATGAATGTTATGTACCAATTTAATTATATGTGCCGTCCTCCGGATTCTTAGATGTTGTAGCTGAAACTTTGTTTTTATTGGAAATTGGCTGCTGTGAAGGATAGGATTATTTTTGAGAAAGGAGTCATGTGTTGATGCCAGACCGGGAAATTTGTATGTTGTAAAAATGAGATTTGGTTACCTTTGAATTTAATCATCGGGTTCCACTATTCTTAATTTTTATAATTGAATATTAAATATTTTTTATCTTTTTATTCAATATGTGAAAATAATATTTTTATATTGTTTAAAACAGTTAATTGTGTAAGATATATTATTAATGTATATGATAATTGAAATTTCTTCCTATTATGGACTTTGAAGATTGTTTAATGAATATTACAATATTGAAAAAGTTTAATAAGTGTAAGATATTGACATGCTGTGTTCTTGTTGAAATATATGTAGGGTTTTTTAAAGTGTGTATAAGGTATATAAAAACAGTATATATCAATATTTTTGAATATGTTTTAAAACCTGGCAGCCAGATCGAGTGGATCTTGTTGGTATGACAGTAATTTTAAGTGTCTACCTGCCTGGTAAAAGTTGTTTTTAATGTGTGTAAACATTATATAAAAGTTTTTATTTTGTGTATAAATATGTTTGAATATTTTGAGTGTTGGGCTGAGCTGGAACTTTGGCTATTTTTTATTGTTTATTCCCGGTTATTGTGTCTTCTTTAAAGATTTATTAATATATTTGGAGTTAGTTTACAGGTGATTAAGTGCTGTTGAGATAATGGTCCTTTTTAAGATGTTATCCTTTTTTGTTCTAAATATGGACATCGTCAGGATGCACTAGTGTGTTCTTAAGAGTCCTTAAAAGGATTAAAACTATAGTGGTGTATTTTAATATTCTTGTAGTCGCCTCTCCTTTTTAGATAAAAGTGTTAAGAGGGGGTTTTTGATAGGATTTAACATCAGTAGGATACTAGCAGTCCTTATCACTTTTATCTCCTTTCTAATATTTCTGTTTAGCACTAAAGTTTAAATGATATTTAAAGCAAAAGCTAAAAAGTTTATTTATCAATTGTTAAAAAATTAAATTTAAAGTTAAAGTTCTATTTAATTTAATCAATAATTGAAATTAATTGTAAGATTTGATAAGTAGAGAATTGAAAAGGATAATGTAAAAAATAGGAGATCTAATGTTGTTAGTAGAGGAAAATACACCAAACAATAAGTTGCCATTAGGCAGAATTATTGAAGTATATTACGGTAATGATGAGAAATTTCGCGTAGTTCAGGTAAAAACTCAGAAAGGAATTTTTAAAAGATCGATTAGTAAATTATGTATTTTCCTATGCCTGAAAACCATGGTACTTAAAAAAAGATAAAAGATAAATATATATATGTGTGTGTGTGAGTGTTATATTGTTTTTTCTTTCAATTTTTATATTTGAGTAAACATATATAGTGACCTTTTGTATTTATTTGTGTAATTAGTGTACTTGGTAAAAAAAGAGTTATTATTGAATGTGAAACATGTCAATGGCGGCCGGTATGTTCCATGTAGGCAGACGATACCGTGCTACCTATAATTAAAATCTCAGTGTCCAGAAAGTGAAAAGAAGTAAAGTGTTTTTTTATATTATTATTCCAAAGTTGTGTTTGAGAAATGTGCAGACGATAATGCAGCAGTGAGCTGCTAGTGAGTGTTATTCTTTTAATAAAGTGTTTTTTAATATAATCAGTGCCTATGGAATAATTTGTGTAGTGTGTGCATTAATTTTACATGGTCCGTCTCGCAAGGAGGTGTGCATTAATTAACACATATAACACAAGGAACAACTTGCTGCAAGTTTATTTTCCAATGGGTGTAGACAAAAACTACATTTTACGTAACCGGGAATAAATATAATCTCCTGTATATTCATTTTCATCCACTTCAGTAGTTTTGTATAAAACTAAAAAAAAACTAAAAAAAAAAAAGTTTGAATTTAAAGAAAGATTGCATTCAAATTAAGCATATTACTTCCATTTATGTTTAAAAAAATTTTGTTCCTGTACTGATAAATTGTTCATTCAATTATCTAGGGAAATTTTATAATTAACTTAATGTTTACAGTAAGCACATAAGTTAACTATCTTGTCCAAAAGTTGATAAGAATTTTTATATCGGTAAGAAAGCTTTAGTTAATTGTGTAATTCAAGTTTTCTCTCACAAAAATTCGTTTCCTAAAAAAAACGAAAATTAGGAAACAATTGCCTTAATTAGAGGTATTTTGATGGAATACAGGGTCACATATAGTAAAAAATACTTACAAAAAAAGAAAGAAAGAAATTAACTACTCTTACAAAGCAAAATTTAAAGCTAATAAATTAATTTTAAAATATTTATTATCAAAGAAATTGTTGTAACACCAATTAATTATTATATCATGTGAATTTAAATTTTCTTAGACAGGTTTTTATGTTAATTGACATAAAAAATAATACCCTAATTTCCTGCGTATAATCCGCGGATCAAACAATCATTTTTCAACCCAGAAATTTTATTAAATGAAATGTTACTTGTTAGATCGCCGTAAATATTTGCTTTCAAATACAAAATAAAATTTCTGGGTCGAAAAAGAATTGTTTGATCCGCGGATTATACGCAGGAAATTAGAATAATTCCGAAAAAATACGGCTATTGTTATTATTACAATAACGTAAATAAATAATATCCTTCAGTTTATGCATTTAAAAAAGGCCTCCTGTTTCTTAAAATAGTTTTTATAATTAGTTTATTGGAGTTATAATTGATAACTTTGTAATGAGTAATCCTGTAGTTCTGTAACTATGAAACGTAGAACAATGTGTTTTATAATAAAACCTGTTCCTTCAAATTGCCCAACTCGCAAATCGATTTTTATAAAAATCCATTTAACAGAACATCATTTAAAAGCTATTGGAGTGACTTGTATTTTCCTAATTATAAAACTTCCCATAGCTCTATAACTAAGCAACTTAGAACAATACTTTATACACTAAAGCCATCATAAATAATTTTCTAATTGACAAAGTAACTTCCTCAAACTTCCTTTTAGTACAACATGACACATATGCGTTTGGAATAAAATTCAGGCATACATTATTTATGTATAGTAGAAATTGATTAGCTTTTTGTTTTCAGATCTTATAAATTCATTTCAAATGTTTTGTTGTGACACTACTCATCATAAACTGATCAATTGATGACCATCAAATTCAACACAATGGTCAGCATGGTTCGTAAAAACAAATGACGCAAATTGTGTTCTTGATGGATAACAACACTGGGGGACACTCATGCTGTTTACATAGACCTGCCACTTGCGTTTGGCTAATCATTGACATCTAAATTCAAATTTGAACCCATTTTTTTCTATAACGTCAACAGTTTAAACTACAGTATATAACCAAATTCATACACTATAAGAACTAGCAGGGGTGACCGAGCTAAGCTCGGTCAAAATTAACTTTATATTTAACTCGATATAGTATTTTCACTGTATCATTCAGTCTGTATTACTACTGTAAAACATGTTATTATAAAAACAATCAATAAGAAAATTATGTTTGTATGCACATGTTCACAAATTTTAATTTATTTTAAAATTTACAACGAAAGGACATCGATCCAAATCACTTTTTTTGCTCGACTCTGGTTAATTTAACCATGCATCTCGAATCCTATTAATAATGTACAAAAAATTCTACACATTCTGAAAAACATTTTTTGCCAGATATAGCCAAATTTGGAGACATTCTTTCATTTGGAGCCAAATACATGTTGTGGCTTTCGTAATCTTAATAGTCAATTTTTCGGCCAAATGTCGCAAATATTTTGTCAAATATCGCCAACTTATTGGTTGCTGCTATTTTCTCGTGACCCTGACCTGTATTACCCAAAATGACCCACTAATCAAATTTGATCAAACATGTCACTTAGCTCAATGGTCTTCAGGTAATCAAAAACAGTAGAATATAAAATTGAATCAAAATCGTTTAACACTAGAACCGCGGAGCGGGTCAATTTGACCCAAATCAATGTTTAATTTCTCGCCGCGCGAAAAGTTTTCATTGAAAAAATGTTTCCTTTCCTGACTTTTAATATTTTTAGGTAAACAATAACTTTTAGTATTTAATAGCAAATAGCATAAATAATTTTTCAGTTTTAACTACTTATACCTAGAACCGCGAAGCGGGTCAATTTGACCCGTAGTATGTTTTTACGCATAAATGACAAAATACAGATGCATATCTTTGGAAGTAATGAGAAAGTATATGTGTCTCACTCCTAATTTTGCTAATAAGCAGAATTGCAAACGGGAATAGGGAAATTTTTCAATCAAGAACTTATATTTTTGATGTGAAGAATAGATTATTGCAGTGAAAAATTACAATAAATATTTAGAACTAGTATTGAAGGTGCTTTTATTCTGCATTTATTGAAAGTATAGATAAGATTTCCGATGCCTTACTATCTCTGTCAAAGAAGCTTTCGAATGTTAGCAACTATTATTTGAAAATTAGTGAGAATACAAATAGTTGAGGATGAATATCCGCATGTGAATGAAGAAAATTAAATTCTAAAAATGAAATAGAAAGTAACGACGACTCTTTCTACACGGATAAGCTTATTGGACTTTTTCCTAAGAATATAGTTAGAAATTTATCAGTTATGAACGAAAGTTTATGATATTTAACAAGTAAAAAATTGAATATAAAAAAAGAAGAATTAAGAAGTTGAAAAAAAGTAACAAAATTTGATCTTTATATCGATAAAAATCTAAAAAAATAAATAAGCAATAACTTCGCATTCACACTTGGAAATAAAGAACATAACAAGAAAACAGCAAGACTAACTATGTAAAAGGCCCTAATATAAGCATAGATGAGTATTTATTTCCTTCAAAATCTGTAGGTTTACTCAGTATATGTCTAACAAAACCAGATAAATTCAGTATCGTACCGTGTTCTAGTTGCTTGCAGATGGTGAAAAAATATCTGGCCTTATAGAAACTATAAAATGGCCAAGCCGAGAAATACAAGCCTCTGTAAAAATGTCAAAATCGGAATGGCATTCGGCTATTCTCTAACACATTTACACATCAGCGTAGCTGTTTACCAAGAAGAAAAGGGTAAAAATGCTCTGTTACTTAGCAGTTTACATCTAAGTGTTGAAACTTTAGCTAATTTTATAAAATACTTTATATACTTGCTTACTACAATGCAACTAAATTCGGCGTAGCTTACTATTTGACAGAAAGTCTGCATATGTCAAGTCCACTTCTTATAGGAAGCCGATGAATGCAATTTATAAAAATTTGTATTTTGGAACTGTCAATGCTTGGGTTTTATGCAAATCTGTAATCGGAAAATTAGTTAGTTAACGTTTTTTCATATAGATTTATTATTTATTAGTATACGTCAAGTAATTTAAGATAATTTGTTATTTCTCGGCCTCTCCAAAAAATGTCATTCGAGCAATGAAGATTTTGTTTTTTTGTTTGTATTTATGTCGGCCAATTATCTACACTATGGGATATAGGCCCTATGGGGTGGGATGCCCTACGTGGGGGTCTTTCTAAGGGAAACTAACCCGTATTTACGCAAGGTTCGAAGAAAACCACGGAAAACTCCAAACGGTTAGGCCGATGGTCGCGATTGGGTTCGAACCCAGCACCTACCGTCTACCAGTTTGGAGGTCAGAACCTCGCGGCCACTGGTGGGGCCGGGCAATGAAGGAACACTAAAAACGAAGAGCATACAAGAGTAAGCATAGAAGAATTTGTTATCACAGTTAAAAATATGAAAGTAAAGCAAAAGATAATTGTTCAAAATATAATGTACCTATGTGTTTTTAGTAAATGTCCAAAATCTTTAGCCATGTTTTTCAAACAATGCATTTAAAAAATTGGATTAGATAAATCAGTAAAACTAGCAACTTGCAATTTTTATATTTTTAAAAATTATTCTTAGATTTTATATCTGAACTTAATTGAATGGGCTAATGTATTTTTTATTAATGTATATTATGTTTAAGTTCATTTATGTTTAAAATATATGTTCAATATCTCTTCTATATAATTTCATCATACTTAATGATATGTAATTTTCAATTATAGCATTTTCTGAAATATAAGCAATTTCTGCTGACTTTATGTGTAAATTATAATGTGAATACTAAGAAATATTAATTATTATAAGAAAATATAAACTTTAAAGTAACCAAATTAAGTATTTTGGCATATTTATATATCATTTTACATCTCGGGTCAAATTGACCCGCTCCGCGGTTCTAGGTATACCGAAAGTCCCGCGGTTCTAGTGTTAAGCCATTTCTTAGGTAAAATTAGCTTGACAGCATTCAGCAATGAATCGAAATGGCCCACTAATATAATTTTGTTTAATATGCGATTCAGCCCAATAGTCTTCTCGTGATAAAAGACGTTTCGTTACAAAATTTAAGTAAAATTGATTGAATCGTTGTTATATATAATTAGAATAGCCCTAACACATTATGACCCAAAATGACCCATTAATCAAATTTTCGCAAACATCTGACCTAACCAAAAGGTTTTCTTGTGCCTGAAAATGATAGAATACAAAATTTAGTCAAAATTGCGCGAGACATTGTCTAGATAAAATTAGAATGACCTAAAAGTGATCCACTAATCGAAATTTCTCAAACATCTGACCTAGCCCAATGATTTTCTCGTGCCAAAAACATGTTGTACACAAAATGTCTTTAAAATCGATCCACTCGTTCTTTATATATACCTTGACTATGACCCATCATGACCCACAAATGACCCTTAAAATAGAAATCTCTCAAACATGTGAATTAGCCCATTAATTTTCTCGTGTCTAAAAATTGTTCATATAAAATTTCGTTAAATTCGTTTTCTTTAGATATAAATAGCTTGACCCAGACCCTTTATGTCCCACTAATCGGAATTTCTCAAACATATGACCTAGCCCAATGATTTTCTCGTGCCAAAAAAATGTCGTATACAAAATTTCGTTAAAATCGATCCACCTGTTCTTTAGTTATAGCTTGACATGAGCCATAATGATCCATCATGACCCACAAATTATCCCTATAATCGAAATCTCTCAAACTTGTGACTTAACCCATTAATTTCTCAAGTCAAAAACTGTTATATACACAATTTCGTTAAAATCGACCACGTCGTCTTTTAAATATGCTTGACCCAAATCCTTTATGACCCAATATGATCCATTACTTTTGTTTCTCGAACCTGTAACCTAGCCCAATGTTTCTCTCGTGCCCGAAAATCATAGAATGCAATTTTTAGTCAAGATTGCGTGGGAAAATCTCTAGATGAAAATAGTATGACCCACAATGACCCACTAATCGAATTTTCTCGAACATGTTACCTAACCCAATAGTCTTCTTGTAATCCAAAATGATAAAATATAAGATTTGGTCAAAATCCTTAGAGCCGTTTTTATATAAAAATGGCTTGACCCATAATGACCCAAAAATGACGCACTAATCGAAATTTTTCGAACATGTGATCCACTCCAATTGTTTTCTCGTGCCAAAAAACGATTGGATACAAAATTTCCTTAAAATCAATGCAGCCGTTCTCTAGATATAAATAGCTTGATCCTGTCCCATTATGACCCAAAATGTCCCAATAATGTAATTTTCTCGAACATGTGACCTAGCGCAATGGTCTTCTCGTGCCCGAAAATGGTAAAATCCAATTTTTTGCGAAAATCGTTAGAGCCATTTTTGAGATAAAATTTACACACACACACACACAATTTTTGCTCGCATTATAGCATAAGATACAAAGATAAATAACGAAAATATTACCAATATATTTTTCATACAATGGGTGTATGTAATTATTATAAGTTACATTGTGTTTAAAAAAGTAAAAACGAAATATATATACATATATATGTATTAAGGTAGAAATTTTCTCTAGTAGCTTTTCCTGGAGTGTTCAATTTGTCGGGAATTTTAATTCATGATCCAACAATAGTCGGTTATCATTACCTTGATACCATGAGCTTCAAAATTAGGCGGAATCGCGCATACTGCTCATCACTGACTATACCAAGATTATCTGGTCAGTCAACAAAATCCTGTGCAGAAAATGAAGTTTAATTTTAATGATAAAACCAAGTATTGTAAAGCTCTCTAAAAAGTGTCGCGTAATAATTTCGGTGTGATTTTCTACATGAGTATTTCTAAGAAAGTCTTTGAGAAGGTTTTTGAGTGTCAACCAAGTATTTCTTTGGAGTTCTGTCATTGTTTCAATTAAGTATTCATGTATAATTAGTTGCCAAATTTGTGGAACGTCAAACGCACCTACCTGTTTTTATCTTATCAAAAGATAGGTTTGGAAATTTGAAAAAATCTTTTTCTATTGACAAAGCTTTCAACGATCGCTTTATAATTTTGGTGTGGTTTGCTACTTGAGTATTTCCAAAAAAGTCTCTGACAAGATTTTTGAATGTCAGCCAACTTTTTTTTGGAGTTCTGTCACTGTTCCAATTAAATATTCATATATAATGAGCTTCCAAACCTGTGTACCGTCATATATACATATTTGTCTTTATCTTTTCAATAGACAGGTTTGGAAATTCGAAATGAGATTCTTGAAACAATCTTCTTTTGTTGATAAAATTTCGCGAACTGCTTCACTAGGGTAAATTTTATATGAAGAAGTGGAAATTTGTTGTTTTTTCTGTCGCCAAGTGGCTAATGCAAAGTCTTTGGATCACCAGATTTGAGGAATCCAATTCTTCCGGCTCCAATATTTCTCACAGGTGCTGCTATCTATATAAACTAAAACTGGAATATTTGGTATATCGACATTGTTGGAAAAGAAGAAAGCAGGATAATTTTAAGGTCAATAAAAATGATCCATTCGTGCATGTGCTATTGCAATAGATCAACGGCTCTCTTTGTGTCCTCATATCCTTCATGAAAATAAACTAAATGGTTTATTGGGATTGTTCCAAATAAATTTCCACAGTGCAGGAGCATGCACTTCAAGTTCTTCTTTGAGCAGGCGATTAACAGTCGCCATTTTCTTGCGATATAGGAAGAAATTATCAACTTTTCCATTAAAACATGGACGATTTCTTTCTTGCCATAATGGCAAGAAAGAAATCCACCGTCACTTCGAATGTATTCAATAAATTAACTTTATCTTGATCGAAAATAGGAAACCTTGGCTACCATTTCAAACAATTTTTTCTCGTATAATCTTGATACTATGAATTTTGAAGATTTTTTTATTCGTATGGTTCAAAATCAATTCAGCGTAGAATTGTCGCATAAAGGAAAGCTGTAAGTAAAAAACTTCACATGATATGATAACACCAATTACACTTTTGAACTCAGCACGCTTTTATGACTTAAAAACAGCTGAAAGATCAAAAGCAACAGAAATTGTGTTAAAAATTGTTTCCCTGTGTTATTAATTATAGTTGCCATTGACCCAAAAAGATTAGATCTAAACCCTGTACATGATTGTTTACATGGATGCTTTAGATTATCTGACTAAACATGGATTAAGACAAATTCCCCTTAGATTTCTATTTTTAGCTAGTCCAATGTCGTTAGTTGCGAATAACTGTACCAGATTTATCGCAGACATATTTTACTTACGTGTTTACTTCATCAAAGCAGCATTCCCTTCAAAATGCTTCAAAAGGGTCATCAAAAACGTCAAAAGGTTCAAAATGCTGATTTATTTCTCTAGATCTAAATCAAACCTTCCTGGTCAGAATTACATACATTTTATTGACAGCTAATTTTTTTTTCTTTGTATTTTTTGCACTTATTTTAGTCCAAAAAATTCATGGTTGCTTTCATGACTAAAAAGAATATTTTTCGAAAAAATTAAACTGGATTAATTTAATGTTGATATTTTTTTAGCGAATTGAATTTATTTTTATTATATAGATATTTGTATTTTCTTACAGTGTGTGTTTACTTGGTAATTTGACAAGATTTGATAGCACTTGAAGCCTGATTCGATTTACATTGAAGCTAATGCATTTGGTACTAATTCATTATCTATCATTTAAAAAAAAAAACATTCTTTTTATTTTTCAACAACATTACAAACTGCTAAGTGATTTTTTAATACAAATATTTTCTAAGAAAAAAAATTCAAAAATTTTTCTCTTTATTTTGTAGACTCTACTACAACTAACATTTCAATTGCAAGCATCGTAAAATTCTAACACGAATTTATTTCTTAGAAAATACTGGTTTTAAAAAAATGATCATTTGGTAGATATGAGTTTAGACTATTTACTTTCCTTAAAATACATGACATAATTTGAGAAAAGAAACCCATATTTTTTGACAAAAGAACAAATATAACGTTTTGTTTAGTATATGTTTCTTTTTTAGAACATTAAAAAAAATGTCTTCACCTGATATTGCAAAGCAAAAAGAAAAAAAAAATTAATCAAGTAAATAAATCTTCTAATATATTAAATAGCTATAAATTTCATAATCCTTTTGTTATGCACGCTATTTTACTGTAAAAAGAAAAAGAAATGTTTATTATTTTACGAAAATGTACTGTAATCACGAATGAAAACAGATAATAACCTCTTACGAGTCGCCCGAGAATACCGAAAACGTTCCATTATGTTTAGAAACCTCATAAAAGAATTTTTCTTTAAAATTCAAATAAAAATTTATTAAAATATATTTTTACTAGCTGCTCTTAGTTTTAAGAACATTTCCGAGTAGCATTTACAGTACATTAGTCCTCTCTCCTCACCTTACACTACACTCTCTATTCTTGCAGGGGTCTGCATTTTGAAATAATTTTTATTTATTGAGTGAAAACTTTGAATTTTTTCTGGTGATTGACAGTATCATTTGTAAACAAAATCTCCTGATAAAATTTCTCACAATGTTTAAAAAAAAAAAATAAATTTAAAATTGTTCTAAACAAGTGGTGTAACTTAAAATCGTTATAACTCCAAGTATTATTTGTAGAATTTCATTTTTTTTATAATTTAAATAAACAGGAATACATAAACTTTAATTTTGATTCAGCATTTTAAAAGTTTTAAACTAAATGAAAATTAAATATTTAAAGTAAAAATTTGAAAAGAAAACATGTAACTTAAAAAATATATACTTTTAAAAGTATTTTTTCATGTTTGCTGAATCAAAATAATAATCATTAATAATATTAATAATTATAATAATAATAATAATAATAATAATAATAATAATAATAATAATAAAAAAATATTTGAAAAAGACGTGTTAAAAGTTTGAACAATTTACCTTTAACGTTTCTTGACTGATAAGGATTAAAAAGCAGAAATGAGGAAAAAAAACATCTTGAAGGAAAGTACATTTTCACCAGAAATGTTTTCCCCAACAAACATTGCCTGAAAGCTAAATTTTGAAAACAAGCAAAATAAATATTAATAGTTCATGTTCCAATAAAGATAGAAATATCATTTAAACGCCATTTTAAGCAGAAGAAACAAAGAAATTTTTAATGCAATATATATATATATATATATATATATATATATATATATATATATATATATAATATCATTAAAAGTAGACAAAATTCACCAATATATGTATTGGAAATTGGAAGATTTTTATATCTTGGACCCTGTTTAAAACTGATTTTTTGGATGCTATCACGTCTCAAATGAATATTTTTACACTCAGCAAACATGTTAGCTGAAAGAGATATTGAATTAAAAATATTAGAATTAGCAATAAAATTAACCCTTTTTTTGTTACAATTGCATGTGCAAATAAAGTTATGCAGTAGAAAAATTATGCAGGTCATTTGAATCCCATAGCATCCCAAAACCGGTTTTCTAGATAGAAAAAAACTCCTTAATGCACTTGTAAAAACTACTCGGATTCATTTTAGGAAACTGGGTGCAGCTAATATATATATATATATATATATATATATATATATATATATATATATATATATATATATATATATATATATATATATATATATATATATATATATATATTTTTTTTTTTTTTTTTTTTTATATAAAGTACCCTTTAAAATTTGACTATAAATTGTTTTCTGTGGTTTCTAAAGACAAATGAAAGCATTTCGAATTATCAGATTGCTGGAAGCAGTTAACGAATATTTTCATTCGTGGTTATAGAAAATTTGTTTTCTTTATAAAACGTCTGTTATTTTATTTATTTATTTTTAACATTGTATTTGCATAAAAAGAAAAATTATATAAACATGTACAATATATCTGTTTTACAAAGACTGTATATAAATGAATTGCTTTGAAGTAAGATTTAAAGAATTATTTTTTAGTAAGTCATTTTTAACTCTATTGTTTAATGCAATCTTTTTGCTTTAATTACACAGTATACAACAACAGATATAGAATTTCTACATTTTCTGACAGGCTTAAAAGCGGTATGATTTATTTACTGTACCATTCCCAATGTATCATAAATTTCTTAGAATAGTAAAATAAAGGCATGTCATAAACTTCAGCGAAAAGCAATTTGTTCTAGTAATGACAAGCAACAAATACCTGAGAGTGGAAATCCATTTTTAAAGACATGGAAATATTTCTAATGAAATATCAATTTTGCTGAAATGTTAAATGTGTATCGGAAATATTTGGAGTGGATGTATATTGGAAATATTTTGATAGAACAGTTATAGAAATATTCGCTTTATTTTTAGAATACGCTTTGAATGAAAGATGAATATTCTAGAAAAAAATATCTTTTCGTTTTGAATATTTAGAATGTAATAATGAAATCTTTTGTAAATATTTGCGCATTATCAGAAAACACTCCAATGATGGTCAAAACTGCATCTCGTGGTAGAGATGTAGTAAATGTAACTTATTATTCTAATATTCTGGGATATATTATTATTATTATTATTATTATTATTATTATTATTATTATTACTATTTTTATTATTATTATTATTATTATTATTATTATTATTGGAGCCTGCATCATACTAACCTATACCATTCCAGACTGTTATCTAGTGCATTATATATTTTTCTCTGGATAAGCTGTTAGGGTATAAAGGAGTTAGTAACATTATATATATACCGGGTGATCCAAAAGTTTCGGGAGTTTTGAAATGTTAATAATTTGGAAACTATGCACAATACAAAGGTTCGGTTTTCAGATATATGCTCAGAAACACATGGGATTTTATTTAGCATGATTTATTTTTACATGTATATAGTTACAATTTTTTAGCAACAGGTGGCGCTGCTGTACAACACTGGATGTAACTATAAAATATGCTTTATAGATACATGAGTATGAGTTCATTGCGGAACATCTT